>OY282500.1:47473194-48022358 GCA_958295605.1 Ajuga chamaepitys | reverse complement strand
GGATCCGATCGATAATATATGAGTTTCCATGCATATGGGGCATATAAGTTTTTGTGATAAATTTATTAACTTCAATTCTTTTCAATTACAATATATTAAACATACATTTGCAATATTATAAAAATTGATAGAGGCAGGCGGCTTACTAACCTTTAGTGCTTAGTGGGGTTTTAGGAGGGGTTGAATGGAGCCTAGGCGTGGGTAGGCAAGAAAAGTCGAGAAAATAACGGAGTTGGTCAATGACAGTCTAACATCTAGACGATTTGCATCGTCACTATTATCATATTGGTCTTGACAAAATTGTATTATATCTGCCACATATTTTACAATTTGGCGGCTCTACTAGAGATGGCGCCAGGATAATCAACGAGGGAAATTTTTATTTATTATTTTTTTCAAATTGTCAAAGTACTTGCAATTTGAGAGGGGAAAAAGTTATCTATGTAAGTATAATTACATTTTGTGTGTGTGTATGTATATAGCATATTCATTAAAAATTGGTCGGTGACGGCCACCCTTTGCTGGTGGAAATCATGAGGTGTACTTGAAAGAATGATAAATTGAGGTATGAGTTTGACTCACTATCCGTAAGACGATATTGACCCGAATTCTAGTGATCTCGGTCTTGCCCCCAATATACAACGACTTTTAGCTTTGGGATCGTAACACAACAAAACCAAAGCTTTGGGCAAACTACTCGATACTTGGGACTTTCTTTAAATTTGAGTTTGGGAAGGCTAGAGATACTCTAATGAAAATGCATATTTTCTATTGAAAGTGAATGGAACTGCAGAATGAGGGTGATTTATAGTTTATAAAGAGTTGTGGTGCCTTTTTGGAAAGCCACTTTTTTACTCTTGGTGGCACATGTTCGGCCAAGCCTAAACCAGTTCGAACCTGAACACACCCGTTCACTGGGTTGCTCGTACCCTTTCACCAAACCTGCGCTCTGCTATCACCAAGTTATGCCCGTTTGCTGCGGACCAAACCCGCTTCGAACACTCGAGGGTCAGTCTGACCCGGATTCACAGGTGTGACTCAATGCGACATGTGCGACGTGCACGTGCGCGCCCAGGCCCGAGTTTGGGCTTGGATGGTGTTTTGCACCATCCCCGGGTCTATATAGCCAAAGCCTAAAACTCCACTAGGGTCCACCGTAAGAGAGCACACTTGATAACTCCTTATCAAAGTGTTTCTCTTAATTAATAGTTCCAATTTTCTCCATCTTTCCCATGTGGAACAAATTCCTACATTTCCCTTTAACTCTTCCAACTTTCCATGTTTAAATTACATAATTTAGGCATTAATTTCTCATTCACCCGAAATTGGTTTTCAGAGCATAAATACACTAAATTCATCTACTCAAAACGTAGATTGTGAATTCGCAACTTAATTCTATTTTCAACCAATGGAATCCAAAGTTGAAATTGCTCAAAGATTGATCAACACCAATCTTCCAAAGCAAATTTTCAACAATGCCCCACATGAATGACAATAAGTGCATACACCCTAAGGCTGACACAAGAAAGTCCTAACGAACTACCATTGCATCGAGATGAGTAGCTTTCAACTTTGAACCTTCTCTAGTAAGATGTTATCGGATTTACTCACTGAACATGATTTGTGGAACTGACGGCTATTTGGGTATACCAAAATGATAAATTTATACAATCGCGATTATGATATCTTTCGATTCTCACGTTGTGTCCGTTACTTCCATGAACTATACCTTGGATTCATAAGTGTTTAACTTGAAGCGGTCTCACTTTTCACTTATACAGATGACCTTTTAGGACTTAGTCCAGGGGTAGCCTAAAATACCCCACCATATTTGGTACTGGAGTGATTAAAAGCGTAACCTCTTAACCTTACCACACATCATCAGGAAGCACTTAGGCTGCTACGAGAATGGGTTATCTAGAATTGTTCCAAGTGCATGAATGGCCCGTTCATAACTTAGTTGTCTCATTGAACTAAGTTTGCGGGATCTCTACTCATCATGGTTGAGTTACCGTTATTTCCGGCCTTGGTGTGTGGATTTTAACCCCATTCCCCTTAGTGCATTGTACAATAGCTCTCTAGTGATGCTTTTCGTTAATGAATCCGCAATGTTTTCCTTTAACCTCACATAGTCAATGACCATTATTTCAGTAGAGATCAGTTGTCTAATGGTGTTATGTCTCTGATGAATGTCTTGAGACTTACCATTGTACATAAAACTTTGTGTCTTCCCAATAGTTATCAAACTATGTAGTGTATCATAATTGGGGGCACTAGTTTGTTCCAACAAGGAACATCCTCTAGAAAATGTATAGCCAACAAGCTTCTTCATTGGCCTTGTCAAGTGCAATGTACTCCGACTCCATCACAGATCAAGCTATGCACGTTTGTCTAGAGGATTTTCATGGCACCATTCATCCACCTATAGTGAATACATAACCACTTGTGAACTTGGAGTCCTTAGTGTCAGATATCCCATTTGCATCGTTATATCCTTCTACCACAGTTGGATATCTTGAGTAAAGTATGTCATAACTTAAGGTATACTTCAAATACCTTAATCTTGTTTCAGCGGTATCTAGTGATCATCTCCTGGATTACTCGTGAATTTACTAAGTTTTCTACTTGAGTATGCTAGGACAGGACGAGTGCAATTTGTAGGTACATCAGACTACCTAGACTCGAGCATACCTTGGTTGAGATACGAGCTCTCCTCGATTCTTGGCTAAATGTAGATTTATATCCACAAGCGTCTTAGCCAAATATCGAAGGCCTCGAATTTCTTGAGTACTTTCTTAACATAATGAGATTGTGTCAAGACAATTCTCTCGGGTGTTCTAGAGGTCGTTATCCCTAGTATTACATCGGCCAAACCTATATCTTTTATATCGAAATGGCTTTTCAACATGTTCTTAGTTTTCACGATTACTTTGTGATTCTTTTCTATGATCAGTATGTCGTCTACGTAAAGACAAACAATCAAGTACTCATTGGGTGTGCCCTTAATGTTAGAACATTTATCACACTCGTTGATCTTGAATCCATTAGATAGCATAGTCCTATCGAATTTCTCATGCCACTATTTCGGAGCTTGCTTAAGCCCGTAAGTGACTTGTCGAGTCTACATACTTTATGCTCTTATCCATAGGCAACGAACCCTTTAGGTTGTCCCATGTATATCTCCTCCTCCAATTCCCCGTTTAGGAGCATCATTTTCACGTCCATTTGATGTACCTCAAGGTTATGCAATGCTGCAATAGTAATGAATACCCTTATGGGTGTCATCCTTGTAAGGGGCAAATATATGTCGAAGAAATCTAGCCTTACTTTTGTCTAAACCCTTTGCTACTAAGTGAGCCTTATACGTATCGATTGATCCATCGACCTTATATTTCCTTTAAAGATCCACTTACATCCCAAAGGCTTGCACCCCGGTGGGAGATCCACTATTTCCCAAGTATGATTTTCATGATGGACTCAATTTCCCTATTAGTAGCTTCTTTCCAGAGAGGAGCATCTAAAATGGATGATGTCTCCTGAATTGTCCTGAATTTATTATCTAACATATAAATTATAAAATCAGGACCAAGCGTCTTGGTTACTTTGGTCATTTTGCTTAGTTCCTCTTCTTCTTCTTCTTGAAGAGAATTTTTCAAGCCTCATAAGTCCTCTTTTCAAGACTTATCTCTTTCCACTCCTTTTTCGGAAAGATAATTTCAAGAATATTGCATTCCTTGACCCTATAATCATCCCTTCGTTTATGTCAGGAATTTTAGACTTGTGCACTAAGAATCTATATGCACCAAAATGCAATCAACGGTCTTGGGTCCTATCCTCACATGTTTAGGTTTTTAAGTACTTCGAACTTTGCTAGGCATCCCCACACTTTAAGGTAACTATAGGAAAGATCCCTTCCTTTCCACAATTCATATAGAGTTTTTTCCTTTTTTTTTCTTGTGTCGCAACTAATTGAGAATGCGGTTAGCTGAAAGAATGGCTTCCCCCACATATTCTGGGGTAGCCTAGAGTGATCTACATAGCATTCATCATCTCCTTAAGAGTTCTATTGTTGCATTCAACAACGTCATTTGACTAAGGTGAGTAACGGGCAACCATTTGATGAATGATGCAATGTTCCATGCAAAATCCTTCAAACGGTACCACATAGATTCTCAACTTTGCTCTTATAAATTTTGAAGGCTTCAAGAGCTTCGTCTTTGCCACTCAAAAGATTTACATAACAGTATCTTGTGCAATCGTCAATAAAAAATAATGAAATACTTTTTTCTACCTGTTTTTGCACATATTTCAAATCACATATATCAGTATGGATCAACTTTAGAGGTGAAGTACTTCTCTTCAGTGAGAGAAATGGTGCTTTGGGCATCTTTGCCTCAACACACTTTTCACACTTGTGGTGTGAATCAAATTTCATCATTAGAAGTTAATTTAAACTAACTAGCCTTTTTAGTTTGTTCAAAATTATATGTCCTAATCTATCATGCCATAAATTAGAACACTCAACTAAGTAAGAAGAATTAATAACTTTATTATCGCGCTTAGTCTCGCGTTATACAGTCATTACATTCATCTTAAAGTGGCCTTTCTCTAGGTAGCCCTTTCCTACAAATTGACAATTCTTGGTCAGTACAAACTTATCAGCCTCAAATACTAGCCTAAACCCAGCTTTGTTCAATGGGGGGGGGGGGGGGGGGAGGGGTTAGATACTAAGTTCTTGGGAATGTCCAAGACATGTAGCACATCCACAAATATCAGCTCTTTTCTTGAGCTCATCTTCAGCGCCACTCTTTCCAACCCGACTATGTTGGAAGTTATGAGTTCCCCATGTACAGCTTCCTACCGATAATCGGCATATAGCTTGAGAATATTCCCTTGTCTAACCATATGTGGCACGTCGGTGTCCACAAACCACTGTCTTCAGTTATCCACCAAATTGGCTTCAAATATAATAGTGGTTAGATGTAGATCAAACAAATCCATAGGTGTCATCATGTCCTCGGTTAAATGAGTTTGGCTTCGATTATCCTTCTTTGATTGTTTATAATCCTTAGCCAGGTTGTTCAGGTTTGTCGCAGTTGTAGCAATTTCTCCTAAGCTACTTAGACTTTGGCTCCTACTATTGCTTCTCACCCGACTGCTTCCACTTCTTGCTAGAATTCGAATCAACCAAGTTTTCCCTTGCTTCCATATTCGACCTTCCGTTCTTAACCTCGGACTTCCGGTTATTTTCCTTGATCCTTAGTCTCACGATCAGGTCCTCAAGCCCCATTTCTTTATGTTTGTGCTTGAGAGAATTCTTGAAATCCTTTCACAGATAAGGTAGCTTCTCAATCATAGCAGCCACTTAAAAGAATTCGCTCAGTTGCATTCCTTCGGCATGTATCTCATGCAAGATCAGTTGCAACTCTTGGACTTAATCCAAGACCGTCTTGGAGTCTGTCATCTTGAAATCAAAGAACCTCCCGACGATGAACTTCTTCATCCCTACATCTTCCCTCTTGTACTTCTGCTCCAACAACTCCCACAATTCCTTTGTAGTTTTGGTAGCTACGTAGACGTTGTAGAGGGAATCATCGCGACCCTTGAGGATGTAGTTGCGACACAAGAAATCATTGTGATTCCATGCGTCGAACGTCGTCTTATTTTTCTCATCTTTCTCATTTTCCTTCAAGGTGGAAAACGAGGTTGAGCGTTGTCAGGTAGAACAACATCTTCTGTTACCAAATTTTAAATTCATTTCCGTCGAAATTAGTCAGTCTTTTTATAGTGATACTAGAATGCAAATGCAAATTTTCTGTTCAAAGTGAATGGATTTATAGTTTATGAAGAGTAGTGGCGCCTTTTCGAAAAGGCACCTTTTGACCCTTGGTGGCACCGATTTGGCCGAGTCCGAACTTGTTCGAACCTGGACACACCCGTTCGCTGGGTCACTCGCTCTCTTCCTCCGAACCCGCACTCCGTTGTTGTTGAGTCACGCATATTTGTTGCCGACCTGGCCTGCTTCGAACACTCGTGGGTCGGTCTGACCTGGATTCACTATCCCAGTGAACTGCCCGCTACATCTCACTAGGGTGCCACGTCACTACACCTAAAATAAACCGCCTCAAGCCCGTTGAGCCACCCGTCTAGACCAACTCGTCAAAATTTTAAGGCTCCTCTAGCCCCTTGCGAAATGCACCTCTAAAGCAACTCAATGCGACATGTGCGGTCGGGCCTAGGCTCGGATGGTGCAAAGCACCATCCTTGGGTCCATTTAACTAAAGGTTAAAATTACACTAGGGTCCATCATAAGAGAGCACACTTGATAGCTCCATATCAAAGTACTCTTCTTAATAAGGAGTTCCAAATTTCTCCATCTTTCCTATGTGGGACAAATTCCCACATTTTCCTTTAACTCTTCCAATTTTCCATGTTTAAGTTGCACATTTTAGACATTATTTTCTCATTCACCCAAAATGATTTTGATAACATAAATAAACTAAATCCATCTACTCGAAACGTAGACTGTAAAATTGCAACTTAATTCCATTTTCAACAAATTGAATCCAAAGTTGAAATTGCTCAAAGATTTGGTCAGCAACATACTTCTAAATCCAATCTCCAACACTGCTTGTCCACCCCCTAGCTCTATCCCTGTACACCACTGTAAATCGATATATTTGACGATTTGTCAAAACGTGCCTAATTATGATGGTATAAATACAATGTTGATGTCATAATTGAAAATTAGTAAAGCCATTTTTTTAATATATAGGCGACGAATTATGCGTCACTATGTACTATAAATTATGGTGACGATGACATGTACCGTCATTAAAAGTTATACTTTTAGTTACAAATTCAAATATTGTCACATATACCTAATACCACGGACATACCATGACGTTTCATGTGACGCTAAAATTTCGTCACCAAATACTTATAGTGACGAAATATGAATTTTATATGACGATTTTTTTCGTCGCGAAACTACAGATTTCTTGTAGTATCATAAATTGGTAAGGTGATATCGCTAAGCTACCAGGGTCAGGGCTGGTAAAGCTACTTATTAAAATGGGGAAAAAATCTTTACTCGTCCCATAACTTTTTACTTTTACGCAATCGCTCCTGCTATTTTCACCTTTTTCAGTTTAGTCCCATATGTTAGAAAATTGTTCAATTTAAGGTCAATCTTGGCCCAAAAACAAGCATGGCATACACGCGTCGGGTTCAAATTGATTATTAACCAACGCATGTACCTCATGCTCGTTTTTCGATCAAAATTAACCTTAGATTGATCAAATTTCCAATTTATAGGACTACATTGAAAATGGTGAAAACTATGTCACAAATTGAGTCGATTATTATTTTACTTAATTTACGAGATCTCTTGAGGTCCGAAGTAGTGTAATTGGTAAATTTATTTATTTATTTATTTATTAGTTTAACTAATATAAAAGGGATATTATAAGTAATCAATGAATTATGTTGTGATTTTATTATAATTCGGTGAATTTAATTAGACTAAAAGATCAACTAAATATTAAAAAATATAATTAATTTAGTTAAAAATCCAAAATATACTTTATGGGGTTTATTAGTGTCCAAAGTAGAGTAATTTGTAAATCTAATTTAGTTTCTTAAGTTTAACTAATCTAAGTGATATTATAAGTAATCGGTGAATTATGTAGTGATTTTATTATAATTTGATAAATTGGGACTAAAAGACCAACAAAAGTTTAAATAATACAGTTACTTCTGTTAAAATTTTATAATATTTACGAGGTTTTTTGGTGTTCGAAGTAGAGTAATTTGTAAAGATAACTTAGTTTTTAAAACTTTAATATAAAAGTGATGTTATAAATAATCAATGAATTATATTGTGGTTTCACTATAATTTAGTGAATTATGATTGAAGAATCAAGTAAATATTTAAAGTTTATTTACTTTGGTTAAAATTTCAAAATATAATTTACGGAATTCCTGTGTACCTGAAGTAGAAGTATTGGTAAATCTAATTTTCGTTTTTTTAAATTAAATAATATGAAAGTGATACTATAAGTAATCAATGAATTATGTTGTAATTTCATTATATTTCAGTGAATTTAGACTAAAAGATCGACTAAATACTTTTTCATGTTTCTTTTGATAACAATGTCAGCAAATTACTGTTGGAGTAATTGAAATTTATATCTTACTTATAATATCATAAAATAATAAAATACTCCTTCCGTCCCGACTGAGTTTGCATACTTTTCTTTTTGGGACGTCCCATCTAAGTTTGCACACCCTTAAAAATGAAAGTTTTCTCACAATCTCCACCCTTAAAATCTCCATTTTCAATCTCCACCTTTAAAAAAGTCAATCAAAAAGCAAAAAATATTTTTTCTTAATATACGTGCCGGCTCAAGTGTGCAAACTCTGTCGGGACGGAGGGAGTATTAAGATTTACATAATTATGAATTAAACATATATATCAAAATACTAATACTAAAATTTTAAATAAAATGTGATTATATGTGTGTATATATATATATATTGTGATAATATTAATATAAAGTAATAAATTAGCCTTAAATTGAACAATTTTTCAACTTACAAGACTAAGAGGGTGTTTTGCTGAGCTTATAAACTCCTAAAAATATCTTATAAGATGTTTAGGAGCTTATAAGCTCTTGTAAAGTGTTTGGCAAAAAAAGATGTTTAGAAGCTTATAAGACACAAAAATAAACTCTAAGAACTTATAAGATCTAAAAAAAAATAAGTTGCTATACCCCAACTTATTTACATCTTATTTTTTAAGATCTTAATTATTACAATCAAATTTCACACTTACCCACACTACACACATTTCACACACTTCACACATTTCACATACTAATCAAAATGTGTGTTTAATATTAACTTTAAATTAGACCCCAAATTTATAGCTAAATCACTATATTAAATTGCAAGCTTATAAGTTCTTTTTTCCAAACATTTTGTTAACTTATAAGCTCCTTATATTACATCTTATAAGCTCTTGAAACAACTTATAAGATGTTGGAGCTTATAAGATGTTTAAAATAAGCTTAGTTGAACACCCTCTAAATTCAAAAAGATAAAAATTACAAGACCAATTATGTAAAAGTAAAAAATTATGGGACAAGTTAAGATGTTTTCCCTATTAAAATGTATCTTGTGATTTGAATTCACCCACAATTGTTTTTTCCTATCAACCCATTGTATTCCTTACTACGGCTTTTTCCCTCGTTTTTAACTCTTGGAAAGAAATTTTTTAGACTTATAGTTATTATTGAACATTCACCCACAATTATGTAACTTATTTTATTGGTCTATCACGAGAAGAAACAAGCATGATTTACATTAGTTGGGAAGAAACACGCATCAAGAAAAGAAAATAACAGGAAGTGTTTTCTTGGTCCAATGTAGTCGGCAAGAAATTGGAACACCAAATTATCCAGGTAGAATTCATTCGTGTTTATTCAACCTCCACAACCACCGCAGCCTCCACCACCACAACCACCGCAGCCTCCACCACAACCACCACCGCCTCCATCACCCCCACCTCCAGAATCACCACCGCCGCCACCTCCAGAATCACCTCCGCCAACTGTACTACTGATAACAGCTGCTGTGGCAACGGTAGCAGCAATAGCTGCCCCTGCTCCCAGTACAACCAGGCCACCATCCTTCGCTACAGTAGTACTGCTTGTAGGCTTTTCGCCTCTCTCAACGTCGCGATACACTACAGGCTGAGGACGAGGGGCCGTAACAGTGGCCACCGGGGAGGGCCGCTTCTTTTTACGGCGGTCATTGCAAAGACAACACAAGATCAGAACTGCTGCGGCCACACAGCCACAAACAGTGAGCACAATTGCATATGTTTTCATTTTGTCGAATAGTAAGTACTACATAGGTTCAATTATACTGTCAGCCCTTTAAATATTGTTTGTATCTTCGATTCAGAATTCATTTATTATAAAATAGTGGTAAGAAAGAAATCAGAAATTTCCTGGTTTTATTCTTATCAGCCCAGAAAGTCATTGCTTAAATGACTATATATTTCTAGGCGAAGGTGACTTGAGAAAAATGTCCCCGTAATTTAATGGAAATGAAGATGAAATTTGGCGGTTGAGTTGAGATTCCATGACGACCTGCGGTTGTAGGTTTTTTATTACACAAACAAATAGATATACACACACATATATCTTCTTTTTAAAATGCCCAATTGCATAAACTTGTGTGAGAAGTCATATTATCCGACAGGAAATTTGCAAAATTCATCGGAAGCCATTTCTACAAACAGTATTTTATCTTTAAGCATTTGCAATTCGTCATTTAACTTGTTAATTGCTCCAAACTAATACTCCATTCATTCAATGTTAATTGACCTTTTTGAATATTCTCTTCTTTTTCTATTAATTGACGTTTTATATATTTTTCATTAATTCTACGATTTTCTCTTTGGACTCAATCCTAAAAAATATCTACTTTTCAATCATCTATCAGAAATATATTTACTTGGTCAAAACTTTACCCCCTAAATATTCACGGTCATTCTCGCGCCTTCTTCTCTTTCCCTCCTTCATTCCACGTCTTCATTCCCTCTCCCTTATTCATTCCACAATTTAAATTAAATAATAAAAAAAAAAAACCCTCTTTTTTTCGTCATTTTCACACTTTATTCCCCTTTTCCTCCTTCATTCAACAATTTAAATTGAATTAAAAAAAAAATTTCTCTTTTTTCTTAAAGTATTTCCTCCACTTTTCTTTTTACGTATTAATGTTTTTAAATTATATATAGAGGATAATGGTGATACTCCAAAGCATCATGAATGCAAATATGAAGACAGAAGATAAAAATTCAAAGACAGACATAATTGTGCAAACCGAAAGCATAAGTGCATGTGCATTTGTGAAGACCGAAGATAGAGATTCAAAGACATGCATTTTTAAGACGGAGGAGAACCAAACAAATATACTCAATCTATCTGTGCTGTCGACGAAAGTCAATAATAAATACAATGATCTTGAGAGAAAGATGGAATCTTGAGAGAGAAGACAAAACATAATTATTTAAAGATGCGAGATTTTAGGATTCATATGAGAGAGATAAATAATTAGGTGAGGATATATATGTAAAAAAAAATTCATTCTTAATTCTTCCCTTTCATCCTAAAACGTCAATTAATATGGTATGGATGGAGTATTATTTTTCCACAAAATTTGGGATCTTCCAGGTCAATCTGGGTATTTCAATGTCAGATTTTGTAAGAATGGATAGAGATGGAGCCAGCGGTAGCCGCACCCCTCAAATTTTTCGGCAAAATTATTGTGTATATAAATATACAGTGTAATCTTAGTTAAATAATGAATTTTGTCCTCCTCAAATTCTAATTTTTTTTATAAATATCTCAACAAAGATCAATTCGTCCCCCTCATTATGAAATTCTGGCTCCACGCCTTGAGAATGGACACCCAAGTTATTGGTTATGCTTAAAAAAATATTACAATTCCCTACTTGGAGAGATCATATTAGATGCATGACCTTTGGATTAAAAGGACTTTGGATTAGAAAAAGGACCAAATATGAGCAAAAACAAGGTAAAAGACACATTGTAAACGCAAAAATGATATGTGAATTTTAGAATTGGTTCTAAGTTACAGAACAAGTTATGCGACAAAAAGTTTAGACATGGCATTTCACAATTCCGTTGTATGGCGGTAAACCGTAACTCTACTATGAAAAGGATTACTGATCAAGTGTTTTTTCCTCACTTATCACCTTAATTGTTTATCGGCTTACTAATCTAATATTGATAGGGGATAAGTGGGCACCTCCTACCTTTGAGTAATATCCCAGCTCGAGTAAGGGTGGTGGCCCACTTAGCATTGACATTGGCCAAGAAGGGAGGTTTAAGTACTCAAGAGAGGATAAGTTTTGGACCTTTAAGTGGCCTTGGAGGTTCCATTCAGGAATAACAGGAATGACCCACGCCAGCCTTGGAGCTCCTAGAGCTCAGAGATAATGTTGAACGGGCCAAAAGGGCTCCGGCCCTGGAGGCTCTAGAGCTAAGAAGCGTCCCGAGGAATCGGGAGAATCCAGCCCTGGAGCATTCAGAGCTGGACATTGAACTTATGGAATCCAAGGCACAGAGCTTGGAACTACAATAGCTAGACTAGAGGTTACCGTTGGTAGTACGTGAGAAGTCATGCTTTTAGTCTAACAAATAATACATAACCATTGACCCTTTCTTCAAAAAATGATAGTTTCGCCTAACAAAAAACCGTTCAATAGAGCAGTTCGGTCCACAAAACAAAAAAGTATCTAGATTAGCAATAAGAATATCCTATCATTGGCCCTAATAGTAAGTACAAGTACCCACCATATTCAATTTGAAAAGACTATACACACTCTTGTTATTGTCACTATTCTATCACATTTTCTCTCACTAAAGACAAACACTGGCTTGAACATCGAAGTTTTGACGCCGAAGCATCCTCCGGCTTTGTTTTGTAGATATCGCGCACACAATTGGAGCAAAGGAACCCTTTAGCGGATTCCAGACGTTATGTTAGGTATATTGCATATTGTTCACATGTATGTTGGTGAGAATTGATCCTCCATCGCTTATATCAAGTGAAGTCATCTCGATGAACTCTTGGGCTTAAGGCGTGAGATGTTCCTCTCAACCTTGTTCTTCCCATTGATTTTTTGTCGTCTCTATGTTCTTAGCCGATTTCATGAAAATGTTTTGGAGTTAGTGAGAAGTTTTGAATATCTTCGCTATTGAAAAAAAAGTGTTGTTTGTTTATTTTTGCTAGCTAGTATGACGGAATACTCATCTCCACGACCTAAACTCTTCCTTCGAGGGGTTAGAGGACAACCCTTCTCCAAGGGTCATCATTGTCACACCCACTACGACCACTTCCACTACTGACAAGAGGAGTAATGTCACTCAAGCTGGCTGCTGGTGCCTCAACCATGGTGCTGACCACTAATCAACCAAACAACATTATACATATATAGCTAGAGAGCGCCTTGCCCAACAGTGGTGGATGCTCTGGTCCGCCCCCTGAGTTTTTCTTAAGGAGAATCTAGACTAGCCCCAAGAACCCAGGGTTCAGGAAGTAGAGGCAGACTAAGCCACAAAAATAGAGGTTAATTCAGGGCAGAGTGATCCATCAACCTGTCCCGTTCATTAGGAAGGGGGAGGAGAGAGAGGAGTACCTCTACCTAGAGAAACCCGACCATGAATGCCACTATTGCGGGTGCTGAGGAGGTGGCTAATGGCTACCACGGAGTACGGTGCAACTTACTCGACAACTGCAGCATAGTGAATCCTCAAATTTCAGCTCTGCGAAGGGGGATGGAGGAACTTAAGGGCTAGAGAGAGGTTCGGTCATTAGACGTTTAGAGCGGCGGGCTCCCCATTCTCGAAGGAAATCATATCGGATCCTCTGCCAATTAGCTTCAAACCATTGGTGTATGAGTACGATGGGACTTTGGGCCCACAAGATCACTTCTTGAGGTTTGAAAATCGAGCGTTGCTCCACCAGTACACGGATAGCGTGAAATGTTCTCTCTCTGACCATGCTCACAAAGTCTGCATAACGTGGTTCAGCAACACTCTGTTCTTCCACTAATTTGCTAATGACATACATCAACAGAAGTATGTTCCGTCTTTAATAAGCTTTAAACAAGGATAATCTAAAAGTATAAGAAAATGTATGAGTAGATTTAACGCTGCCGCTTGGAAGTCCTTCCGCCACGGCGGAAGTGAAATTAAATGCCCTAGCTTAGGGATTGCTAAATGGAATTTTTTTATGGTCATTAGCAAAGCGCCCCCGTCCTGCCCAGACCTTTGATGAGCTACTGGAAAGAGCTGGCAAGTACATTGACTTGGTGGATTCCACAACTGGCAGAAAGAAAGAGGAGAAAGCTACTGAAGAAAAAAAAATAGTCCTCTGAAAAGGATCACAAAACCACCGGTACAAGAAGTATACTCCTCTGATGTTTAGACCGTTAGACTTGCTGGAAATTACTTCAGAAAATCAGGATCTCAAATACCCCTCTTTTGCTAGTCGGGGCTTTAAGGACCCCAAGTCAAATATATTTTTCCAAAATAATTTGTTCCGGAGAAGGATAGCAGCATCAGGGTAGAGGTTGCCAAGTTGTTAGAAGCAGGGCATGTAGTGGAGGTCCGATTCCCAGAGTGGCTCTTCAATGTAGCCATGGTGGCTAAGGGTTCGGGGGCATGGTGCATGTGCATAGATTTCAAACCTGAACAAAGCTTTCCTCAAGAACCCTTGTCCTCTCTTAAATAGATTAACTTATAGATTCCACCTCACTACAAGAAATAGAGGTTTTACCCACACATAAATTAGCCACACAATAAATATGTAGGTTTTTACTTACACATAATTTGAGATTTGTAGGTAATAGAATAAGCACCATTGACTTTTCTAGCCACAAATATTATGTGTGGCTTTTGATTTTAAGTAACATTTTTCACGATGGAAAAAATCTCTCAATTTTTATAAATTGGCGGCTAACTTTTTTTTAATTCAAATGCTGGCATGTTCATTATAATTAATTATTTTAGCCACACATATTTCTTATTGTAGTTAATTTATGGGTAAAAATAATACATTTAGCTTCACATATCTTACTAATTTAAAAAATCGTGGCTGAAAAGATTAAATTTATGTGATAAAATAACGTGGCTTGTCCCAAATAACTACGTGATGTTGACAAAGACTAAACTTCTCCTAATTAGGGGTCATATCAAATCCTGTTAAGATTTTTTTTTTTTTTTTTTTTTCGTGAAAATAGGAAAAATCCCCCATGATTTCTGCTAAACTAACCCACTTTCACCCATCTATCAAATCCCATTAAGATTTTTGTTTTTATCTATTTCAAGGAAATAGGAAAATTACATAAGATTCTTGCTAACTAATCAATAGTCCACCCTTTAGAAAATCGAGACTTGTTAAGGGCGTTGAGAACGCATCTCCAGTTGTTGAAATTGATCTGGAACAATCGACCAGGTATAAATTTATCTTCGTACGATGATATTGCTGTTTTTCTGGGTTTGAATTTTGTTTCCCCTTTCTTCTTGTATAAATTTATCTTCTTGCGATGACACTGTTGTTTTCTGGGTTTGAATTCCATTTCCTCTTTCTTCTTTATTTATTTGGAGCATCGAGTTTAAATGGGTATTTCTAGATTTTGACTTGCACCGGTGTCGTATTGCTGGAGTTACTAGTGAGTTTGTTTCCTTTTTTAGCAGATTTGATTAATTTACTTGCTTTTCAGAATTTCAGGAAAAAACCGAAATATTATTGATTTTGATAGCCTGACTTTCAATCCCTAAATCTACAGTCATCATCCCCATACTATAAAAAGGAAAAAATATACTACCTCCGTTCTTTTTAGTTGTCAGTCTAGCTTTTTTACCATTTTTTTTTACAATATTAACCCTATATCTACGGGAAGTGTTAACAATATATAGAAATATTAAGAAAATCAAGGAATTTAAGGAAATTAGTTGAGGGTTGATTTGCCAACTCCTCAAGTCCCTTAATTTTCATACAAAAAGTTAGAATGACAACTAAAAAAAATAGATGTAGTAACAAACTTTATAGATGATGGAAGAAGTGGTGGAGATTAATACATTTTCCACTATTGATTTGAAGCTATGTGATTGTTGTCACGTTGCTTTTTCTATAAACATGTGCAGCATTGCATATGCATATGCATACGTAGACGAGAGTTTGGAAGAATAGATGGTACAAAATATTTCAGAGGGGTGAGTACTTTGCTCCAGTGATGTTAATTTAGTTGCTTATAGTTATTTCACCCCCTTTCTTAAGGGGTCACTGTTTGGAATTTCTGTTTTTTTCTAATATGCATTTCTGTGGAATTAAGGATTGAGTATTGCAATTGATAATAACTTGCCAAATCTGTTAACTTACTTGCAATATTTTGGTGACTAGTTGAAATGTAACTTACCAATTTTTCTAATTGAAGTGTCGATATTATGAAAAAAGTGTTCCATCAGATCAGCAGTTAAAATGTTTCATTGACCAATTTTTTCTGTCTTCTTGTGTTATTTTTAGTTGCAGTTCTTTGATGACAAGTTCGACTAAGTTCACTGGTGATGAATCCAATTACCATCGTTCTCACTACTCCAATGGTTGATCTTGATGATCAGGATGAAGACTATGATGATATTTGTTGAGTTCTCATAGATAGTGTTGGGAAACTATGTATGGAATATTGTCGGGGTTATATATTTTTCCTTGTAGACTTTTTGAAACTTTTGTTAGGTTATCTATAGATTTCGTCGAATGTTAATTTAGTAATTATTTTATGGATGCTTATATATGTAGATAATAGTTCAATTTCATCAAGTGGTTGTGGTATGAAGTAGAGGTTTTGAGGAATCCAGAACCGGGTTTGAAGTGCAAGGAACCGGATAAGAGAACCGCGTTTTAGCCGAGATCAGAAATAAGGTTAAAAGAAGAACCGGGCTTGAGGTAGTTATAACCGTCGTTCACAACGGTTTTATTCTGTTGCATAAGAAATCGTTGTTAAAGCCCCGCTGCAGCAGTTTTGAATATTCTGATTCAAATTGGTTACAACTTCCTCAACTTCCAGATTCGAGCTTCAGCACTTATATACATTGTAAACACTTGTAGTTGCAAGCTAGTAGACGTATTTTTCCCTCTGTAAACATTACTCAATCAAGAAAATTAGATATCTAGGGTTTTCTGCTCAAATCAGGGTGTGATTTGGGGTTTTGCTGGATTTCTGGATAATTCTTGTAATTGGTTGATTAGTGGAGTGAATTGAGGTGTATAGAACCTTCGTGGATGGAGATCACTTTTGATCGAACCACGTAAAAGCCCTGTGTTCATCATCTTCATTTTATGTTCTTGGTTCGGATGTTGTTGGCCGATCTCTTTTTCATCCAAATTTTGTTGTGTGTTATCTTGAGAGAGGTTGAGCTAATCCTAACAAGTGGCGCCGTCTGTGGGAAACATTCTCACGCAAACAGAAGATAAAGATGTCAGGAATGAAGATGGATTTGGATAAATTCTCAGGGAAGAATGATTTCTACCTAAGGAAGATCAAGATGAAGGCCATCCTGGTGCAAAATGGGTTGGTGAGTGCTCTCAAACCTGAAAGTGACTGGATAGAGACAGAGAAACCCAAATATGCAGAGATAGACCAAAAGGCTCTGAGCCTAATCATCTTTGTGTCTTTGTGATAAGCCTCTGAGGGAAGTTTCGAGGTGTATGAATGCAATTGAGGCCTGGACCAAACTAGAGGACCTCTATCAGTCCAAGTCAGTATCAAACAAGTTGTTTCTCAAACAGAGATTGATGGCTTTCAAAATGGTGGAGAAAAAGACATTTCTGATCAATTAGATGAGTTTACAAAACTTCTTGATGAGCTGGAAGATCTTGGGGTAACAATGGAGGATGATGACAGAGCCTTGATGGTGTTAAATGCTCTACCAAGATCTATGGAAGGATTCAAAGATACTTTGATGTTTGGGAGGCAGGATAAACTGAGTTATGACTCAATTATTACTGCTTTAAAGACCAAATGTTTACAAAATTAAGGAGACAAGAAGGCAACTCAATCTGGTGAAGGACTAAATGTTAAGTTTAGAAGAAACTACCAAAAGAAGAAGGGCCAAACCTCAAAGAATCCCAAAAGTGGCAACAATGCTACAAAGAAATCTTGAGAATGGGTAGAAAACAGAAAATGCTTCAAGTGCAAACAAACTGGGCATCTAAAGATAGACTTCCCACAGAAGATGAAAAAGAAGGAAGGCCAGGGTGCTGAAGCTGCTACAGTTGAGCATGAAGAGGACATACCAGAGGTCTTAAATGTTACTGAGTCAAAAATGGAGATGGAGTGGGTGTTGGATACTGGTTGCTCTTTCCATATGTGTCCCCATGAAGAATGGTTTCAAAATCTCAAGAAAGAAGATGGAGGGTGTGTACTGCTAGGAAATGACCAATCCTGCAGAGTTCAAGGCACTGGATCAGTAAGCATAAATATGTTTGATAGAGTCACAAGAAAAATTACTAATGTAAGGTATGTGCCTGGACTTAAATGAAACCTGATCTCCCAAGGATCTCTTATTGCTACTGGGTGTGAATTTAAGTCTGTTGATGGTCACCTACACATAACCAAAGAGAATAAACTAGTAATCAAAGGAAGACAACATAATGGCTTGTTTATTTTGGTAGGAAAACCAGTGGTTGGGAATGTGGGAAATATTCTAGGTAAGGATGAACTAACACTGTGGCATAAAAGGTTAGGACACATTGGGGAAAGGGGATTAAAAGAACTATCCAAGAAAGGCATAATAGGAGAGTTTGGAAACCAGACACTTCAATTATGTGATAAATGTGCATTGGGCAAATCACAGAAATTGCCTTATGCTAAGGGGATTCACATTACTCAAGACCTCTAGATTATGTTCACTCTGATATCTGGGGACCATCCAGAACTGAAACTCATGGAGGAGGAAGGTACTTCATGTTTGTTATTGATGATTTCAGTAGGAAAGTGTGGGTGTTTGTCTTAAGAAACAAGAGTGATGCCTTCACTAAATTCAAGACATGGTTACTTCAGATGGAAACATTAAGGGGGAAGAAACTCAAGCATTTGAGAACTGACAATGGCTTAGAGTACCTATCTACTGAGTTTACAACTTTCTATAATGAAAAAGGGATTACAAGACATAGAACAGTTCCCATGAATCCACAACAGAATGGAGTGGCAGAAAGATTCAACAGAACTATTCTTGAGAGAGTGAGGTGTATGTTAATTGATGTTGGACTGCCAAAGGTGTTCTGGGGAGAAACAATCAATACAGCATGTTACTTGATAAACAGATCACCTTCATCGTCTCTAGGGTTCAAAACACCATAAGAAGTATGGAGTGGAAGAGTTCCAAATTACTCAGGTCTAAAGGTGTTTGGATGCTTGGCTTATGCTCACATGAAATTAGACAAACTTGATCCTAGAGCATATAGGTGTGTGTTTCTGGGATATCCAGAGGGGATAAAGGGTTACAGGTTATGGTGCTTGGAACCTGGAAATCAGAAACTAATGATAAGCAGAGATGTGAAGTTCAATGAATCAATTATGGTATATCACTTCTCTGGAAATCAAGAAGAACATGATGGCAATACTGAATCAGAAAGATTATCAGTTCAGGTGGAGACTCAGATGGATCCTGGACCACAAAGGTTTGAGAACTTGAATGAACACTCAACCGATAGTTCTTCAGAAGAAGAGGATATGCCACCCAGAAATTCAAACTTGAGAGATTACAGAATTGCCAGAGACAGACCAAGAAGGCAAATTCAGAGACCAGACTTCTATTGACAGGCTGGAAGTGTACATTATGCACTCAGTATTGCTGAAGATATAGAACATCATGAACCATAGAATTTCAAAGAAGCTGTCAGTGGTGATGAAAGTGAATACTGGGTTAGTGCAATGATGGAAGAAATGGAATCTCTGGAAAGGAATGGTACTTGGAAACTGGTGGATAAACAAAAAGGTCAAAAGCTGGTAAGTTCCAAATGGATATACAAGAAGAAAGTTGAAGCTGGAGACTCAGATAGGATAAGGTATAAAGCAAGATTGGTGGCAAGGGGTTTTACTCAGAGAGAGGGAATTGATTTCAATGAGGTTTTCTCTCTTGTGGTGAAACATTGCTCTATCAGACTACTTTTGTCAAAAGTAACACAAGAAGATATGGAATTACAGCAGCTAGATGTCAAAACAACATTTTTACATGGAGACTTGGTTGAGAATATATATATGAAGCAGCCTTAGGGGTTTGTGATTCCTAGTAATGAATAAAAGTTATGTTTTCTCAAGAAATCATTATATGGATTTAAACAAAGTCCAAGGTAGTGGAATAAGAAGTTCAATGAGTTTATGTTAAAAGTTGGTTTTGTCAGAAGTCTGTATGATAGTTGTGTATACTTTGATAAGAGTACTTGTATTGATCCTGTATACCTGTTGCTTTATGTGGATGACATGCTTATTGCAAGCAAGAGTAAACATAAAATACATCTGCTAAAGAAGAAGTTGAGTTCTGAGTTTAACATGAAAGACTTAGGGGATGCAAAGAAGATTCTGGGAATGAGTACAATTAGAGATAGAGCTGCTGGAAGTCTATGGTTGTCTCAGAGGCATTATCTTCAGAAAGTGGTGGAGAGGTTTCAGATGCATGAGGCTAAAACACTGAGTATTCCAGTAAGCCAACAACTCAAATTATCAAAGGAACGGAGTCCTAAAACAGCAGAAGAAGTGAGATACATGAGAACTGTGCCTTATGCAAGTGGGGTTGGAAGTTTAATGTATGGTATGATATGAGGCAGGACAGACTTAGCATATTGTGTGTCCCTTGTTAGTAGATATATGTCAAATCCAGGGAAAGCTCACTGGGAGGATTTGAAGCAGGTGTTGAGGTATCTAAAAGGAACAGTCAATCTGGGATTGAAATTTCAGAAACTGGCAAATGTGTCTATTCCATTGGAAGGTTTTGCAGATGTTGATTTTGCTGGTAATATTGACACTAGAAGGTCAATTACAGGGTATGTATTTACTTTATATGGAACTGCAGTGAGCTGGAGAAGTATACAGCAATTTGTAGTAGCTTTATCAACTACAGAAGCTGAGTACATGGCTTTGACAGAAGCTATCAAGGAAGTTGTGTGGTTGAAAGGAATTCTAAAAGATCTGGGGATAAAGCAGGAGTGTGTGACTATATATTTTGATAATCAGAGTGCACTACATCTGGTAAAACATCAAGTTTTCCATGAAAGATCCAAGCATATAGATGTCAGGTTTCATTTTGCAAGGGATGTGATTGATGCAGGGTCAGTAGAGGTTAAGAAAGTTCATACCAGTGACAATGCTGCTGACTTCTTAACCAAAGCAGTGCTTGGAAGCAAGGTAGTTCATTGCTCAAGCCTGATTAGGCTTGAACGATGTGATTGAAAGATAAAGAGCAAAGCAGGATTGAGGTAGTGACATACACTTGAATTCATTGAGGTGGAGATTTGTAGATAATAGTTCAATTTCATCAAGTGGTTATGGTATGAAGTAGAGGTTTTGAGGAATCCAGAACCGGGTTTGAAGTGCAAGGAACCGGATAAGAGAACCGGGTTTTAGCCGAGATCAGAAATGAGGTTAAAAGAAGCATCGGGCTTGAGGTAGTTATAACCATCGTTCACAACGGTTTTATTCTGTTGCATAAGAAACCGTTGTTAAAGCCCCGCTGCAGCAGTTTTGGATATTCTTAGTCAAATTGGTTACAACTTCCTCAACTTCCAGATTCGAGCTTCAACACTTATATACATTGTAAACACTTGTAGTTGTGAGCTAGTAGACGTATTTTTCCCTCTATAAACATTACTCAATCAAGAGAATTAGATATCTAGGGTTGATTTGGGGTTTTGCTGGATTTCTGGATAATTCTTGTAATTGGTTGATTAGTGGAGTAAATTGAGGTGTATAGAACCTTCGTGGATGTAGATCACCTTTGATCGAACCATGTAAAAGCCTTGTATTCATCATTTTCATTTTATGTTCTTGGTTCGGTTGTTGTTGACCAATCTCTTGTTTGTTTTTCATCCAAATTATGTTGTGTGTTATCTTGAGAGAGGTTGAGCTAATCCTAACAACATACATCCTTTTTTTTTTTTTTGTTATTTTTTAACTTTCTTCTTATAAATTCTTTTTTAGGAAATTATATCTTGTTACCCACACTTAATTGATTATATCCACACCTGAAAAAAAGAAATCTAATAACTAAATTATTAAAAAGAAATACTCACACTTTTATTGATTTTTACCCACACATATAAAACTTTTGTCCACATCACTAACTTGGTGACACATCAATACCACGTCAGCAACCACACATGACTTGATGACATGTCATCATCCACATCAGTGTCCAGTTCATCTGCCACGTCATTATCCACATCATTTTTAAAAAAATTAGATACCTATTATCTACACATATTTTACATATTTAGTCACACATACATGTGTAGGTAAAGGTGTGAATATTCACCCACACTTAACTATACATGTGGGTAAAAATATTCCTCTACTTTCCTCTAGTGACACTTCCTAACACTTATTATATGTGTGGGTAAAGGATTTTGCCCACAAATTTGTATCATTTAGCCACACTTTTTATGTGTGGCTAAAAATTAAAATTCTTGTAGTGGTATCGGGGCTTAAGTTTTGTCCATGATGGACGCATATCAGGGTTACCACCAAATCCTAACTCCACCCTAAGGATAATCTGAGAGTTTGTTTTGTGGTCTCCTATGGAGAAGCACATTGGGCGAAAAAATGTTGGGGCAACCCACCAATGGATGGTAGAAGTGATTTTTAAGGAGAAACATGGCATAAACATGGACACTCATCTGGATGACATGCTGGTTAAGAGAGTGAGGGTTGCAGATCATCTCACAAACTTAAAGGAGGTCTGTAGGGTGATCCAACGATCCAGAATGTAGCTTAAAGCAGCCAAATATGCCTTCTTGGTGTAGCCAGAGAAGTTTTTAGGGTATATGGTTAATCACTCTAAAGTTAGAGTTGTGATGGGGATGTAGGCTCCATAAAGTTTCAAAGAGATCTAGAGATTAAAGGGTCACATAACGGCTCTCAGCAGATTCATATTCGAGTCTGCTGAGAGAAACCTTCTTTTGTTTAAGGTACTAAGGAAAGGGTTCAGGTAATGGAGCGATGAATGTGAAAAGGCCTTTCAGGAGCTGAATGAGCATCTTTCAATCATACCACTTCCTACCGAACTAGTGCTAGGGGAAATGCTATACTTGTATTTCTCGGTGAGAAAGATAGTTTTGAGCTCTGCTCAAAGAAAAGGCACAGTTCAAAAGTCAATATACCGCATCAGTAAAGTAAGACAGAGACCGGAAGTGAGATAGTCCAAAGTGAAAAATTAGCAGTGGATGTAATGATGGTCGTGCAATACCTGAGGCCCTACGTTTTATCTCACAAGGTGATTGTGAGGACCAACATACTAGTCAAGAAAGCTCTTAGCCATCCACACCTATCAGGATGAATGGTCAAGTGGGTTGTACAGCTGGAGGAGTATATCGAGTTCGACTCGAGGGTTACTATCAAGGCCCTGACAGACTTTATTCAAAAGACATACCAAGTGGGGAGATCTAGACCTGTGGAATGTGTACATGGATGGATTCTCAACCTTGAATGGATACAAAGAAGAGTTAGTGATCATTTACGGCACTAGGGAAGAGTTCCAGTTCATGGTTAAATTTAATTTTGGACCTCTAACAATGAGATCGAGTATGAGGTCCTGATTCATGGGGTGTAGATGGTGGAAGAGCTCGGACACTGAGGGAATAGTATGCACTGACTCCCACTTAGCGACACAATACATCTTAGGAACCCATGAGAAAAAGAATGAGAAGATGATTAAATATGCCGAACTAGTGGACGGATTGAAAAGTAAATTTGCAGAGTTGATAGTTGAGCAGTTGCCAAGGGCTGCCAAGGTTGACTACCTCACATATTTAGCCAGCTCGGCGAATAATGGGGCCAAGGGTAAGATTCCCTACTGGAAACTCTGGAAATAAATATCGAAGTGATAGAGAGGAGAAGGATTAGAGGACCCAATTTTACATTTCCTCATAATTGGCGAGCACCTACAGTTGAGCCATGGAAGGTTCTATATGTTAACTATTGACTTATAGTAGAACACTTGTACAAGCGATCTTTTTCATGACCTTATTCGAGGTGGTTGTCGCACACAGGGGGATTATATCCTCCGTGAAGTGCATAAAGGTTGTAGAGGTAACCACACAGGCCCTAGAGTTGAGCAAGGTCATCAGTGTTGGCTATTAATGGCCTACCCTGGTGCAGGATGTAGAAGAACTGACTAAAAGATATGACAGGTGCTAAAGGAAAGCACCTCTGATCCTCGTCATTGTGAAGGAGTTAGTGGTAATACATGTCTCGTGCCCATTTGATAAATAGATCATTGACATAGCGGGGAAATTGGTAGCTACCCTAGGAAGGAAATCTTTCTAGTTGTGGTAGTCGACTATTTTACGATGGTGAAAAATTAAAGAAGGTAATATCATGAAGTTTTTGTAGAAGAATATTTTTCGTTCATATGGAATTCCAAGAATATTGGTCGTTAATAACGAGATGCAATTTTTTGGGAGCAAGATATAGAACTAGTGTCGCATGATGAAGATAAAATTACATCTAGAGCGCACTTATAGGCCAATGGACAGATGGAGATCACCAACAAGACCCTCTTGCAGGAATTAGAGCTCGACTGGAGAAGGTCGAAGTGAAGTAGGCCAATGAATTGGATTTAGTTCTTTGGTCATACCGGACCAGCACAAGGACTGGTATAAGGGACTCGCCCATCAATCTCGTATGCGAAGCATGCGCTGCAATCCCTACAGAGGTGGGGAAGGAAACACATAGAATACTAAATTATGATGAGAACCAGAACTAGAGGCTGATGAGAGAAAATCTGGATATCCTAGATGAAGAATGGGAAATAGCCTATGTCAGAGCTGAAAGGTACAAGAGCCAGATGAGGGCTGCATACAATAGGAAACTAAGAGCTTGGATGTTCAAAGAAGGAGATCTAGTTTTGGAAAGGGAAGATTCCCTGAAGGAAACTAGTAAGTTGGACCCGAATGGGAGGGTTCGTACAAAGACTCGATGGTCTTAGTAGGAGGACCTATGAGCTTAGGATGAAGAAGGGAAGTAGTTGTGGGGACCCTAGAATGTAATGAATCTGGACAATTACTACATTTAGTAGCAGCTGATGCATGTTTTATTTATCAAGTAAGGATGTGGATATTTGTATTGTAATGAATTGGAAATTAATAAACTTAAAAGGGGGAGGGAGTGAAGCTATAAGGCTCTGCCCTATGATTGAGATTAAAAAATTGTGTACATTAGAAATGACAGGCCTGGGGGAATTATCTTGAGGACGCACCTCAAGGTTTTTCTTTTTCAGGGTGAAACCCAGAATCTAAAGTCAAGAACACGAGTACAAACTCACTCGTTGGCCTAAAAAGGATGCAAGGTAAGGAGCCAGGGACTCAAGTATAAACTCACCCATGGCCCCAAATAGATGCAAGCCAAGGGGCTCGAGTTCGTACCCATAGCCCAGAACTACAAGCCAAGGGCTCAAGTACAAACCCGCCCGCGGTCCTTAGCTGATGCAAGCTAAGGGTTTGACTTCGTACTTGCCCACGGCCCTAGAACTGTAACCTGAGGGCTCGAGTGCAAACTCGCTTGGAGCCCCCAAAGCTTATGAAAGGTCAATTCAAGTCCCACAAAATGGACTTACAAGGAAGGTACATACACAGGATAGATAATCCACATCGAGCTCCCTGAATTGAACTTGGAGGGGAGAATATTATGTATCCATAGTACCCATGAGTTTATAGGGACTCGGCTCATGTTGAGTATTCACTTCATCCGAACCTCCATTTTGGAACTCTGAAGTCTCTAAATTATCCCCGAATTTTGCCGACAATTTTATAAATATAAGCTATAAGATGGGTGTCTTTGTAATTATATCATTCTGCCAAAAAATTTGGACTATTTGGTAAATGTTCCAACTATAGTAAGTTTACTACCTTTTTACAATTTTTAAATACAAATAACTATTTCGTTTCTACTTTGTTTCTAATGTATAATATATTTGATTAATCATTTTTTCACGATCTTTAAGTTAACATACATATCGCATATATTATAATACGACATTCGAGTTAAACATTTGATGGTTTGTTTGTTGACATTTTGAGTTATATTTGAATGTGGACAGTGGGTTGGACTATAATAATGGATTTAACCTACAATTAAAAATTAGTTATATTTTATTATCAACAAACTTCATTAATTTCTTACTAGAAATTACAACTTTTCTGTTTATTTTATTAATATGAATTTTGTAAGTTTTATTTATTTAAATTACAGACAAGAGCAATTTATCGTTTAAATATTAGAACTCCTACAATACAAATTAAAATCAAATTTTAATATGTACTATTATAATCAGTTTATTAAATTATTAATTTTCATAATTATTATATAAATTAGTTTTGTTACTTATTCATATCTCCGTATAATTTATATTTACTAATATTATTTATCTTTTAGAGAAAAGGATACTTTGCAACTAAACTATGACATTTTTTAACAATTTATAGTCGAAACTCATTTTTTCGCTAACCAACCTTAACTATTCAATTTTTTACACTTTACAACCTAAATAATACTTTAGCATATTAACTAGCCATAACTATGTCTTTTCTTTCACATTGCAACCTATGCAATTATTTTTGCTTTAATTACTTCTTACCTTTAAATTTATCTACTAATTATAATGAAATATAAAAATTATTGAATAAATTTCAATAGAAAATAAACTTGAAGATATTAAGATATATTTGAGAACTCATATATTTTAATTTTTTATTTCAGTTATTATATAACTTTTGATTTTATTTTCTTAAAATCAGGATTTATTTACAACCTAAAGGTATTTGAGTATATGTGAAAATCACCAAGTAAAATATTAGAATTTTCAAATGAAATTCTAACTTTTTAAAAAACATTATAACTAGAATTTGGAATTATTTAGATAAATGGAAAGGTATTAAATAAGAGGAGAATAAAAGAAAAAAAAAAATTGACTTTACGATACAGGGCTTGTAGATGGTCTGTTCAAGATATGTGCTAGTGAATCGACAATCTCCTTCTGTACTATAGAAAGGTATACATCGATTTTTATCGACGTGGTTTATAGATAATTACGGGTCTATTTGCTACGGATTGAATATTCGACTTTGGAACTTGATTGAGCTAATTAAACTAAGAAAAGGTTGAGCAAAACTTAAGGGTCTCTTGGTTCAAAATCATGAATGGTAATGGTAATGGGTATGAATGAGTGGTCAATCATAATATGGAATGAAGTGGAGGGAGTTGTTAATAAAATGGGAATAATGATTAAGTTATTCATGTGTGCCAAGCATAAGAAATAGGGATATAACATCTTTTACTCCCATTACCCACCCCCACTCCCCGTAGCAAGCGGCCTCTTAATGATTTGATTAAGGATATTGAGATCATTAAGATATTATATGGGTATGCTAGTACTTCATCTGATTCACAAAGAAATTTTGTGACCTGGTCCACAAGGTCATATCAGCACCCGCGTTCGACACGAGTAAATTAGAAGATGCTTGTTCTACATCCAATATTAATAAATACATGTCTTCTAATTTTATCCAGAAAATCATATTAATACACCTGAAAAATATGGCATTGTCTCTACTTATTATTATGGTGTATATGGAGTCTTTGTTACAATTATTGATCACAAATAACATGCTTTAACAATTAATACATAGACCAAATAAGCATGTTAATCAATAACCAAAATACCATCTACGATGATAATTTGAGATAGAAAGAACAATAATCTAGATAGCGGAAGCGTACTTGGATCCAAATATAATATTATGTGAAAATCGGTATGACCCTCCAAACAACAAATTTCACCCTCAATTACCTTCTACCGAGAGAACACAGAAATGTAGTATAGAACAACTGACATTTGGGGACCACAACCCTAACTTATAATAATAAGTTTTCTTTATTTTTAATTTAGTCCCTCAACAAATTGAAAATCCATTATGATATCAACATTTAAAGCCAATGATTATTTAACTCAAATCCTTAGTAGACCACGTTAATTGGGCTACCAAAAGACATTTATACACATTAAACTTGACATGTGTTGGCCCAATATGTTGGATATGTTATGAGCAGCTCAAGATCACACAAGATGAATGAAAACCAAAATTCGAACGAAATCAAATGAAAATCGGCCGAACAACGTTCATGCGCAAACATAGAAAACAAAATCAACAAACTCAGGGATTTACGTTATTTGATCAAAGGTGATCTACATCCACGGAGGTTCTATGCACCTCAATTCACTTCAGTACACAATCAATTACAAGAATTTACCAGAAACCTAGTAAAACCCCAAAACACATACCGATTTGGAGCAAAAACCCTAGACTTCTACTTCTCTCAATTGTGTAATGTTTACAAAGCGAAAACTACATTCACTAGCTCGCATTTACAAGTGATTACAATGTATATAAGTATTGAAGCTCGAATCTAGAAGACGAAAGAGTTGTAACTAACTTTGACTCAACTGCTCCAAGTTGCAGAAACAGGTCTTCTACAACGGTTTTTAGTGCAACGGATTAAAACCGTTGTATCCAGCAGTTATAACCAACTTTAACCCGGTTCCCTCTTAACCTCTTCACTGAATTGTGTTCAAATCTGGTTTTATGTCCCGGTTCTTCAAATACCAAATCCGGTTCTGAAATCTTCACAACTTATACTTCATATAGTAAGTCACTTTATGAAATTGAACTAATATTCACAAATCTCCACCTCAATGAATTCAAGTGCATATCCTTACCTCAACCTGTCTTTGTTCCTTGAATATTAACCACATTGTTCAAGCCTAACTAGGCTTGAGCAATGCACTACCTTGTTCCCAGAAACTGCTTTGGTTAAGAAATCAGCAGCATTGTCATCAGTATGAACTTTCTTAACCTCCACAGACCCTGCATCTATCACATCTCTTGCAAAATGTAACCTTACATCTATATGCTTGGATCTTTCATGGAAAGCCTGGTGTTTTATGACACGTCGGTTTCTAACCTAGTGTTCCGCAAGTGTACGGATGTAGGTGTAGTACTATTGTCAAGGTCGATCCCACAAGGAATAGTTTTAGGTAGTTTGATACCCTAATACTCTAGGAATGTCCTAACTAGATACTAAGTTTTAAAGGTTGATTTTACTAATTAAACTACTCAATTAAATATAACTTCAAACTTAGGAAACACGAAAACTAACAATCAAAGAGAAAAGGTATCCTAGGGCTTCGATTTCAGGATATTATTTCAATGTGGAATATGATTAACCTATTAATTTACCAATTCTAGTGTTTATTAGGCGGCACGACAATAATCTAATCCTTCTCTCGAAGCGATTAAACCGTTGATTAATTAAGCTAATTACCCTCTCGAGTCAATTAAACCTAATAACTCCCAAACGATCTTAAGCCACAGCCTACACAGTCATAGACAACTGCGCTCTACGTTCTAAGTCTGATAACAATTCCCTCCTCTCGAAGCAGAATTGTTAAACTAAATTACTAAATCTAGGTGATCAAGCTAAATTCAGTTTTAAGCACAAACATAGAGATAAAACACGTAAAGAACGGAATTAATAGATTAACTCATAAATCAAAACATTGTTATAAAAATCCCTACTTTCTAACCCTAGGACACGAATAGCTTAGCTACTCATGCCTAGCAATAATCCAATACAAAATCTTAATAAAAACATTGTACAGAATTAAACTAGAAAAGAATAAATAAACCCGGATGACTCCGTCTCGATGATCTTCGTCTTCCTTGTCTTCCAAGGTGATGTAATTTATGTTCTTGATGATTGATCCCCCCTTTTTCCTAGAGCTTGGGGTCCTTTTTATAGAGTTGGGGACGAATCTTGGGAAAGATAGGCTCAAAATCCTATTAAAAATAGGAAATCTTCGCATAAAAACCCTTCTGACACGGCCGTGTTGCTGAAATGACACGGCCGTGTTGCTTGGCACAATTCACTTTCTGCTCAACATTTGACACGGCCGTGTTGCAGTTGTGACACGGCCGTGTTCTGTTCCAGAACCCACAGCGCGTTATGGACCACTTTTGACACGGCCGTGTTGCTTTGTGACGCGGCCGTGTCGGTTCTTGCCCGGTTTTGCTCCTGGACCGGTTCAGACCGGTTCAGACCGGTTTGGACCGGTTCTTCGACGGTTCTCACTCTTTTTGGGCCGGTTTTCACTCTTTTCCAACTTGTTTCCTCGTCCGGTAGCCTGAAAATGCTCAAAATACCTTAAAACAAGTCAAAACACGTCAAATGACCCAAATATTATTAATATAACTAAATGCCGGTCAAATATGCACGTAAATGATATAAAATATGATCCTAACTCGACCTAAATACATGCATAAATAACGTGTTATCAAACTCCCCCAAACTTAAACTGTTGTTCGTCCCGAACATCATACAAAAAGACACAAAGAAGACAAGTGATTATGCATTTGTTTAGGGCGACTAGATGATGAATTCAGTTTCAGTCTGATTTTTCTTAAAGCAACTAGGCAACACAATTCACTTGAGCATATGTGATAACGCGTAAATCAACTAATCTCGAGACTTTGAACTTTCGAATTATTCAACCCTCACCGGGTAAGTGTTTCACTCATCTCTCAAGTGTTTAGGCTAAAATAATTTTCACTCATATTGAATTACATGCAAAGCCTACCATATGCTTGCCAATCGTCTACACTAGACCTCGTACTTGATATGTGTGATAAAAGATCAAAAAGGTCTTTATTTTGGTTGTAATGTGGGCTTAAGGTAAGGTGGGATACATTTGGATATAAGTGACTATTCATTGGACTAATCAAGTTAAGTCTAACCCGACTACCCCTCAATACAATCACTCAACCTCACTCTTCAAATTTCAACAAATCACCTCACAAAGTGACTTCTTCACCTTTAAAAGTCCGTACAACTTAAGTGCTTTTCAATTCTGCGGGTACCACATTTTTGGGACTACCCGAATGTTCTAAGCAAATTCATAATTTGAGCACTTTATTTTCTAGCATCTCCTCTATAATACTAATAATAAAAACTTTTTTCTTTTTTTCCTCTTTTTTTTTTCTTTTTTTTTTTTCTTTTTCTTTTTTTTTTTTCTCTTTTTTTTTTCTAGGAGAGGCCATTCTTCGCTTTTCACCTATCACTTTTCTTTTATTTCCTTCATCTTTTGAAAATATCCCTATTTCCCATTCCTTCCCACAAATTGTTCACCCAAAATTCCTTCCAATTCTCCTCCCTCTAACTTGATTAATCCAATTAAGGCCAAAAGAGTTAAATCAAAAGGTTTCGGCTGACATTGTTAGGTTATGAATAAATAAGGCTATAAGGCTCAATTGGGCTAACTAGGGACAAATTTTTTTTCATTATGGTTCAAAGGTAATTTTCATGGTTCAAAGAAATAGGCTTAAACAAAGAGTTGCCTAAGATCATTTCCTAAATCACGACACATACTTGACACATTCTTAGTAAAGACTCAAGGCAAGTTCTAGAGACTAGTACACATATTCAATCAAATTCACACCGAAAGAAAGTATATTACTCCGAAAATTGGAGTATAATTTAGGCTCAAATTCTCACAAGGTAAATTTTGATTGAATATTCTCAGTTCAAGCTCAATTTCGTCTCAAAACACCTCTCATGCTCTATTATGTGCCATTTTTCATCTACTTCTCAAAATCATCTCATCATCAACTATTCATCATCCATCTTTCCCAATTATTCTCTTTTTATTTTTTTCACTTGTTACCTATTTCCGGGTTTTATTATTCTTATTGACTCTAAAACTAAAACACTAATAAGTAAACTCTAAACTCCTAAGACTCAACATAGAAACGATATGCAATCAACTTGGGCTCACAGACCCAATAACACCGATAAATCAGATAACTGGGCTCACAGACCCGATAACATCAATCAAAACAATAAAAATCAGCACAATGGGCACACGGACCCACAATCAGCAAAACTCGAACGATCAACTAAAATGTAAATCAAACTGGAAATATAGCTGCCAAGACGTCCCACGGTCTACCCCCTCCCCCAAACTTGGCTGAAAGCCAATGTTTGGAGGAAAAACGTGGTACGCCTTGGTGCTAACTTACAAATCGTTTCGACGACGGCTTTTTGAAACCCCTACGAGCTCCGAAATCGTGCCATTTTGCTCCTACTGAATCTTGGTTCGGCCGTCTCCGCATCACGCTCTGAATTTTCCATTTTTTTTCTGTTGACGTACTGACACGGCCGTGTTGAATGTTGTGACACGGCCGTGTTACATTTGAGCCAAACTTGATGTTTTTGGGTTGATCTTGACACGGCCGTGTCGTTTGTGTGACACGGCCGTGTTGCATTCCAGTTTGGATACACGTTTTGAGAAGGCTTTTGACGCGGCCGTGTCAATTTTGTGACACGGCCGTGTTGCATTTGAACTATCTTAACACGGTCGCGTCCAGCATGTGACACGGCCGTGTTGCATTCCAGTGTTAAAAACACTTTCTAGGTGCCTTTTGACGCGGCCGTGTCCATAGTGTGACACGGCCGTGTTGCATCCTCTGCTCCTTTTAACGCGATTTTGTCCGTCTTTTCGACCCCTGTTTCTTGCAACACTCGTCCATGTTGATTCCTAAAACAAAAACACTAAAACACACGTAAAACATAAAATTAACGCGATAAAAAAATATAAACATAAAACATTAAACATCGGGTTGCCTCCCGACAAGCGCTTTGTTTTACGTCTTCAGCCGGACGTCCTTTTCCTATCAACCTTCTTCTAGCCGCCCCGAGTTGGAAGTTTTCTGAACACTTAAAGAGCTATTTGGGGCACGAGGATTTTCTATAGCAGCTAGGGTAGTGTAAATAATGCTACAATTGTGCCTACCCCTTAGACCCGATTTATGTATGTTGAGTGTGATTATTTCGTTTTGAACCCGAAAAACCAACTCCCCTTTAGGTACATCTATTAGTGCTTGGCTAGTCGCCAAGAAGGGTCTTCCTAAGATAAAAGGGAATTCATCACTCCCTTTCATGTCAACAACTAAGAAATCACTAGGGAATTCAAAATTTAGCACTTTTACCACTACATCCTCTGCTACTCCCAACGGCGTTAATGAAGATCCATCCGCCAATTTGATAGTAGTAAAGGACCGTTTTATTTCCCTTAATCCTAATTGTCTATACTGCTTAAGAGACATCAAATTTATGCTAGACCCTAAGTCACACATGACATTATGAAATTCATGACTACCAATTGAGCAAGAAATAGTAAAACTCCCTGGATCTTTTGCTTTTGTTGCTCTTCTTGGTTTCATGCTTGTGTTTGCGTTCTTCTTGGGCCTGCTCGGTCTCTTCTTTGTCGCCTCTTTTCCATCATCCCACTCCTTTGTTTTCTCTTTAACTTCGATTCTCTCCTTTAGTGGTTCCTGTTTCACACCAACAACTCTAGATTGCTCTAAAGGATCAAGGTTAGCAAAGAACGAATTTTTAAAACAAAAATCAAAAGACTCATCAAGAATAGGAGATGAAGTTTTCTTATCTATGATTGTATTGACCTCCTCCTTCTCAATGTTTTTGACTTCCTCGCTTGATTCCTTTGCTTCTTGGTCCTTCAAGCTCTCTTCATGCTCATCTAGCTCCACAATATTGCAGTGCTCCTTCGGATTAACCACTGTATCACTCGGGTATTGGCCTTGCTTGTGTTGAGCTCCTACTATCTTTATCAGCTGACTCATGTGTGATGTCAATTCTCCAATGCTAGCTTGCGTCTGCACCAACGTGTTCTCGAGCCTCTTGATGTCTGCCCCTTGCCCAGTGATATGCTTGTTTAGCTCCATGAATTTTCCATCCACTTTCTTCTCCAACTGAGCTAACTTTTCATCATACTTTTCAAATTGTGATTGCGCAATTTCTTCTTGTGATGGCTTCTTACCGTCATGGATCATGCCATTTGTAACAGCAAATCCGGGTGGCGGATTAAGTGTATTTTGCGCGTTCCCATATGAAAAGTTCTGATGATTCTGAGGATACTGATTGTACCGAGGCTGATTGTTCTGGAAGTTGTTGAAGTTTCGTTGATTCACAAATTTTACTTCTTCAACTTCTTCCGGACCCCCTGGCTGTTGTGCTAACGTTAGATTAGTTAGCAAATTCACCTGGCTCGTCAATGCTGTTACTTGTGCTGTGAGCTTTTCAATTGGCTCATTATTGACGGGCTCGCATTTTTGGACACTGGCTACCCTCTTTGGCATGTTTCTCTCATTCGACCATTGGTAGCTTGTTCTCGCCATAGCATCCAGGATTGAGAATGCCATCCTCACTGACTTCTCCATCAAACTTCCACCCGCAGCTGCATCCACTTGGTTTCTAGTCGGAGCAAGTAGACCATTGTAGAACTTGCATACTTGCTGCTTCTTGGTGAACCCATGTTGAGGGCAACTCCGGATAAGATCCCGGAATCGCTCCCAAGCCTCTCCGAATGGCTCTTGGTCCAATTGCTTGAACTGATTGATCTGGTTCTGCAGGTCGAGCATCTTGCTTGGTGGAAAGTACTTCAACAGGAAAGAAGTACTCAAGTCTTCCCAATCTCTGATGTCTTCTAGTGAATAGAACCACTGTAATGCTCTGTCCTTCAGTGAGAAAGGGAACAGTCTCATCTTGACTTGCTCGTGCGGCACATGATTGATTTTGATTGTGTCGGCCAGTCTGCGAAACTTGATCAGATGCGCATTCGGATCCTCCAAAGCACTTCCCCATACTGGTTTTGCTGCACTATGTTGATTAGTGCAGGCTTCAGCTCGAAATTATTGGCATTGAGTGGTGGAGGTTGTACTCCTCCCGCCTGCTGATTTGGACTGGGCTTCAAGCAGTCGCTAATAGGCGTGTCATCTTCATCGCCTGCAGCTGGGTCTATCTGAATTGGGCCGTACTGCTGTTGTAGATGTGGCCCTTGTGGAGGTAACTGCTGCTGTATGTTCGTGACTCGATCATCCAAACGTGCCAGAGCTGTCAGTACTCTATTAAGTGTGTCATCCTGATTCGGATGCTGTGGTGGGTTCTCCATCTCAGATGCGAAGTTTCTTCTAGTTCGGTGTCTGCGAGCTGTCGCTTCAATTTCTGGATCGAAAGGGAGAAGAGTTTCTTTCCCTTTTGATATGGTGAGCATACGAAGCCTGAAAATACCAAAAACAAGAACTACCGCGTAATACAAAAATTAACCCAAAAGATAAAAACGAAAATTAAAATTAAAATTACGAAAAAATAAAATCTAGTCTAGTTTCCTCCTATTTTTCAAGATAAAAACTAAGCGCTAAATCCTATTCCCCGGCAACGGCGCCAAAAACTTGACACGTCGGTTTCTAACCTAGTGTTCCGCAAGTGTACGGATGTAGGTGTAGTACTATTGTCAAGGTCGATCCCACAAGGAATAGTTTTAGGTAGTTTGATACCCTAATACTCTAGGAATGTCCTAACTAGATACTAAGTTTTAAAGGTTGATTTTACTAATTAAACTACTCAATTAAATATAACTTCAAACTTAGGAAACACGAAAACTAACAATCAAAGAGAAAAGGTATCCTAGGGCTTCGATTTCAGGATATTATTTCAATGTGGAATATGATTAACCTATTAATTTACCAATTCTAGTGTTTATTAGGCGGCACGACAATAATCTAATCCTTCTCTCGAAGCGATTAAACCGTTGATTAATTAAGCTAATTACCCTCTCGAGTCAATTAAACCTAATAACTCCCAAACGATCTTAAGCCACAGCCTACACAGTCATAGACAACTGCGCTCTACGTTCTAAGTCTGATAACAATTCCCTCCTCTCGAAGCAGAATTGTTAAACTAAATTACTAAATCTAGGTGATCAAGCTAAATTCAGTTTTAAGCACAAACATAGAGATAAAACACGTAAAGAACGGAATTAATAGATTAACTCATAAATCAAAACATTGTTATAAAAATCCCTACTTTCTAACCCTAGGACACGAATAGCTTAGCTACTCATGCCTAGCAATAATCCAATACAAAATCTTAATAAAAACATTGTACAGAATTAAACTAGAAAAGAATAAATAAACCCGGATGACTCCGTCTCGATGATCTTCGTCTTCCTTGTCTTCCAAGGTGATGTAATTTATGTTCTTGATGATTGATCCCCCCTTTTTCCTAGAGCTTGGGGTCCTTTTTATAGAGTTGGGGACGAATCTTGGGAAAGATAGGCTCAAAATCCTATTAAAAATAGGAAATCTTCGCATAAAAACCCTTCTGACACGGCCGTGTTGCTGAAATGACACGGCCGTGTTGCTTGGCACAATTCACTTTCTGCTCAACATTTGACACGGCCGTGTTGCAGTTGTGACACGGCCGTGTTCTGTTCCAGAACCCACAGCGCGTTATGGACCACTTTTGACACGGCCGTGTTGCTTTGTGACGCGGCCGTGTCGGTTCTTGCCCGGTTTTGCTCCTGGACCGGTTCAGACCGGTTCAGACCGGTTTGGACCGGTTCTTCGATGGTTCTCACTCTTTTTGGGCCGGTTTTCACTCTTTTCCAACTTGTTTCCTCGTCCGGTAGCCTGAAAATGCTCAAAATACCTTAAAACAAGTCAAAACACGTCAAATGACCCAAATATTATTAATATAACTAAATGCCGGTCAAATATGCACGTAAATGATATAAAATATGATCCTAACTCGACCTAAATACATGCATAAATAACGTGTTATCATTTTACCAAATGAAATGCACTCTGATTATCACAGAATATGGTCACACAGTCCTGCTTAATTCCCAAATCCTTAAGGATCCCTTTCAACCACACAGCTTCCTTGATTGCCTCTGTCAATGCTATATATTCAGCTTCTGTGGTAGATAAAGCTACTACAGATTGTTGTACACTCCTCCAACTCACTGCAGTTCCATATAGAGTAAACACATAAGCTGTAATAGATCTTCTGGTATCAACATTCCCTGCAAAATCAGCATCTGCAAATCCTACCAATGGAATAGACACATTTGCCTGTTTCTGAAATTTCAAGCCCATGTTCATTGTTCCTTTTAAGTATCTCAACACCTGCTTCAAAGCATCCCGGTGAGCTTTCCCCGGATTTGACATGTACCTACTAACCAAAGATACACAATATGCCAAGTTTGGTCTGCTACAAATCATGTCATACATCAAGCTCCCAACACCACTTGCATATGGTATATTTCTCATGTATCTAACTTCTTCTGCAATTTTTGGACTCTGTTCCTTAGACAATTTAAGTTGTTAACTTACTGGAATATTCAATAGTTTAGCCTCATGCATCTGAAATCTCTCCACCACCTTCTGAAGATAATGCTTCTGAGATAACCATAAGCTTCCAGAACTCCTATCTCTTATTATACCCATGCCCAAAATCTTCTTTGCATCTCCTAAAATCTTTCATGTCAAATTCTGAACTCAACTTCTTCTTTAGCAAATGTATTTTATGCTTACTCCTACTTGCAATAAGCATGTCATCCACATATAGCAACAAATACACTGGATCAACATTAGTATTCTTATCAAAGTATATACAAATGTCATACAAACTTCTGATAAAACCTGCCTTTAACATGAACTCATTGAACTTTTTATTCCACTGCCTTGGACTTTGTTTCAATCCATACAACGATTTCTTGAGAAAGCATACCTTCTCCTCAGTTCCTGGAATCACAAAACCCTTAGACTGTTTCATATATATGTTCTCAACTAAGTCACCATACAAAAATCCAGTTTTAACATCTAATTGCTGTAACTCCATGTCTTCTTGAGTTACTTTTGACAACAGCAGTCTGATAGAGCAATGTTTCACCACGGGAGGGAAAACCTCATTAAAATCAATACCTTCCCTCTGAGTAAAACCCCTTGCAACAAGTCTTGCTTTGTATCTTATCCTTTCTGAGTCTCCAGCTTCAATCTTCTTCTTATATATCCACTTGGAAGTTACCAACTTCTGTCCTTTAGGCTTATCAACCAGGTTCCAAGTACCAGTCCTCTCCAAAGATTCCATTTCTTCCACCATTGCACTAACCCAGTACTCACTTTCACCACCACTGACTGCTTCTTTGAAGTTCTGTGGTTCCTGATGTTCTATGTCTTCAGCAATGCTAAGTGCATAATGTACACTCCCAGCCTGCCCATAGAAGTCTGGTCTTTGAAGTTGCCTCCTTGGTCTATCTCTGGCAATACTATAGTCTCTTAGATTGGGATTTCTGGATTGCACGTCTTCTTCTTCTGATGAGCTGTCACTTGAGTGTTCTATTAAGTTCTCAACCCTTTGGGAATTAGAATCCATCTGAGTCTCCACCTGAACTGATAATCTTTCTGCTTCAGTAGTTCCATCACGTTCTTCTTGACTCCCAGTGGAGTGATATCCCATAACTGATTCATTGAACTTAACATCTCTGCTTATCATGAGCTTCTGATTCCCAGGTTCCAAGCACCATAACATGTATCCTTTTATTCCTTCTGGATACCCTAAAAACACACACCTATATGCTCTTGGATCAAGTTTGTCTGACGTCATATCTGCATAAGCCAGACATCCAAACACCTTTAAGCCTGATAACTTGGAATACTGCCACTCCACACTTCTTCTGGTGTTTTGAACCCTAGAGATGATGAAGGTGATCTGTTGATTAAATAACATGCTGTATTGATTGTTTCTCCCCAAAAAACCTTTGGCAGTCCAGCATCAATTAACATACATCTCACTCTTTCAAGTATTGTTCTGTTGAATCTTTCTGCAACACCATTCTATTGAGGATTCATTGGGATTGTTCTATGTCTTGTAATTCCCCTTTCATCACAGAAATTAGTAAAGTCAGTAGATAGGTACTCTAACCCATTGTCTGTTCTCAAATGCTTGAGCTTCTTGCCCCTTAAAGTTTCCATCTGAATCAGCCATATCCTGAATTTAGTGAAGGCACCACTTTTGTTTCTTAAAATAAACACCCACACTTTCCTACTGAAATCATCAATTACAGACATGAAATATCTTCCTCCTCCATGAGTTTCAGTTCTGGATGGTCCCCAGATATCTGAGTGGACATAATCTAAAGGTTCTTGAGTAATGTGTGTCCCCTTAGCATAAGGCAATTTCTGTGATTTGCCTAATGCACATTTATCACAAAATTCATGTGTTTGGTTTCCAACCTCTCCAATTATGCCTTTCTTGGATAATTCCTTTAGTCCTCTTTCCCCAGTGTGCCCTAACCTTTTATGCCACAATGTTAATTCATTCTTGCCTAGAATGTTTCCCACACAACCAACCACAGGTTTTCCCATCAAAATAAACAAACCATTATGTTGTTTTCCTTTGATCACTAGTTTGTTCCCTTTGGTTATGTGTAATTGACCATCAACAGACTTGAACTCACATCCAGTAGCAATGAGAGATCCTAGGGAGATTAAATTTCTCTTAAGACCAGGTACGTACCTCACATTGGTGATAGTTCTTGTAATTCCATCAAACATGTTGATGTTTACTGATCCAGTGCCTTGAACCCTTCAGGATTGATCATTTCCCAGTAAAACACACCCTCCATCTTCTTTCTTGAGATTCTGAAACCATTCTTCATGAGGACGCATATGGAAAGAGCAACCAGTGTCCAATACCCACTCCATCTCCATTTTTGACTCAGTAACATTCAGAAGTTCTGGTGTGTCTTCTTCATGTTCAACCGTAGCAGCTTCAGCACCCGAGCCTTCCTTGTTCTTCATCTTTTGTGGACAATCCTTCTTTAGGTGTCCAATTTGTTTACATTTGAAGCACTTCCTGTTTTCTACCCATTCTCCAGATTTCTTCTGAACATTATTCTCATTCTTAAAAGTCTTTGACGTTTGGCCCTTCTTCTTTTGGTAGTTTCTCTTGAACTTAATGTTCAATCCTTCACCAGATTGATTTACTTTCTTATCTCCCTGATTCTGCAAACATTTGGTCTTCAGAGTAGTAAAAATTGAGTCATAACTCAACCTATCCTACCTCCCAAACATCAGAGTGTCCTTGAAACTCTCCATAGATCTTGGTAAAGCATTTAATACCATCAGAGCTTTGTTATCATCTTCCATTGTTACCCCAAGATCCTCCAGTTCATCAAGAAGCTTTGTAAACTCATCTAGTTGATCAGAAATTTCCTTTTCCTCCACCATCTTGAAAGCCAGTAATCTCTGCTTGAGAAATAGCTTGTTTGAAACTGACTAGGACTGGTAGAGTTCCTCCAGTTTGGTCCAAGCCTCAATTTGCATTCATACACCTGGAAACTTCCCTCAAAGGCTTATCACCAAGACACAGAATGATCAGGCTCAATGCCTTCTGATCCATATCACCATATTTGGGTTTCTCAATCTCTACCCACTCATTTTCTGGTTTGAGAGCATTTACTAACCCATTCTGCACCAAGATCGCCTTCATCTTGATCTTCCACGGATAGAAATCGTTTTTCCCTGAAAATTTGTCCAGATCTATCTTAATTCCTGACATCCTTTCCTTCTTTTTGTGTGAGAATGCTTCCCACAGACGGCGCCACTTGTTATGAGCAGCTCAAGATCACACAAGATGAATGAAAACCAAAATTCGAACGAAATCAAATGAAAATCGGCCGAACAGCGTACGTGCGCAAACACAGAAAATAAAATCAACAAACTCAGGGATTTACGTGGTTCGATCAAAGGTGATCTACATCCACGGAGGTTCTATGCACCTCAATTCACTTCACTACACAATCAATTACAAGAATTTACCAGAAACCTAGTAAAATCCCAAAACACACACCGATTTGGAGCAGAATCCCTAGACTTCTAATTCTCTCAATTGTGTAATGTACAGAGGGAAAATTACATTCACTAGCTCGCATTTACAAGTGATTACAATGTATATAAGTATTGAAGCTCGAATCTAGAAGACGAGAGAGCTGTAACTAACTTTGACTTAACTGCTCCAAATTGCAGAAACAGGTCTTCTACAACGGTTTTTAGTGCAACGGATTAAAAACGTTGTATCCGGCAATTATAACTAACTTCAACCCGGTTCCCTCTTAGCCTCTTCACTGAATTGTGTTCAAATCCTGTTTTATGTCCCGGTTCTTCAAATACCAAATCCGGTTCTGAAATCTTCACAACTTATACTTCATATAGTAAGTCACTTGATGAAATAGAACTAATATTCACAGGATATTTCCAACAATCTCCCACTTGGGCTACACATGTCACCCAAGAAATGTATTATCTAAGTGAGCTCAAAACCTTGTTGTCACCTTCATGTATTCCTTAAATTTCTCTATTAGAACATTGGTATAAGACTAAAGAAGTTTTCTTCACTTTAAGCGTGATTCTAACCAACAATAATCACATTTACCAGTACAACCACTAACATATCAATCGTGGAGTGTAGCATGGAAATTACATGTAATGTGATCTAACATGTCAATTTCCAACTGGTCCTACGTTTTTCTAAGGGTCAAAATAAATTCATTAATCGAAGATGATGGAAAATTCGTATATTGTTTACTACATAAGTAACAATAGAGGGAGGCACATTCTCAACTCAAAATCTATCGGACTCCAGTTCTATCTTAATCTCGCTACATGATGTGCCACTTTGTTTGTGGTTCTAGGTATGTCGAAAATTTGAACACCCTATTGACGTGCAGGTACTGATAATATCATCAAAGATCAAGTGCGTAAGCGGGTCTACCTTCGATCTCCCATGCGGTCGTTGATACAATCACTCTCTAATTCAATTGACGTGATCTTGCTTACTATCGCATTCTTGAGAAATCATAGCCAATCCCTCCATTGCCACAACACTTCCATTCCAATCTCGTCTCCTAACCCCTACCAGCACAACATCACCATCTGCGTCTCTTACAACAAAACCAAGGCCCACCTCTTCCTTTCCGAAAATTGCAGCATCACTATTGATCTTATAGATACTATCAGGCGGTGCTGTCCAAACTGATTCATTAACAGCAGTTTCACTTTCCTCTCCTCCTCCACCTGGATCATGCAGGTTTTTAATCAGTAACTCAGTTGTCAATGTCTGCGTTTTCCGTAATATTTCTTGCCAATCAGCTGGAGTATCTTCAAAATAAAATTTGTTACGGTCCGTCCAGATGCTCCAAGCGAGAGTAGTCACCGTGATCATTTTTTTCAGCAGCCAGGGAACTGAGACAACTCCATAGGAAGTTCCTAGCTGAATCGAAAAAATAAGGATTGATATACATGCGGATCGGGTTGATTTCCATAATGGAGTGATTTTCTACACTGAGTTAAGAGATGAGCCAGTGTTTCTTATTCCTCCCCACAAAGCGAACGTATCGGATCTCCCCCTATCCTCTCTTGACTAGATTATGTCTCATCGGTAGGGAATCATGGACTATTCTTCATAAGCAAACTCTTAATTCTGGATGCACCACAGCTTTTTCCAGATGGGATCCTTATAGCTACTCGAATTGAATACTCTTCTAGAGCCATTTTATATGCGGATCGGACTGTAAATTGGCCATGGTTCATTCCAAGCTAAACTCTATTATCGTTCACCCTTCTGAAGCTCAACGGCATATGTAAAATTGCTTTCAATTCTTCTGTAGAGAACCTTTGTTGTATTAAATATGTGTGCCAGTTGTTGGTCTCCCAATCAATCAGAATATCTACCGTAGTCTCAGTAGCCAGTGCGGAGAACTGGTCCTACATTATTCCTCAATGAGATCAACCAAAACAAACATAATAGAGTGGAAAACTAAAAATTTTATTTTTGTACAAAGTGAACCAAAGTAACCAAAATATCCATAGCAAAATATATTAAGCAAACAACGTTATACAGACTCCCACTAAACCAAAGTATCCTGTAACAATATTACACCCATATGAGCGGGATGCTCATAAAAGATCTTGGGTGGTAATCCCTTAGTTAGCGGATCCGCAATTATTTAGTCTACACTAATATGCCCAACATCAACATTCCCATTTTGTACCTTTTCTTTTACAAATAGGAATTTTAAGTCAATACACTTTGACTTGGTAGAGCTCATATTGTTGTTGGAATATAACACGGCTGAGTTTGTCACAGTACAACTTTAGTGGTCTTTCAATACTTTCAACAATTTGCATCCCAGTGATAAAATTTCATAAGCATATCCCATGATTGGATGCCTCATAACATGCTACATTTGTTGCCATGGTAGGTACTGCTACTAGTTTCCGCTTAACACTTCTCCAGACAATAGCTCCCCAGCCAATAGAAAATTATAGCCGGAAGTGGATCTCCTACTATTTTAGCATCCGATGGGATCAGAATCAGAATACCTTATGTCTCCAACTGATATAATATCCTATATATAAGCATGTAATCTATTTAGTTCTTTATTGGTGTCTCATAACCTTCTTAGCTGCCTTAAAGTGATCCAGATAGAAGTTACTTAAGTATATGCCTAACATGCCAACACCAAAAGTTATGTTAGGTCTTGCACAGATCTAATCATACACCAAAATCCAAACAGCCGAAGCATATGGAATATTTTTCATTTCTTGAACTTCAATATTTGTTTTAAGATACTACATGAGGCTAAATTTGTCTCCCTTAGCCACAGAGGTGTCTATTAGCAAAACTTTACTCCCACTGAACTTGTGATATACACAAGCATCAACAAGATTTATCTCAAAACCTTACGAGACAACAAATTGATAAATTTTGTGACTACACAGACGGGAAGCTTGCTTGAGCCCATAGAAGGATTTCTTAATTTGCAAATTGTAGAGTTTGGGTCTCCGGAGACAAAGTTTTCTGGTTGCACCATAATCGTCTCATCAATGTCACCTTTGCAAAATGTTGTTTTTACATCTATCTAATGTAGCTCAAGATCAAAATGTGCTCTTAATGCCATAATTTATTCCTTAAGAATCTTTAGTAGAAACTAGAAAAAAATCTCTCAATCAATACCATCCCCTTGAGTAAAGGATTTTGCTACAAGACATGTCTTATATCTTTCCACATTACCCCTTGAGTCATGCTTGGTTTTAAAAACCCATTACAATCAATGGGTTCCGTGCGTCCTTCTAGTAATGGGACAAGATCTCAAACCTGGTTGTCTTGTATTAACATATACTCGTCCTTCATGACATCACTCCGATTCTGAAAGTTTAGACCCTGTATGGCTCGATGAACAGTGATAGGTCATCTTTCATTCCATTATTGTTGGCACTCTCTTGGAGATATACCTCATAATCCTCCGGAATCACATTCCTCCTATTTCTGGAGTATCTCCCTAAAGATACTAGTTCTTGAGGTTGTTGAGGTTATTCTTCCTGATTGGGAAAATCTTCAGTATTTAATTGTTGAGGTTCTGGGACAATAACACGGATTGATACATGTTCATTGTTGATGGGTATGGTCCATTAGCTTCGGATCGGGTCGGCACTCCGATCCGACCCAGCCCAGTAATCGGCCCAGAAGCATGCGGGGCCCCAGTAACTTAACCGGCCCAGAAGCATGCGTGACCTAAAAGAGCGTGGCCCAACTGCAGCGTATCCCAAGATTCCAGGCCCACGATCTGCTCCCAACTTCCATGCAATGGAAAATAGGCGCTATTATAGGGAGTTAGTTAGGGTTTGGAATTGATGAGTATAAATAGGAGAATTGTTCTCAGGATTAGGGTTCGCATTCTGTATTCTGAAATTATTACATGTAAACTCAAAGAGATAGTGAAAGAAACAGCTCGGCAGGTGCTATTTTGAGCCCGTGGACGTAGATCTCCGGATCAAACCACGTACATCTTGTGTTTTTCCATATTTCTTGCATAGGTTTTCGTTGAGTTTCTTGGATACCGGATTGCGCATTATCAATTGGCGCCGTCTGTGGGAAACGCAAGTGATTGTGATATTGGCATTGTATTTGATAAACTATGGTGACTACTCGCTTAAATCAGTCTCGCCAAGGTGATCAGGTCAACCAAGATCCACCCGTGGATCAAATTTTGCCGCCGAGGCAATCGCCGATGCGGGATACATCTCATCAGCAGGGCAACCAAGGCCCGATTATGAATCCGGGCAACCAATTCTTACCTCTGCCCCCGCAAGACATGCAAAACCCTAATCCCGCTGCCGCCCGCCCGCAGGTTAATATTCAAATAACTCCAGAATTACTCCAGGCTTTCCTACAAGAGCATGCTCATGTTCTTCAAGACTGGGCGGCCAATCGCCTGAATCCTGATGGACATGCCGGACACGCTACCAATCCCGCTGTGCCTCCACATCGTCAGCACTCGCACGATCGACAAGACCCAATGCACCGCGGGCGTCAGGATCGGCGACGGGAGCGACCTGGTTCTCCCGAGGACCATGGGAGTTCTAATGGGTCAAGACAGCGCCAACGAGGAACCTGCAGATGTCGATCGCCGCCGTCCACTTAACGCGGCTAAAAGAGTTCGTTATGCCAATCCTCATACTCTAGATCTTCAAGAGTATGAGCGAGTCCAACGCAATGTCGAACTAGACAGAATCCTGGGCCTTGATGCCAATGGGGACATTATCACACCGTTCTCTCAAGAAATCATGGCCACCTCCCTTCCCGAAGGGTTCAAAAGGCCTGCTATACCACCTTACGACGGCACCGGAGATCCAGCCAATTTTCTTGGAGCTTTCAGGCACAACATGCTTAGCCGCGATCATACTACCTCTCTTCACTACTGTAAGATTTTCCCCGAGTATCTTCAGGACGAGGCTCGGGTATGGTTTGATTCTCTCTCTCGTAATAGCATATCCTCTTTTAGAGAACTTGCCGAACACTTTTGGGCGCGTTTCGAAGCACGTGCCAAGCCCATGGCCACTTTGGCCGATCTCATGAATATGGAACAACGGGACGGCGAAACCGTTACCCAATTCCTTGATCGCTTTACAGCGGAGAGTCTTAAGGTAGGGAGCTGTTCGGATGATGTTATCATCAATGCATTCATGAATGATCTCCGTCCCGGGCCACTCTACACCGAGTTGGTTCGTAATCCACCGGTCACGACCCGAGCACTGTTTAATACTGTGTGCAGATATGCCAAGGCCGAGGAGCAAACTCGTCGGAAGCGTGAGAAACATGCTAGTAAGCGGCAGTCCGATAGGGCACAGGTTGGGCCTAGCACACGACCTAGTGCCTTTTCTCGTCTGAATCAGGGGCGTTCAGAATCTCGAGGGGATATTCCACAATTCACCCCGCTGACAAAATCGCGAGCTGAAATTCTTTCTGTTCACAAGAACGATTTACGGCCCTGTCCGCGGATGACCGCTCCGCCTGAAAAGCGAAACCGCGGAAAGTGGTGTGCGTACCACCGCGATCATGGGCACGAGACGGAAGAGTGCCGAGAGCTTAGCAAGGAAATTGAGGATTGTTTAAGGAAAGATCTCTTGCGACAATATATTGCGCGGACTGATGACAAGCCTCGGAAAAATCTTGAGACAGGCAAAGTCATTTGAGTGGACTCCACAGTGCACCGAGGCTTTCGAGGCATTAAAGCGTCATATACAGCAACTGCCCACTCTGTCAGTTCCTCTCTCTGGAGAGCCGCTCTATATATATTTGGCTTCTGCTGAGGAAGCCATTAGCGCTGCTCTTGTGCGAGAAGTCAATGGTGTTCAACATCCGGTGTATTTCGCAAGCCGAGTACTTCACGGGGCAGAGACACGGTACTCCATGTTGGAAAAAACAGTACTCGCACTCGTCATGGCAGCTCGGCGTTTGCGGCCATACTTCCAAGGGCGCGAAATACGGGTTCTGACCAATCATCCCATCCGTCAGATTCTTGTCAAGCCCGAGGTGTCAGGGCGCCTCGCCAAGTGGGCTGTCGAATTAGGCGAATATGATATTCAATTTCTTCCCCGCCGAGCTATCAAGGGTCAAGCACTTGCAGACTTTTTGGCTGAAACCCCAGGGGATAATCATGAACCTTCTGCAGACAATGGTACCCATCACCCTGCTACCCTTGAACCCACACCTCGCAAGTGGCAATTATATGTGGATGGTGCATCCACAACTCGCGGAAGTGGTGTCGGGGCGCTTCTCATTGACCCCGAGGGAGTTGAAGTTAAGTACGTCATCCGATTCAAATTTAAGGTGACCAATAATGAAGCAGAATACGAGGCAGTTCTCGCTGGGCTCCGGCTCGCTCGATCCTTAGCTATCCGCCATCTTGAGCTATTTACGGACTCCGAGATTGTATCCAATCAGATCCAGGGTACTTACGACGCTAAGGGTGAAACGATGATCAGGTATCTCGCTTTAACACTCCGACTTATGTCAACTTTTGATACGGTTGTTGTCCAGAAGGTACCACGTACACAGAATGCCAAAGCAGACGCACTCAGTAAATTAGCCTCCGCGGTCCGCACTAATGTGTCTTCGGATATTCTAGTCGAAGATATATTTCATCCGGCGATTTGTGAGGCAACGGTCTCGGCATTGGTGGATAGTGATCAGAATTGGATGACTCCTATTGTTCAGTATTTCCGGGATGGAACTTTGCCTAATGACAAGCTGCGAGCTCGGCAGATAGTTCTAAAGGCACCCAAGTACTCATTCCATGATGGGATTTTGTATCGACGATCGTACTTACCAAATCTCCGGTGCCTTGAACCTGCCCAGGCCGATCAGGTTCTCCGGGAGGTTCACGAAGGGGCTTGCGCCAGTCACATCGGATCACGGACGTTGGCTAAGAAAATTCTTCGATGGGGGTATTATTGGCCAACCTTATTCAACGATGCCCACGATTTGGTAACCAAGTGCAGCAAGTGTCAACTGCACTCTCGTGTGAAGCATCTGCCGCAAACCGAGCTCACTGGAATTCAGAGTGCGTGGCCATTTATCCAATGGGGAATCGACATTGTCGGCCCGTTCCCAGTCGCTCCGGGGGGATTGAAATTTCTGGTCGTCGCCGTAGATTACTTCACTAAGTGGGTAGAAGCCGAACCTCTTACTGCCATCACTGGTCAAAACATCTTGAAGTTCGTCTGGCGAAATATTGTATGTCGCTTTGGCATACCGAGCACTATTATTTCGGATAACGGCAAACAGTTTGCCAACGATCCCTTCCGGTCATGGTGCGAGGAGCTCCATATCAAACAAATTTTCACCTCGGTTGCTCACCCTCAAGCCAATGGTCAGGTCGAAGTCACTAATCGTACGCTGCTTGCGGGTATAAAGAAACGCCTGGATAATGCTAAAGGTCTTTGGGCCGAAAATCTTCCGCAAGTTCTATGGGCTTATCGCACAACGCCGCATACCTCTACCGGGGAGACCCCCTACAGCCTTACTTATGGCTCCGAAGCTGTTATTCCGGCGGAAATTAGCGTACCAAGCCCCCGCCTCGTAACATTGATTCCCGAGGATAATGACGAAGCTCTCCGTGCAAATTTGGATGAGCTTGAATATCGTCGTGATCAATCGTTCATCCAGCAGGCCAGGTGTAAACAACGTGCAGCTCAGTATCATCACCTCCGGGTTCGAGGCACTCAGTTCAATGTCAGGGACGTAGTACTTCGACTCAATTCAGCCAGCAAAGCTGCCCCCGAGGGGAAATTACATGCTTCTTGGGAAGGTCCTTATCGTATCGTTGCCGCACACGATTCCGGATCCTACCAGTTAGAGCATCTCGATGGAACCCCAATTCCCTGAAGCTGGCATGTTACCAACTTGAGACGCTTCTATCTGTGAATGCCAAATGACAAGTATCATCCTTATCTTTATGATCATTGTACGCTACTTTTTCATTACTATTTATCTGTGTATTCTTTAAGTGGCTCCGGCACTCACCATTGAATAAAATTTCTTTATTTGTGCATTTTACTGTACTTTCTTCTACGTTACGGGGACGCTCTAACGTAGTCGTATTATTATTACTCGTCTCCGGACAATTGGTTCTCTTTCCCGATCCGTCCGGGGAGATTCACATTTCGTCTCCGGACTCATACCCCCTCTCGCCTGTTAAACCGGAGAGGGTGTTGTACTCCCGCCCGATCCGTCCGGGGAGGTTTTAATTGGCTTCGTCCATGTCGTGTTCCCGAACACCCAATAATGCAATTTTTATTTCTGGACAACACCTCATGGTTTTCCTTTACATAACTTTGCACACTAAACAGTTTGTTACATTTTCTCGATTCAAGCCAAAAAGTTTTTTACATAAGACTTCAAAAAAAAACAAAAAAAACAAAAAAAAAAAACAAAACAAACAAAAAAGAATATTTTTTCTTTTATCTACGGCCTCCGAGCCAGTATTCAGCGCTCCGGCGTTGAGGTCTATTCCTGGACCTGCGCCGTGTCCTCCGGGATCTTGTCGTTCCTCGGCCTTGGACTCCGGCTCCTTCCCCTACGCGGGCCCCCCGACGTCGTGGACTGGTCCTTGGCGCTTGTCTGGGAGTTTCGTCTCTTGTGCGAGCTCGACTACTTGGCTGCGGGGTAGACCTCGGAGTTTGGGCCCATTGCACGGGATCCCATTCCTCGGGAGCCATTACTTCGATTTCTTTGGCCAGCTCTTCGACTACCTCTTCGGCGACAACAGTAGGCTCTTCTTCAATCGTAGTCACTGGAACTGGCTCTCGAATAATAATTTCTTTGCTCTTCCCCGCTGGCTTCTTTTTACCCTTTCGGGGGGTTTTCGAAGTACCTTGGCTCCAGCTAGAACTCGCAATGAATTCCTCGGCAGAGGGCCGCCACCTGCCACGGCCTTTCAATCCTTCATACATGCTGAGGAGTAACTCCAACACCTCTCGCTTTCTTACAAGCTCCGAGGACTCGGCTGGGCCCTTCGCCATAAGTGCTGAAATTTCATTCTGGATCTCTACGACCCGCGCCTCAACTTCCTCAAATGTCAGTAAGCCGAACTCGGTCAGTATCCGGTCATACTCCCTTTGATGGATGAGGACTCGGTCCAGTTCAGCAACTTTCGCCAGATACTTCAACTCCTGGTCCCAGGCTTTCTCCTCGGCCTCCTTCGCCCTTCTCTCCGCAGCGGCCGCTCGCTTTTCTAGCTTCGGCACTACTTGCATTTGCAAGTTATTCTTCTCTACGCGGAACCACTCCAATGATTGCATGAGCTTCTTTATGGTGTCGTGCAATTCCGCGGTATTCTGAACAGATAACGGAATTAACAAGAAAGATTAATCTCAAGCACACAATGTACGACAACTCAGTTAATCAACGCAATTTCTATTCCAAACAATCAGTTTACATAATCCATGGTCCGGTTCAGGGGATTTACATTTACTCCTACAATCTAATACATCAAATCTGAGGGGAACGACTGACCTCCTCCTCGGTCCCCTCGGCCTCTTCAGGTACCTCCTCCTGTCGACCTTCAGCCGCTCTTGCCTCCTCCTCTACGGCAACTGCGTCGGCTTCTATGCGGGCGGGGGGTTCCTTGTCTCGGGGCTCGGAGATAAGATCACCCCGGCGGAATGCCAGGAATTCTTGGTCCTGGTCCACCTCACAGTTGGCAATCTCCTCGGCCTTCAGAATTTGTCTCTTCTCTGCTAAAGCCTTCAACAGAGGCCACTCCGGCAGATGCGCTAACGCTGTGTAGTAGGCCTTCTCCACCCCGGCCACGGCATCATAGTCGTACCCGAATTCTGGACGATATACATCCACATTCGGGTAGACTTCCTTGATCTGCTCCAGCAGCACAGATCGCGTGGCCTTGTCCCCGATTTCAACAAATTTAGTCTGAAAGTCAAGAAACGTGCTTGTTTGGAACAGTTTCTCGGCGAACGCTTTCAGCATCGCTTCTTGACCTTCGACTATTGCAGTTTCCCGCGCCTCCATTTCTGCCCGCAGTTGCATTACTTTCCCCCGAAGGACCCCGGTCTCCGCCTCTACTCTGCGCAGACGCGCCACTTCATTTTCCACCAAAGCCGCCCTCTTGCGCGCTTCGGCCAGGTCTTGTGTCAGCCTGTCGTTGCGCGTCCGCAGGTCTCTAGCCACATCGGCTATCTCCTCATTGGCATCCTTCTCGCTCTTCCGGCCGAGTTCCAAGATTCCTCGCGCCAAGCGCAGAAGCTCCTCAGCGTCAGCCCCCTCCAACCCCAGTAGACTAGAGGGCCCTTGCTCCTTCAACTGCTACAAAAAGCAGAACACAGACATCAATACTGGTGAGCACACACTTTATTTGCGTAAACAGTAACTAACAGGACGTCTTAGATATACCTCAACACTTCCCCCTGTTCGGAGTCTTTTTGCTGTTGCCGGCGGTGTCCCGGATGGCTCCGGCCTCTTCTTGGCTCCGGGGGTGGGCTCCGCCACCACTACCCGCTCCTCAGACCCAGCGATGGGTCTCGTACTAGGTGACATCTTCCCCCGGGGAGACACCTCAGCAACTTTTTCCTTCTTCTTAGCTGCCGCAGCCGCAGCCGCAGTGGAGCTTCCTGCTGGTTCCTTCCCGAAGCGTCCCACTGCACACAGAAATTCGGGTTAGTCCTGCACAATACAACAATTTCTAAACAAGTATGAGGACTCCTACCCTCCTCGGCAACCCCGGCTCCCGACTCTTGACCCTGGGTGGACTTCCCCGCTGCATCGCCTGAATAATATGGGCTTAGTCCAGCCTCCTCCAGCTCTTCCTCCGAACACAGGGTCTTGAAGGTCCGCACAGCCCGGAATATCTCCACAACCTCGGCGTCCGGGTCCCCCACCGGGGCAGTATCTAGCACCTCCTCCCGGCTCCATCTCGGGAGGGCCACCCCGGTCTTCACAAAGATGAACTTCTCCTTCCACCCCTCAACCTTACTGGGGTTTTGTACCTTGAAGCCACCTCGTGCTCGGGGGCTGAAGGAATACCACCCCTTGGACTTCCCGAAGGCTTTTAGTTGATAAAAGTACCAAAATAGCTCTACGGTTGGTTCCACCCCGGAATTCTCACACACTACGGTGAACCCAACTACTTGCCTAATCGCGTTCGGCGCTAATTGGCTCAAGGCGATGTTATAATATCTCAGTAACCGGATAACAATGTCCCAGAGGGGGAATCTCAAACCTATTTTTAACGGATCTATATATACACCGATGTAACCCTGCGGGGGGCAACAGGCTCTATCGCTGGGATCCGGAACTATATATTCTAAGTTAAATGGGAAATAGAAGGAGGGGATTAGGGCTTCTATCTGCACTAGCGTCATCCGCGATGCTACAGTGGACACTTCAAAGTCCTCCTCCGCGCATTCATAAAAACCGACCATCCTAATGTTGGTTTCCATGCCGTCGGCCCTTTCTACTGTCCTAATCTCATTCCTCTCCGGAATAACATATCGAAGGGGTGGCACATCTAACGGAGCGCTCTGAGTCCCTACTTCTTGAACAGAAGAAGAAGATGAAGAAGAAGGCATACTTACTTGGTTTAAGTTTGAGAAGTTTTGATTTGAGATGAATCACAGGCGCACATAATTCTCCTTTTTTCCCGCTTTCTAAAACTGGTAAATCGCAATGAAGAAGATGAAGTATACTGTGCCATTATTCCAAATATATACTCAAAGAACCAACGGCCCTGATACAGCCTATTCAAATTCAGCGATTGAGATTTGGACGTGCTAATCACGCGCCTTGCGGTTCCCAAGGCGCGTGGGGAACAAGTTCATTGGAAATTACAGAGCGTGTCACTTCACATCCCTCTCTCTCATGATGGCGCCGCCAATCACATCAACCCCATCCTTGCCCAGGAAGATTTGGAAAGCACCCCGGTGCCTCCTTCACCTCAGCCAGACTGCAGTTTTCTTTCGCCACACTTTGCTGCCGTTGAGGTGCTCGGGCCCTCGCTATCACCTCGGGGATGTTCAGTCTCATTTGATTTGGCCCCCGCGGACTACACCACGGATTAACTCCGGCTCCGAAAATTCTCGGCTTCCCAAGAATACTCCGGCTTACCAGTAACCGCGGCTCCTCTGGTTGGCAACCCCAACCCGGTCATAACCGAAGCTCCTTCCTCGCTCCGGCTGGGGGGGGGGCATCTGATGGGTATGGTCCATTAGCTTCGGATCGGGTCGGCACTCCGATCCGACCCAGCCCAGTAATCGGCCCAGAAGCATGCGTGGCCTAAAAGAGCGTGGCCCAACTGCAGCGTATCCCAAGATTCCAGGCTCACGATCTGCTCCCAATTTCCATGCAACGGAAAATAGGCGCTATTATAGGGAGTTAGTTAGGGTTTGGAATTGATGAGTATAAATAGGAGAATTGTTCGCAGGATTAGGGTTCGCATTCTGTATTCTGAAATTATTACGTGTAAACTCAAAGAGATAGTGAAAGAAACACCTCGGCAGGTGTTATTTTGAGCCCGTGGACGTAGATCTCCGGATCGAACCACGTACATCTTGTGTTTTTCCATATTTCTTGCATAGGTTTTCGTTGAGTTTCTTGGATACCGGATTGCGCATTATCAATTGTCAAAAGTGGTAGAAGGCGAGATCGCCTCCTCCTCAAAGAAAACCGCATTTCTCGTTCTTCATGTTGATATCATGCTTTGTATTGTCTGCAATTTGTTGCCTATACTTTGGCATTTTATGAAAAAAGAAGGAAGAAGATGAGAAAAATTTGTGTTTATGCTGAGACGGACTGGATTTTCTACAAATTAATATTGTCTGAGTTCGCACTTGATAATTTTGGCACCTAATTTGTTTTATGTTATATTTTTAGGGTTAAATTATAATAAATAGAACAACATTTGGTTCAATTTTCAATTATAACAAGACTATTAAAACATATCAATCTTTGTCACCAATTATGAATTATTTTTAAATTACAATATTGACCATATTTTTTACGTCTAATTATGTTGTGAGATCATCACCATTGTTAGATGCGCTTTGACGAGATTTTCATTTATCCACTATAAATTTTACAATCTGTCATTTCCATTGTCGTTAATTGAGAATGGAATACGTGACAATGATAATTTCATTATAGAATATGTCATAGATGTTGGATGGTCTTACCATGACATATCTAATAATAGTGGTGGTGACACAATTACATGCCTAATAATGTGTTTGATATTACAATATATAAAAAATCATAATTAACGACAAACATTGGTAAGTTTTAAGTGTTATGTTGCAATAAAAAAAATTGGACCAAATATCATGAAATTTCAATAATCAACCCTTCTGCAATTGGATATTTTAAGCATCTCTCATTTCTTTGGGTTTATAGCAACAATGCCAACGGGAAAGATTATTAATGTTTGTAGGGTAGTTTATATTATGGGTGATTCTAATACAATCACTATATTACTTCTTGCAGCCACTGTTCTAACAAATAAGTAAAAATTAATATATATTATCAAATTTACCCTCATTTTTCTAATTTACACCCTAAATCCAATTACAATTCTTCTAGTTATAGCTTAACGCCTCTGGTTTTTGCCATAGTCACTGATCATGAACTCAAAATCTTCGGCCACGTGAAACAGAACCATTACAAGAACAACTTTTTAAGTTTCGAATTCATAGCTTCTAATCAAGATGTAAAGCTGGGTTTCTTATGAAGTAAGGTCATTAATGGATTTCTATATATATATATAACATTAGCAATACGCACGTGCATTGCACGTGAACACTATTTTTTAACTATTATTTAATCAAAAAAATTAAGTGAACATAAGATAATTGTACTGTGGTGATATTGTTTATCATTCTAGTAAAATTCAATGGAATTATTAACATGGTAATATATATATACACAACTTCTTAGATTATTCAATACCAGAAAAAAAATATAAAAGATTTAATCAATTGAGCAAACACAATCCAAAATTAAATACAAATTAAAAATAATCATAAAAGAGGAAAAAAGAGGTTAAATAATTTTGGTTTGGCAAAACACGTTATAATAATATTAAAAGATTCATAAAAACGACATATCATGACATAAGTATTATTCTTACAAAATTTATATATATAAAGTGTGATATATTCTAATTATTGTTACTTCTCAATATAGATAGACTCCTGCATCATTAATATATTAGAAATAAAGTTATACGATTACTGAATAACTGTATAATAATGAAGATATAGATTTTCATTGAACAAAAGATACAAAGTCATTTGTCTTATTACATCATCAACTGACAACCATAAGTTCAGAATTTGTTAGATACACACAGGAATATTAGGCCTAACATATTTTCTCTATAATTTCTTAATTGATAACTCTAACCTAAACATACATTTGCAAATAAAATCATTTTTATATTTAATGTGAGGAAAAACTTCCAACAACTTGTATCATAATCCAACATCCAGCTTCTGTTATGAAACTTCTTTTTATTTTTTTATTATTAGGAAGTATAACTTCTTTTAGTATAATTTACTTATTAATTTATGATTGCTTATTTCAATTTCGCTTAATTATTTCTTCAATTCTACATTGAAGTTTGAAAATCATGTGTGATTTAAAATGAAAATCCTCCTATAGTATATTTATAAGATAAATAATGTTTTTTTTTTTAGGGTTGACTATATACATAGTGTCTTATAAACTTCAATCGATAATATATTTATTTCCATTTCAACTATTTTTATGAATTTACTTCCATGTTTAGTTTTAGTGGAATACTCTCAATTTTTCACGCATTGCACATTCATTTAAAAATCTTATATATACATGTACTTAAACCATTCTGATTTGGTTCTCCCATTTTATTTTTTATTTGGATTATACCACACTTTATTCTAGTGTAGTTATTATTTATTTTTATCTAATCTATGCTTGTAAGCTAATTACTATCTTTATTTTTCTACATGTTTTAATTTAATCATCTGATACTGATTCACATAGTACAACTTTTTTAATCATTCACATGGCACAACATAGTTTATTATTTATTTATTTATAGTTCTTTTTTGTTTCTTTATTGTACTTTATAATTGTATATAGCGTAATAGTTACATTTCACCAGTTCTTATATATGCTTAAAATATATTTATGATATTTCTATCGATTTAATAATTTTCTTGAATGTTAAATTTTAAATATTTAAAATAATTAGGTGCAATTACTCATGTTCACTAATTTTCACGTTTTCCCTTTAACTACTTCTATTATTATTACAATAAAACTTTAACATAAACATTTAACCTTGCCTTGTTGCCTAAGCTAGCATGGGGCCCTTTAGTTTCTACATCCAGCCTCTTTTCCCGAATCATGCAGTCCTAGTACAACATCTGTGTTACATGATGCTCTTGGTTCTCGGCCTAGCTTTACATGGCACAGTATTATGACAATCATCGTGTTATTTTTCGTGGTTGTTGCAGGTTCATGGGTAATGGCGAGACAATGACACTCTTCTATGACAGATGAACTCTTTTGCCTCCCCGTTTTATCATCAGATCAGCTACATCAGGCCTCCCACAAGACGCCCGAATCAGCTACATCATTAATTCAGATCTTGGACTCTAGAATGAGTTGTTAGTTCGGGCCAATTTGGACCTATTGAATGCTGATGTGATTCTCGCTATTCCTCTGCAAATCACCATTCTCCGGACCATTGAATGTTAGATTATTCCATTGTAGTAACTTTTCGGTCCGATCCGCATATCATTTTATTATGAGTTCTTCTAAATCCCTTACTGGCACCCACTCCTTCCCGGTTAGTAGTTATGATCTGAAACCCGTTTAGAGGAGAATTTGAAAGCTTATCAGCTCGTATCTTGCATTTTCTATGGAGATGTTGCTCTAATTCCTGTCATCGTCCAACAACTTAGCTCATCGTCATCTTCATTATGAGCCCCGCTATTCTTTATGCTCACTACTTAATCACTCTTTAATACATCTCTTCTTCACTCCGGGACGGAGGAAGTATTATTTTTTTAATTATATTTAAAATAATAACTACAAAGAGTAATTTGATGGTTGTGTTTAGAATTACTCTTATATTATTTGGTCATTTTCTTCCTAACCCACTTGATATTGTGTTGATCTTATTTGTGCAGCCGAACGCATAAAAATAATGATTTGAGTTGAAGCATCTTTTGGGAAGATTTGATAAGACCGAATTGGACATGCTTGTGTTGCGCATTCATTAATTTAATGAAAGGTAAAAAAATTCCCAAACCCTCTACTCGTTTGCCTGAAACACGTTTGTCAATGTCCCAAGAAAAGATTAGATGATGAGCTATATTATGCATTCTTTTTTATTATATTGTAGTGCAAATCTAGATTGGAGGAGAGATCGGTGGAATTTGAACCCTGGACTAGTCGAACTACAATCAATTTTGATTGACTATGTTATGTACTGAAAACAAAGTTTGGAAAAACTTGATTTTGAAGACTTGATTGATGATTTTGTTTCTCAAAATCCAGAAGATCATATTTCCAATAACAATTTGATACTTAGTTTGACTTTTATGTTTGTTAGTGCTGCACTTTTTTTTCATTGTACATGGCAAATAATGAGGAAAATTGACAATGTTGGCACTAAGCAAGGATTAAGGTAACACTGATATTTCGTTTTTTGCAGCACTAAGCTTTTGTGTGAACTGTGTAGGTATTTTTTCCTTTTTATAGAAACTCTATTTTCTGTTCTTGCCTAGTGCCTAACCGTGGTTAAAGATGAATGAAGGTAGTTATGAGTTATGGATAAGCATTATGAGGATTGAGTTGATATAATCTGAGTCGGGCGCCTTGAAACAGAAACATGGTTATTATGAGTTTCTTCCTTACTGTGAGATTAATAGTGTGAAGGTGGAAAATTAAGTCAACAATCTCTAGTGAAAATTATACAAATTGCAAAAAGATAGATGTTGATTAGCACAATGGAAAGGCAAAGAGCCACCACTCAAGACAATTTCCTAACCAATGTGGTTAAAATAGATGCAACTGCTACCGCCCTTGTCTCTCTCCATTTGCACATTAATTATACACCATACTTCAATTCAATGTTTACTACTAAACTTCCAATATTCAACATAAATCAATCAACTAGATTAAGCACTTAAATCTCAATTAATTGATCAACTAATCACATACAAATGTAGTTTAATCTTCACACTTTGCCATAATTGATCCACTCACCACTCATTATTTCACTACATATAAAGAAAAGAAAAAAAGAAAAACAATATACAAACACAAGTTTAGCAATTTTCAAATTAAATAGAAAGAGGAAAAGACAGAAAGGGGTCCTAGATATTCATATGCCTAGTTTAGTAGGATTGAATAATACTGCATACGCACCTTTCTACACAAACAGGAGTTCGTCCAAAACTGAAACGCAGGATATTTTCTGGATTTTGAAATGCACATGAGCTAAGCAAGAGATCTAATTCCAAACATTAAGTGCGTCAAAACTTGATACTTTAGTGAAGATCCTTCGAAATCACATTCGGTCTTCTCTCCTCCTGGGGGCACAAGTGATAATTTCATCAACCCTTAGAATCATCTCAGCAGCTTCTGTAGCTGAAAGCAACACACCCTGCTTCACTTTGAATGCCTCCGATATACCTAACTCTCCCATATCTCCAACCTGTACCAGGATTTTACCATATCACCACAAATTAACTACAAAATCCACATCAATGGGACTACAATGCCAACTCAAAAAACAAAGAATTTCAAATCTATTCATTTGAAACCACTTGGTCTCTCAAACACCAATAAGATGACGAAAAATTCAAAAGCAAGAATTAACCTAAAGACAACAGCACACTGTTTACAGAAATACGAATACCAACCAGATCTTAACCATAGGAATGCAAAATGCAACCAAATAAGAAACAACACAACCAAGGAGTTAATTACTCACAGATCCGGTGATGACATCAATCCCTGCAGTGCTTCCCTCCTGATGGTGCTCTGCACGAAGCTGAGCAACCAATTCGGCACTATCCAAGCCAGCATTGTCTGCAATCGTAGTTGGAATCGCTACAAGTGCCCGTGAAAAAGCTTCCATGGCATGAGATTTTTTCCCTGGTGTTTTCCTGGCAAGTTCGTCAACTGCCTTTGCCATTACCATCTCAGGCCATCCACCTCCAAACAAAACCCTGCTGTCATTTACCGTCTGGGATAGGACGCACAATGCATCGTGCAGAGATCTTTCGGCTTCGTCTAACATATGAGGGCTGCCAGTATATCAGGAAATAATTGTATTAACTCAAGAAATTTGACCTTTTAGAAATAAAGATATAAACTAATAATTCATATTTAATAAAATACAGATTAATTGAACTAGTAATAGCCCCGAACCTGACCCATAAGTCTGCCAAAACCGTAATGACAGAGGAACAGGGCATCTAGCTACTGAACAGGATTGATAATAAAATCAGAATCGGTCTCATAGTGTTCCCAAATGGGTTAACATAAACACGCAATAGAGGATAAATATGTTTCGTTCCTATAAAGCATACTAGGACAGAAGATATGATATAACCATAAGCAAGATGTAGTTTATACGATGCATAGTCAAACTTATTTTGAGTTCCCAAATGCCTTTTCAGCCAAAGAAAAGACAATTGAAAAGCAAAGATCAATCTTGAGCATCAGAATCAAGTCTCAGATAAATTTAAATAGCTTTTTGAATTCAAACTTAAAGTCCTTGATAACTCTTTGTAGAATTGATCTTATTGAAACCAATCAGTTCATGTGACAAAAAGAGGTAACACACTATCCATTTGATTTGCAACAAATTGAACAGGTGGGTGCAGTCTTCACAGCTTTTATTCAATCACAGATATTACAGTTACAGGTATCCCATAAAAAAAGAACACATAGAATAAGGTTATCATAAAGAGAATAAAATAAAACAATCATAGAAAAGATATCTTCAAGATACCTTGCACCTCTCAACACGATAGTGCATGCTTGGCCCATTTCAACCCCAGAAAAATGGATTAACTTGTCCTCTCCAATCATAATTTCTTCAATGAGCTTACAATGCCCAAGCTTAACTGACTCTGGGTTATCAAAAGTTGACGCAATCTCACCACCAGTAACAAGAGCTAACCGTTCAATTCCATCAAAATCAGCATGTTCAATCGCGAGTACTCCAGCATCTGCAAACAGTTCCTCTGGGAAATTGTAAATCAATTGTCGGTTAACGAAGCAGTTTATCCCATGATTGATAATCTTCTGGACCTTTTCCCTCATCTTTTCCTTTTCAGCCACTTCAATATCAGCAACCTTTGCCATTGAATCAACTCGAACACGTGCCCCATAAATTTTTACTTTATCTGTATCCATTGCAGTATTTGCCACTAAAATCTTTGCATTCTCAATGCGCTTTGGTTGGCCAACGCCAATTTTTTTGTCCAAAATAAATCTGAATGGAGAAGGATGTCAACTTAAAAACGAGTACCTTACTGAAGAGCAATAAAGCACAACAGAAATAGACCTCACAACTGAACCATAATGAATTTCAAAATGGGAAAACAAAAAAGAAAGTGACAATTACATGTTCAAATTTCCTAAAGAATCGACGTAAAATCATTTTGACTAAATGAAAAAACAACATATCAGTTTCAAAGGATATAATGAAGTATTTGCTTTGAACAGTCACAAGGCCTTTCCTATGTTAACATTTCCATACCATAGGTCTTAAAATATTCACAGTATAGTATAATTATACAATATTACAAAGAATGAAGTAATCCAGTTTTCTTCACTGAAAAAATTATGGACTACACATTTTTAAACCTGAAACAGCAGATAAAAACTACCTTTGGACAACCTTCTGGAAATTAGACATTTTTAACAGAAAATTGACATCTCATCGGATCTCATGTATAACATCTGCAAAAAAACAACAGATTCCACCTGGTTTTTCCACCAAAATATAATTGCACAGTCCAGGGACAAATCATGACACATTCATTTGAGTGATAATGGATTATGGTATAGAAAGTCATAAACTAGCGGTCACTTACCCCTCATCTAAAAATGAATCTATTAGAGAACCGCCAGGCTTCTTTATGATTTGAATGGACTCCAAATTTGTACTTCCCTGTCATTTCCGACCATACTAGATCAGATATTTAAAAAAGGAATCTAGTGACAAAAACAAATGGAAAACAAAAAAGCAATTGCAGCAGTTCTTGTATGGACAGAACGACCATAACAGATGACAGACCGAGGAGAAAATGAATCTGCCCTAGCACATGTGTTATAAAAGATGATATCAATCTGAGCCAAGGCAAGAACAGAATATTTTTCTTAAAATAAACAGAGATACAGTAAAGACCAAGATGAATCAAGTTATAAAATCAGTAGTTCTGAGCAGTCATTTGCATCTGAGGAAGATCAGTAGTTCTGAATGCAGTCATTTGGCATCTGAGGCATACATATTTTTCACGTACAATTTGTATAAATATACACAAGTTAGGACATGAATTTTAGTAAAAAAACATTCCGAAATTTTCATCGAATCACACTTAAATAGGAATTTCCACATGTATGCTTTTTCACCTTAATCTTGTGAATTTCCTATAATGCAAAATACAATGGTCTCCATCTACAAGTTCTCTTAACCTATCCTAACCCTTGCCTACTGCACTTAGTCGGGAAGCACCAAATTTTTTAACTAAAAATACTTGGATTTTGACAATCTTGTAGTACACAAAACGAAATTATTGTTAACCCAACACAATGGCATTCCATAAGTCGACAAAGCTAAATCTCTTACAGTGATTATACGTGGCTGGAAGAATTATACTAAATTGGAACCCATTTGTAAACCCCAAGACCTGAATTCACAATCTACCATGTCAAATAAGAGCATACCTTCAGTCTCACAACTGCATCAACAGCCAGTTTTGCAAAATGTTCTTTATCCTGAGACAGAATTTTGGAACTCAATGTAGTCATCGCAATCTTCATCAGGTCTGCTTTGAATTTCTCTGGAACATTAAATCAAAATTAAACCCCCAATATTGTTTTAACACACCATGGGAATAGTAGAAGATTAGATGCACTCCAATTCACTGTCTTTTATATGGACTCAAACTATTGTCCAGTAAAGCGGTGAACTAGCTATGTTTTTGCAACCATGGCAGTACCTTATTGTGAAATGCAATATTATTTATAGCATTTTTTGTTTCAAGATGGAAATTATGACTAACTGGCTGACACAGTGACTGCTGTATAGACCATGGGCAGATTTCTTTATGTAGCAGGATTAAGTTCAAAAGAATATCTTCAAATGAACTTCCAGTAACCTTCAAAAGGAAAAGATACTGAATTCAACAAAGAGAAGAAAAGAGTAATCGAATAATCACCTGCGTCCAATTTATTATCTACAACCTTCTCTAGCAGTGCATTTCTAGCACATTCTGCTGCCATACGATACCCTGGTAAAAGCACATAAAAATAAATAAACAACAACGACGAGAAGATACAAGTATCAGCAACAACAAGCTATTGAAACCGATCTCAATATTATTTGCATGGCTTTACTTAGATAAAAGCAAAGAACAAGCTCAGCCAACTTGTTTGAAAAACTGATCTCAACTATTGACTCATATCAAAGGCAGAAGATATATCATCACAGAGAAATGGATAAACAAGGACAACTAAACTTTTCATTTGTTCTGTTTGATCTACATGTTAACGAAGATGGTTAAAGGAGCTAATGTACATAATATTATATTATATTTCAAATGAGTTATATAGAAACAAATGCCAAACCTGAAATAATAGTCATTGGATGAATTTTGGCGTTTACAAGCTTCTCTGCCTCCCTCAGAAGCTCCCCAGCTAAAACAACAACTGATGTAGTACCATCACCAACTTCATCATCTTGTACTTTTGAGATATCTAGCAACTGAAATTTAAGGCTTACCGAAAGATGGAAATAACACCTCTCTAAACTCCTCACCATACGAATATTCTTTCTGAAATCTCATATAATTAGCCAAATCACCCAGTCTCATCCACCACAACAGACAAAATAGTTACATATGAGAAAATTTATAAAAGTAAAAGTATATTCTCAGAACTTTCACATTTTAGGATAGTAGGGGGCTCATCATGGGATCTCAACTTGTGTTTACGATGAAATGAGTTATGGCTTTATATTATATTACATTATAAACAAAAATGTACTCATGAATGGCATCCACCATTACAACATAGCCTACAGCACCTAATTTAAGTGGTCAATGAGGCGCAAAATAAAACCCTTCGCAAACAGTAACATCAATCCCGAGCTAAACATAACACAGAGAAACACAAAAGTAACTTCAAGGATACCAACTAGAACTTTGGCAGCAGCATTGTCAATGTGCAAAGACTTTAATATGGTTGCCCCATCATTTGTCACAGTTACGCTGTGTCCTCTACCAGTGGATTGCAAAATCTTATCCTACAAAGTAAGAAGTTTTCCATTGTTTAAAGTAAAAAACATCATTTTTTTTCAGTTGCAATGCAATCGAGAGAACATGACTTTTTACCATCCCCTTAGGTCCCAAAGTCGTCTTAACCAAGTCTGCAATGGCCATGGCTCCAATAAAAGAAGCCTGATGTAAAAAAAAGAACAGAACCTAGTAGTCAGTTCAGAACGGTTTGAGCAACAAAAAAAACAAATGGGATTACTCTCACAGAATGTGTCATATCAATGAGCAAAATATAGACAGAATGCTTAGATACTTCCAATTATATAGTGATTCATCAGAGTGTCCAGTGTATACAACATAATGACAAAACGGTCTGAAATTACACTATGAACGATGTAACACTCACCATTCTAGCACGCTCGCCCTTTTCTTCTGTAGCCTCATCTTTAAAAAGTTTCTCCATCTAAATATACTCAAAGCCAAACACGCATTTAACAAATTAGAATGTCAAAATTAACAAACATATGTGCATCATTCTGGTGCAGTAAGAATCTATCATACCGCCATTGCAGCCAAATTCGAGACTGATGATTGAAAAGCACACCCTCAAAGTAAATGCTTTTTTTCCTGTGAAGAAAGGAAAGAAAACAATAATGCTTACCTCATCAATCCACGAAATTTAGAACGATATTAAGACTGACAATTAAGCTCAGATTTGACCATTGCACAATTAAACAAACTCTTAACTACTTTTCGACATCCTTGTCCCGTATAAATTCTTTCCTTAAGTGATTAGAAGTGTACCAATAACGCACGTGTTTTTAAAAAAAATAGAGACAATAATGGTTGAACTTTTGATGTTGAATGATGCCTATACTTTGGTCAAAATTACATGTTTCATATTGTCTCGATTAATGAGGATCACTTCTGCACAACAACAATAGCAATGTCGGGCCACCACAAACTTGAACCCGAGGACAGTCGAAAAAGTTAAACAGGAACAAGATAAGCAACAATGGGTCGATAAACAAACTTACGAGTTCCCGAAGAACCCTACCGGTATTTCAAAAATCTAATAACACATTTCCAGAGAACGAATCAACAATACGAGACTAAAATGAGTGTAAGAAAGAACAGTTGAAGGGAAAAAAAAGAAAATGAGTGTAAAATGATCGAAAGAACGCATCAAAGAAAACTAAGTTCGAAGACGAACCTTGTAGTAGCAGCGACGGAGAGCTGGAGAGTATAGGCCGCGAATGGAGAAAAGAGTTAGTGAAGTTAGGGGTTTAATAATATTTTCCGTCCGGGGGAATTTACTTCTCCATAATGACTCTGTTTTAAGAAAATGAAAATGAAAAGGGAAAAAAAAAAAGCAAACGAAATTAAGAAAAAAGAAAGAAAAGAAAACAAGTCGGGAGTTAATGCATAGAAGAGAGTTTCTCTTAAACGGATCGATCGAATCGAATATTAAGAAATTCGACTCGAATTCGTAAATATAAACTCGAATTTACATTCGATTTGAGATTCGAAAAGTTTTTTTTATTTTTATATATAGAGTTTTTTTATTTTTTAAACATTCAAATATTCTTATTTTTCAATTTTTTTTCATTTACAAATTTTAATAATATATTATATATAAATTTATTTAAATATATAGCTTATATAAATATATTTAGTATTATATATATTATTTAATTTTTAAAATATATCCCTTATCCTTTATTCTTTATATACTAATATATACTAAAAGAGAAACCACATGGACAAATGTCATTCTCTTAGAATTTTGAGAATAAAAACTAATATTTAATATTTATATCTTCAAATTTTATATTTTATTATTTAAATATTCAAATGTTTAAATTCAACTAGTAAATGCTCCCGTGCGATGCACGAGCTATTTTTTTTAAGAGTAAGTCAATACTAATATGAACAATACCTTTTATTAAAAATGCATTTTTATTTGATAATATATAACAAAAAAAATGGTTAAAATTTGTTACAAAGAAAACTTTTGTGTTCTTTTGCTGTTATTCATTCCTTGCCTCTTACTCCAGAAAATCAGATTTTTCCACTAATAAAAATACATTTTAATTTTTTCACGAATTTCTTCCTCGTATCTTATTCCAAAAAATTGGTTTTTTTTTTTAATTTCATCTGTTTATTCTTATATAAAATATTTTATTAGTTTACGTACAAAACATCTTCTATTAGAAACAACAACAAAAAAAGAATTAAGGATTATTCTTATATAAAATATTTTATTAGTTTACCTACAAAATATCCTCTATTAGAAATAAATTTTAAGAAAGACATAGAAAATACAATTTTATTTTAGGATGAATTGAATCTTCATAGTCCATATGATGAGCTGATTCATATAAATAGAGTTGAATTTGAATTTAGAATTTTCAAAGACATAGATGACCTCAAATCTTTCAATTAACTCATTAATACAAATAAAGTTGGATTTTGATTTAGATAAACATAAAGAAAAATTAATGAACTAAACTAATAAAATATTTTATCTTAGTTGTTTGTTTATTATTGTTAATCAGTATGATCTATTCCAAAATTTATTATAATTTAATATTAAGAAAATTTATTATAATTTAATATTAAGATTTTGGGAGAGAGATGAGAGAAGAAAAAAACCGAATGAAATTAAGTATTTTCGGATTGTAAATTACCAATTTAAATTTATTTTTAAAAAAAAGAACATTCTAAATTTCTATTAATTTAGAAATATTCCACCATTTGAAATAAATTTGTTCTAAGATAAATTAGTTTGTATTTTTTTATCGTAATTTATATATTTTTTTTTTTTTGTAGTTTGTTCTAAGATAAATTATTTTGTATTTTTCTGATCGTAATTTATAATTATTTTTTCTGTAGTTGTAAGGTTCACCTAGTCGAGGAGCTATATACCTCTGACTAAACGAACCCTTACTGCCCACAACATTTTTTTTGGAGTAAGTTCATCAACCATGTTGAATACCAGAGCCATTGTTTCTGTATCAATTGACTTTGAAACTAACCCTTACTGCCACAACATTTTTTTTGGAGTAAGTTCATCAACCATGTTGAATACGGGAGCCATTGTTTCTGTATCAACTGACTTTGAAACTAACCCTTACTGCCACAACATCTTTTTTGGAGTAAGTTCATCAACCATGTTGAATACCGGAGTCATTGTTTCTGTATCAACTGACTTCTTTTTTGGAGTAAGTTCATCAACCATGTTGAATACCGGAGTCATTGTTTCTGTATCAACTGACTTTGAAACTAAAATCTTGCGTGTGACAGATATGGATGAAGGGGTCCAGATATTTATAGCTTATATAAAACCCTAGTATACACGCGTCTGTAACTACGTTATGTAAATATTCTTTGATTTATAAATTGAAATACATAATTATAAATTTTTTTAATCAGTGAATATATCAACATTAGTTATTTAAAAATTATTTATAGTTATTTCATAAATAAAAATAAAAAATATATATAATGTTCTTTAAAAATATAGGATACATATATATATACAATTTATTCAATTCCTGAAATATCTGAATTACATATCTAAATTTTATAGTATGATTTTATTATATCTATAATAATGAATTAATTTTAAATTGATTTTATAAGTTGTATTATATACCTGCATCGAATATGTGGCCAACATTTTCTTTTTAAACAACAGGCTCGCCTTAGTATACACGAATCTAAATATTCATTCTGTTAAACATTAATTTAAAAAATCGGGGAGTCCATATATTTATTTAAAGTTTATTTAAAACTCTAGTATACACATGTCTAAATATTTATTTTGTTGATTAAATTAGCGAAATAGTATATTTCAACGAATGTATAATTCCTGAAATATCTCAACTACATTTTGTACTATATGTTAAAATAAATTACATGTCTATTCTTTTGTTTTATTTGGTTCGGATATTTAAATCTTCTAATATTCAATTATATTTTACCCTTTGATTTTAGATATGTATTCCTTTTTTTATTCTAACTATATATATATATATACAAATTCTTTTATTTATAAATTGTATTGTATTATATAACTATAAATTTTAAATAGATATATATGATGTATTTTAAAATTCTAGATTACATATCTGTAACATATTTTTTAATTCCTAAAACATCTCAACAACATGAACAATTCAAAACTAAATATATACCATGTTGATATGATTTGGACGGGATATTTAGATCGTTTAATATGACAATTAGATTTCCAATTGAAAAGTAAAGAACAATTCAAAATTAAATATATACCATGTTGATATGATTTGGACTGGATATTTAGATCGTTTAATATGACAATTAGATTTCCAATTGAAAAGTAAATTAATATATGACCTTTTCAACTCCACGGATTTTTTAATAGAAATATTCTGATTTATAAATATATATTTCTACGTTTTTGAGATATTTTAATATATATATATTTCAATGATTTTATATTGCTTACTAAAACATTATCAGAATTGTGAATAATGTTGATTCAATTGAAGTTGATACATGGATTTATTTAAATAAAAATTATAAAATTGAAATCTACTATAGTAAAATCAATTTTGGTCTTCAACATCAGCGGATCCTCGAATGTTTAGCGAATCTCTAACCCTTTGCCAATATTCTTCGCGGATTGGCTGTATACATGTAATAAACCAAATTGTTTTTTTCTTAGAAAAATATATTGACAATAATTTAAATAATTCACATAACAGAAAATAAATAAATCTAAACTTTTTATATGATTACATATTACCGTAGAAAAAGATGATGGTAGATAAATTTGATTTTTGCAATCTTCAAAGCTGTTTTCGCCAGAATCATAATTCAGTGTTACTGATTTTTTCTTATCTTTATTTGCAGGTCGTCCCTTTGGAGCATCCATTATGGTGAAGTATCTATCAAAGTTGACACATAATAATTAAGGAATGTCAGAATAATAGAAATTTGCATCCACAAATGTGAATCCAAAAAACTGTAATATTTACAAAGCTAAGAAATTGCAAAATGAATAAGAAATAGAATTACTCGGCAAAATCAAATATGAATTAAATAAACTGAAATAGTGGCGAAATAAAGAAATTGCGAAATAAATAAAAAATAAAAATACCCAGCTGCAAATGTGATTCTCATTTACGTGATTCTCATTTACTAAAGACACTATATTTATAGGAGCAAATATGTTATCTGATAAGGATTTTTTTAAATTTCAAATTTCAAAATTTTAAATAATATAACGAAATTTGTTTTAAATATCTTTACAGATTTATTGTTGCCGATTTTTCGCCAGATCTCAGAATATAACATGGGATAATTCAAAATTCAAAATTCGAAATTCAAATTCACTTCTATTCTTAGTAATTAAATAATTGGGTGGGAAAAATCTTAACTTACTAATTCTGGATGACTTGGCTTATTATATATATATATAGATTTTGTCATGATTTACATAGTATACCATAAATTTAATACAATTTTTAGTTAGGATTTTTTTTATCTAATTCAACTTTTATTTCTAATATATCACAATTTTATAAGATAACTTATTTTATCAAAAAGTGCATGATTTAGAGATTGACATCATTGCACGCATGATTAAAAAACTATATACCTAAATTATAAAACTTATGTCAGGGATTAATTTAACAATTAAAAAAATATTCTAAAATATAATAAAACAATAAAAGATTTTAAAAAAATCTTGAAGGAAAATTTATTTAAATTAGTGACCACATAGTAATGAATTTGGCATTATTAATAATACTGCAATACCTACCTAATGTCTTGCTTAAAAGAAAAATATATGAAAGTAACTCAAGATTATTAATTACTCATTTATATATAATTTTGAATTATATAACTATGATTAGTGAATATATTCGATTGGTCTTCTATTTACTTGATTTTTAGATAATTCTCGAGACTTGATAACCTCAATTCTTTTAGAGATATTTTATACCACAATTATTGTATAATAAATATATGATTAATTGTAATTATTGCAATTTTCTGCTTAACTTATGTCTGCTATCGCAATCAACTGAAAATATATGGCTTCAAATATACAATAAATTTATATATTGAACAACTCAAATTTGATCATAATGAATTTATCAAAATTCACATGACCCTCTATTCTTTATATGATAAAAGATAAAGAAAATGAACATGTGTTATGTTGAGAATCATTATAATATCTCAAAATTATAGGATTAAAATAATTTTAAAATCATTTGAATTAAAAAACAAATCAAATTTCATGATTTACGTTTATAATTGTTCAAGGTTTTAATGTTTTCCCTTTTTTTAAAAACATAAATATATTCATAAATTAAAAGTGTTTCGAAAAGTAAAATAAAATTTTAACAGACCCGTGAATATTATTCACGGTTACTTTACTAGTTATATATATAAACGAATCGAATATTCAAATTATTCGAATCGAATACAACTATATTCAAATTCGAATTCGAATTCGAATATTATTCGAATCTTATAATTAATTCGTATTCAAATTTGAATTCGATTTTTTCGAATCCGAATCATCTTAATCGAATTCGTAGATGTTTTTTCCATATCAATTTGGGTGCATTCTCGGTATCTTTCACCATAGACATTCGAAAACAAAGTGTTGTTTTGTTCGAACGATTTTCGACAACAATAGGAGTACAAAGCATATCATTTCTAAGTAAATGAAGAAGTTATCTTAATTTAGACTTTTCACGTGCAGATGCTATGGAATAAACCACAAATACAATAAAAAAGAAAAGTATAAATAACTTAATATTAAAAAAAATTAAACTTTGAAAATTTGAAGAATAGAAAAAGTGCTTAAAATCATAATTCTATTAAAAGTAACATATGTGTCAAAATTTCTGGAGATATTCTTCTAGGAACACATAGTAGATGTAAGTACATCAATATGAATGATAGTATCATATTCATTAGTGAAAAAGACAAAACCACCATGTTTTAGATTATTTAAAGAACAAATGCAATCATCCTGTATAAAATACACTCTACCATCACCGTCCATATCGACTTGGACATATAGTTCATCACCAATTACTATCTTAATACGATTGAAAGTATGCAAACACTATTTTTTTTAACTTATCCTATTTTTTTTAAGTTAACAATTATACACTTTATCCTCCATTATTATCTATGAAAAGTCGAGCTGTCAAAATAAAAAAAAAAAAAGAAAATTAGATTTTAAAATCATGATATACTTACCAAAGTAAACAGTCTTCATCACCAGTCATCGCTAAACTTTGTTATACAAAACTGTCTATTGTCAACATACGAAACGACAATGCAGTCTCTAATTTCAATATCAACATCACAAATAAAAAATTATCAACCCGTGTCGAAGAACATTTTTCCCTCTATTCGTTTAAACATATTCCAATATGTTGTCTCTCCTTATGCAAAAATCTTGTAAGTAGAATCAGCAATACGACTAATATGCCTCATAAACTTACGTGGTATCTCCTGCATATAGGCACTAAAAAAATCAGTTATGTGATTTCCTATATGTAAGCTTACTATGTAACATGTTAAATATATTACCATCTCATGATACTAATTGTGTTTCAGAAATTGACATATCAATTTAGGAAAGTGATCAAAGTACGACATACCTTCATGTTCAACAACACTGTTTGACGAACTGAAAAACAAATTAGGTTTCACGTTAGGTAACAATAAAATAAAATTGAGTATTACTTATCATATATATGAATAAATACATAATTGCAGGTTCCCTACTAATGTGTCAGTATTTCGGGTTACCTTAAAGACTTAAGTTCTATTCTTCACTCAGAATACTCTAAGCAACACTATATAGGATTGTAATGCCTAAATGAGAATTCATGCTTATTTATACCAAATATGAAATACAATGTCAATCACATATTATTATATAATAGGCAGAATACAAAAAGTTCAATTTTTCTTTTTTTAAAAAAAAATATTAAAATATTTCGAATCATATTATACTATTTTTTGGTAAATTGGTAATATATAAATAAACTTGAAATAATAACATGTTGCAAACTAATTAACATAACATAAATAAATATTAAAAAGCGGAGATCAAGATAAATGTTCAAGATGTTTGATAGTGGAAATTCGAATTTACTAAAAATCATTTATCCCATCAACTTATCTTAAATTTGGGATAATTTTTTTTGGTAATTATACATATCCTAGATAAATTGAGTAAAATAATTATGATGGGTAATATAAATATTCATGGTGTGTTAGTAAAGTGATAAGATATCTACACATTTTTTAGGACAAAAATTGTGTGTAAGCGAAATTGTCAATGCTTTTATAATTAAATTGACACAAATTCGACCTTAAATGAGGAAGACCTTTGGACAAATTTTTTTCCAAAATCTTGTCAACTTATGCATGAACAAATCATGACACTAAATTATCGATTTTCCATATCGAATTTAAATTAAAACATGAAATAGAAGTCCCTAAAAAATTTTAAGATGTAAAAAATTAACTCGAATCGTATTTTAATATTTTTGGTAAATTGGTAAAATGTAAATAATCTTGAAAGATTTACATATTGCAATCAAGTTAACATAACATAAATTAATATTAAAAAAATATTTATTCTTGAATTTTGACTATTTTTTGTGGAGTAATCAATTACTCCCTCCGTCCCGGCTTAATTTGCACACCTGCTCCGGTACGTATATTAAGAAAAAATAGATTTTGTGGAATTTTTGAATTTTTTAAAAGTGGAGATTGAGGGTGGAGATTGTAAGATTCCTTTCCATTTTAGAAGTGTGCAAAATAGGGTGGGACGATCGAAAAATGAAAGTATGCAAATTAGGGCGGGACGGAGGGAGTATTTTTTTAGTAAGCTATAGATTGGAGTCAAGAATGGTGAATCTATGGTCAATAGTTGAAGAAAATAGATGATTTATAAAGGAGAAGCATTTCCAAGAATAGTGAATCGTCTAAGTTTTTTTCTTGGAAATCATAAATAATAACTTAACACAAATGAATTTCTTACCGTTCTGTTGAATGGAATTCTTTAGGTTGTATAATATTTGTGTATATATTAATAGTAGTTTGTGTGTTTGTTTAATCTTGGATATTCAATTAGTTCCGTTCATACAAATCCGTTTGGTTATTTTTACTGAATAGTTTGTGTGTTTTTTATAAACCTAGTATAGCTGGACAAAGTTGGATAGTTCAAGTGGCAGAGCATCCACTACCTAGGTCTTTGGTCCTGGGTTCGAGTCATCATGGGGGGAGGGGAGAGTTTTTTCTTTGTTTCTTAGATTAGCAGAATTTTTTTTTTATAAACCCAGTATAGTTGGCAGATTTTAGGCTCGTTAATTGTTTCTTAAATGTTGTTTGTAAATACATAAGAAAACAAATATATATATATATATATATATATATATATATATATATATATCCAATATAAGAATTTGAAAATAACAGGTTTTAAATCTAATTCGATTTAAATTAGATCTTGATTGTACTCATTATAGTAAATCAAATTGAGTAGTCTTTAAATGTTTTTTTTTTTAAAGAAAAGGAAATAAATAAAAACTAACCATAATGAGGCCCATTTTGGTTTTTCATCCTTGAGGGGTTTCCATTTTCTTTACTTTTTCTCCTTGAAAATGAACTCCTTCTTAGAACAAAAAATGCTATGAAAATTATTGCTTGATATGTTGAAAATGGTGTTTAGTCTTTCATTTTATAGTCGTGTAAATTTTTTATTTTTCATAAGAAATGACCCTTCAATTTTTTTAATAAGTGTAAGTGGAATGAATCATTTTTAACATTGCATTGACACAAATGAATTTCTTACAATTACTAGAAATTTCACCCGTGCACATGCACGGCAATGTCCATAGAATGCAACCTTATTTTTTAATATATTTGTAACACATACTATATAAGTAATAAATATATAATAAAACTAAATTTTAATCAACTTGGAAAACGAATAAAAAAAAAAATAGTCGATGAGTTATTTCATTGACATCTTATTTACATTTACATGAAAATAATAAAATTACATATTTCGAAAAACTTCTTAGAAGAAAAAATTCTTTGTTATCTTTTATTCAACAGCTTCTTCGTAGCAATTCAATATTTTTAGTCCCTCTCTGCTTGTCATCCTCGAAATTGCTACGTATAATTGACCATGATCGAATATCGATTTTTTCAAAAAAAAGACCGACATGCGAGAGTGATTGTCCTTGACTTTTGTTGATTGTCATTGCATATGACACAATAATTGGAAACTGTCTTCTTTGAAATTTAAAGGGTAGCCTTGGATCCGAAGGAGTTAGTGAAAGCCTTGGAATGATGACCATATCTCCATATTTATTTCCAGTTATGATATTTCCCTCAAGGATATGTTTCCCAAGCCTCGATAAGACAAACCTTGTACCATTGCACAATCCTCTTGAGTGGTCTGTGTTCCTCAACAACATGAAATGAGTGCTCACCTTAAGGTTGAGCTCATGATTAGGAACACCATAACACTTCAACGAATTTAAGAATTCAGGTGGGTGGACATCCACCAACACGTCAACATTGCTTTCAGACTTGCAAGCACTGACAGAACTTAAAAACTCCTTGGACTCACGCTCATTGAGCTTAATCATGTGGTCATTTATCGAATCAACATACTCTTATGAGGTGCAAGTATTGCTCTTTTCTACAGAAACAATGGATCGTCCAACATGTTCTCGAAATCCGGGTAAGTGCTTTCAACAATAGTGTCTAATACATCCTTACCTTTATCCAAAAGAATATCATCAGGAATCTCAACTTGGGCACCCCAATATTTCATCTCACCGCTAGTTCCATCACCAAGTGCAGCCATTCGTTCAGAAAATTTATGCAGTTCTTGTCTTTCATCTTGTGATTAGACACTTTCAAGCCGTATATTCTTTGTAAGTCTCATCACTATACACTCATCCAAAATATAGGATGATTTCATAATTGCGTGAACGATGTCCTTGTGGAATCTTTTAGGAATGATCGTTAGTATTTGCCTAAGATCTCCACCAAAAACCACCGTTTTACCACCAAAAGGCTTGTTAGAGTTCATTGATCCACTAAGCTGCATAATGTCCTTCACTATCTTATCAAGAGCTTCAATGCAGTGCCTGTGGACCTTAGGAGCTTCGTCCCATATAATGATCTTACATTTTATCAAAAGTTGCGACAGATTGCTGCCTTGAGATATGTTGCAGGTCGAATCTTCATTTATGATAAAAGGAATAGCAAATCGCGAGTGAGCAGTCCGTCCACCAGGCAGAAGAAGTGATACTATGCCACTTGATGCAACGTTGATAACTATCTGACCTTTAGAATGAATAGCTGCAAACAAAGTTCTCCATATGAATGTCTTTCATGTATCCCCATAACCATACAAAAAGTAAACTCCTCCATCATATTTTTCTACCGAACTCAAATCCTGTGATGGACATGTCTCTGCTCTTTATTTAACTTGGATTGCATCTCCTCGTATTCTTTACGAAGTTCAGTTCGGTTATAGTCTAGCTCTGTGAAAAGCATCTTGTTCTGGTATGATGAGGCAGTCTCCTTATTTGGTACTGACATTCCATCATAGTCTTCCAAAGACTTGCCCAACATCAAAAAGCATTTCCTGGATATCCAACAATGCAAAATTCTTGATTTCGTCATCGGACATCAGCAGTTCTGAAATTTATTTTCAATTTTGTCATTAGTACATGTAAAAATAGTTGCAGTTTGTATAATATAAGTTATTAATGCGTAAGTAAAAAATTTAATATTGAAAAACTATATAAATATTACCTGGAAATGTAGGATTTTCCTTTGTCTATAAAGGATGTCATCGGACAGATATTGTCAACACTTGTCCCACATGATATCGGGCCGACTCAAACTGCTCAAAAACAGAAGTGTCACAAACAGGTTCTGATTGAGCCGATGTCCAATGGCTTGCTTCGGCAATACCATTAACGTATTCGTTGTTATCATCCAAAAGCCCTCTTGCTAAACATGCATCTCTAAACGTGGGGTAGACAACTTTTTCATACTTTCTAATTTCTTCATAAGACGTGCATCCCTTCACAACATTTAGAAGAATCCTCAGGTAATAAGCCTCTCCAGATGCTGGCGGGATGTAGCATATTATTCCAGTTGCAAATCTTCTTGTTCGCTTTACCCACTTTCTATCAGATTTTCTCCAAATGAACTATTGTGGAAATTCTACATATGTTAGATTCGCACCTTCTGGATATTCTTTATTATCTTCAAACCAAACAAGGAACATGTTCTCTCTAATTGATGATTTGTTCATAACAGACTCCAACGAATATGAGTCAGAGAATAATATGCTTTGCTGATTTGAGAGATGGAAGTTAAGTCTTTCAACAGGAGGGTCCCTGAATTGAATTTCAAATCCAAATGTTCTCCATGCTCCAAATCCTCTACTCCGCGTCTTTGTTTTATGAGAGAACCCTCGCAAGGAGAGATGTACTGGCAATCATAATACATCTTCACCTCGTCAACCTCTTTACATGTGTTTTGATCTTTGAACGTTTTGTAGAATCCTGCAGTCACTCGGTCATGTCTTTTGTTCACATACTTAAATAGGTACTTGATTGAATGCAATTGATTGCACCACTCAATGTTGATGTGACCACCATACTTCATTAGAAGGTACATGTCGTGAGGTACAACGAATGTGTTATCGAGATCAATGTCATTCTTGGTCACCTTCCTTCCATCATTCCTGCTTCTATATACTGGGTACCCATCATCGTCAATAATAGTCTCATCGACAAATTTCTTTGGAAAGTATTTTGTGCGAAAACCTTCCTCAAACATGCATGGAGAGTTTTTCCGGTCAGGACCACATGGCCCGTACATCAGGTAGTCACGCATAGCTGCATAATATTCTGGATCAACACTCTCATCTGGTATTTCTGCAGAAATGATTTTGTCAATGTCACTGCCAGTGATTTGGCACACATGTTCTCAAAATAGATAACTAAAAATTATAACTGTATTAACATTTCTGAATATCTTATTTTCTTAGATCGTCCATCAATCTGTCCAACTTCATTTTGAAGACTCGTGGGATTATATCAGGATGGTCTTCACGCTTGAGACCTTGTTCTTCAAGAAAATGTTCAATTTCTGGCCACTTTGGATTGCAGGTAAATGTAATAAAAAGATCCAGATAACCTGCCCAACGACAAATAGCCATGGCATCTTGGTAGTTTTGTATCATGTAGCGTGTTCCCCCGGTGAATGTTAGTGGCAATATCACACGCTTTCCTTTTGTGCGTGCTTCAGTCTCTCCCCTCAACAATGCATCCTCCAAATCTTTGTACATCTCGCTCCTAAGTTCCTTTTGGTGAGTGCGAACATATTTCAACCTTCTTGATTCTATCAGTGTGCATGCATCAACAATAAATTGTTGAATTAGTCTTTGAGAACTTAGAATTGTATCCACATCCTCGTCTCTCTCTTGAAATGGATGTGCAAAGTATTCTCGCACACTTACCCTCATTCTTCCAGTCGGTCTCTCCATGATAAAATTGGCATAAGCTATGTCTTCCCTATAATCATCTTCTCCATATGGAAAGAGTAGTGGATACTGCAAAGCGTGATAAATAGTATTCAATTCATTAATGCGCTTGAGATGCCCAGATTGAGTCTCCACGACAATACCTCGATCACCCATTGACTCTTCAAATTTTTCAATGACCAATGCAACTACTTCGGTTGCGGTAGGAAGGTTGTACATTCGACCATCACCATGCCTTCTTCCATGAAGCTTTAATTTAACATTTGTTTCACCTTGTCTCAATCTCTGACCGATCATACGGAAATTCTTCACTACTACTGTGCTCATCAAGCATGTTTCTATATCAGACACTATTTCAACGTGATGGGTATTGCTATTATCACTTTTCCTATGGAAAAAATATGAACTTAATTAGTTATCAATTTCTTCCATAATTAAAATTAAAAATTTGTAAAAATAAATATTATGTCAGTACGTACCGTACAACTTGTATACGATTTGTAACCTCATCTCTGTGTCGTAAATGTACAACTGAGCAAATTTTGGTGTTGCACCATCAACAGGTTGTTTCCCGTTAAATGATAATTTTGTCTATGAAGCCTGAATACTGGGGGTGGACTGCCATTATTTTGCTCCTTATCTATTTTTCCACCTAACGACGTGAAAAAAAATATGCTATTATAAGACCGTATATTTTCTAAAATGTCTGCTCTTTGCTCCATCACCATGTAATAAATTGTGCAAAACAGTCGATGGTTCTTTCACTGTAGGTAATTTGTGTTAGGAATTTGTGCCTTGAATCTAATTTGATTTGGGTCGACGTTCGTGTCAAGGTGGAAGAAGAATTTAAAACAAATATGGAGGTATTGGAATGGGCGCGTCGGAGGATGTGACCGCGGCAGATAGTCGCGGCTGCGCCATGTTGCTGCATCTGGAGCGGTCGCGGGCGCGAAGTCCAGTCACGGCCGCGACTGGTAATTTGAAGCATTGAGCAGTTTTGGTTGCGGCCGCGACACATCAGGCGGCACAACAGATGGGCTTAAGCTGTTTAGGCCCAATTGGATTCCTTTTATGTCTATGATTAGGTTTGGGGGCTTATAAATAGTCCTATAGCCTTTGGAATTTGGGGGTCAATTAATTGATTGAATTGGTCAATTGGTTGATTTGATCAGTTACTGAATTTGATTTGAGAGACAAGAGAGAGGTTGTCTGTTAGTTTGGGATATTCTAGAATTGGTATTTATTGAGTACTTGGTACTCTTTTGGTCTAGAATTTCTAATTTGGTTTTGGGACTCTATTTTCGGGTTTAGAGTCATTTTGGTCATAGAGTGTCGAGAGTTTGATTTTGGTCGAGTATCAATTGATTGATACTCGAGTTTGTCTCTGTTTGTTAGGATGAACAATTGGATAGTTGACATATGATCAAGTTTGTCTTTGTCCTATGTTGTAAGCACTCTTTTGAATTTGATTGGTTCCTCTCGTTTGCCAGTGGACGTAGCTAACAAGTTGTTCGCGAACCACGTTAAATTTGGTGTGTTTATTTTAGATTTGTCGATCTTTCTCGTTTATCGTTTTGACTTTGTATTGTTCGTAATTTCTTATAGCCTTTGGAATTTGTATTGGTCAAATTGATGGAATTGGATGTTTGATCAGTCTTTGATTTTTTGTAAGGATGAAGAGTTTGATAATTGACCTAGGGTCAAGTTTGTCTTTGTCCTATGTTGTAACGCTCGTTAATATTAGATTTGGTCTCTCTCGTTTGGCCGTGGACGTAGCTAACAAGTTGTTAGTGAACCACGTTAATTTTGGTGTCTTTATTTTGGCTTTGTCGATCCTTCTCATTTTCGTTTGTTATTATTTGTGTTTACTGTGATTTCCCAAAGTGGTATCAGAGCCTCGTTCGGATTTTCACTGTTTGGTGGGAAAGATATTTGGAGTAAATGTGAAGATCGACAAATTTGTGAGAAGATTTGAAATTGAGGTGGAGCTTTGTCCGAAGAAGTCGCATCGTTTGTGGATTCAAGGCAAGGTGGAGTTGTTAGGAATTTTTACCTTGAATCTGGTTTGGTTTGAATCGACATTCGCATCAAGATGGAGGCTTGGATTTGGACGGCGTTAGAATTGGACGCGGCCGCGACAGATTTTCGCAGCCACAACGAGAAGTGGACGTCGAAGAGTTTGCGGGTGCGAAGGCTAGTCGCGGCCGCGATTAGTTAAACGAAACATGAGAGCAGTTTTGGTCGCGTCCGCGACACATCAGGCGGCGCAGCAGATGGGCTTAAGCTGTTTAGGCCCAGTTGGATTCCTTTTGTGTCTATGATTAGGTTTGGGGGCTTAAATAGTCCCATAGTCTTTTTGCTTTGTATTGTTCGTAATTTCCCAACAAGACGACCTTTCCTTGCACGCAATACAAGAAGTATTTTGGATTATCAGACTAACGATAAGAACGAAGTCGTTCTTCGTATAAAAAATATACACCACAATGACTGCACTTGAAAGAGGCATCTCCAATATCCCAATAATCGACAGCTACAACGTGAAAGATTTTGGAATGGTTATATGTTTAAAAAATTTAACGAATATATAGATGTCAACTATTTAAATCATATATTATATGTTCAAATAATGCTAAATAGAAAGTATTAAGTTCAAAAACTCACATTTATTAATGTATTTGAAACATGAATCGTCTGCATCAAGCTCTCGGATTTCAGGATTATCTTCAGTCAAATTAACCTACTCTTTGAAGATCACTATTAATCAAATCTCGCATCTCATCACCAAATCACCTGAGTTATTTTTTTCTGATCTCATTGTTTATTGCTACTTTTTCGGCCACATGTGTACATCTATCAGTCCTAACTGTAGTAAAACACAAAAGATAAATAATTTAACTAATATGTTCCATATGTAAGTACCAAATAATACCAAAATTTGCACAATAGATTTAAGGAATTATCGTCAGTTAAATAACTCGGATTTTGAGTAATATCACCTAGGACAAAAGAATGATCTACAAAACTCAATTAAGTAAACTTAGAAAAATAATACTACCTCCGTTATTTATAAGTTGTTCTTTTAGGTTTGTTAGATATTTATAAATATTTGTCCTTTTAGCTTCTTTTTTTTCCATATATCTTCCGATAATACCCCTTAATACTTGGAGAAATATATAATATAAAGGTAATAGTGATATAATTATAGGAATTTGAAAAAATATAGAAAAATTAATGGATGACTTATTTATCCATTTTAGTTACTCCTTAATTTTATAATCCTATGCCAAAAGAACAACTAAATAAAAATGGACATAGTAATATTATTTCGTCAACCAATAAATATATATACTTTTATGAAATTATTAAAAAATAAATATTTCTTCCTTGAAGCAGTGTTGTAACTTGCCTTTGCTTGTGCTATTTTTTTCAGACTTTGGTATATAATCCTTCATCCAATTGATCTAAATTCGAAAAATTATTTTCAAATAAATATACACCGTGACTATATATATATTTAAACTTAATAAAACAATATTGAAAAATGGAATCATGGGTCATGCTTACAGTTTGTTATATCAGCAAAAGATTGAGTAAGAGCTCCAAATCCTATGCGATTACCCAGCAAACCTCCAAATACATGTCTTACTTTTATCCTTGATTGAGAACCACCAGTATGTGTCATAGGTTCATCTTCATTTTCTTTGCAAAATAAATATACTACTTAAACAAAATAGCAAAGATATACTAAACATATACTTCATACATATTAATATGTGAGAGTAGAAATATAATAAATGAATGACAACCACTTTAGCTAACATGCTTATAAAAAAAGATGGTCTATAAGTGCAATGATTCATTTTACACATTTTCTTATATAGTTAGGTCTAAGTAATTGACCATGCACAAATTATATTAACTTATGTGCCAAAATTATGTAGAATTAAAATTTAACAATGATGATACATTTACGTGAAATATCCATTTATGCGCATTTAAATTAAAACATCTTTGTTTACAATTTTAAAGTTTATAATACACGTACAAAAAATGGAGAAAGAAATATTGTAAAAGTAATGTAATGAATCCAAATGAAATAAATTATAAAATTATGACGCAAAATTTGGCAAACATGCACAGAACTTAATCGAAAAATAAGATAACAAATAAAAGCAATTAGCCTAAATTAAAGTTCATTATAAAAGATCAAATCATGACTTCTCAAAATTGACATTAACAGTCCATATAACACAAAATTATATTTATAAATTCTTAAGTGTTAACAGATCATTTAAGGAATATATAAATTAGTTAATTTTCACCAACTAATAGTTATAAAAAAATATTTAGAGTATCTTTTTCATTGGACGATGATCTTGTTCTATTTTTTTTTATTATGGTGGAACTCTCTAATTTCTTCACTGGAAAGTAAAATTTGATTGATAGATAGAAGAGATGTAAAAGTGCACCGGGAAAAATATGCCAATAATGCAAAGGCAATTGCAATAGCTACAAACCTTTAAATATATATAATGCTATGAAATACAACCAATCTTTAGAAGACATTATTTAGTATTACAATTGATTCTAATTTATTCTAAATTAAGAAATTGATATCAATTTTGGTGAGCAATCAATTATCAATCATTTATAGTGTATATATATATATATGTGTGTGTGTGTGTGTGTGTGTGTGTGTGTGTATCATTATGAAAATTTATCAAGATTAAAATTCCTAAAATTAAATATTAATAATTGATTATACAAATAGAGTTTACATTTATACCAGCCTTAAAAATATATATGAATACCATAATAATAATAATGTGCTAATTTTTTGTATTTCTTGAATAAATATTAATAGAAGACATGAAAATTTGTACCTTTAAATTCCCAAAACTTCAGTTTATATAATATTCATTTTTTAAATATTTTATTTCAATTTGTATATAACATTTCACTTGTGGTGAAAAATAATTGTTTAGATTCTTAACTAATAATAATTGTTAACGAAGCTTTATTAAAATATTAATTTAGGCAATATTAAAATGTATTATCCTTTAAAACTAAGCTTGATTGAATAATTCGTTAGGTTTTTTTAGATATATTTTAAATTACCAAACAAATTAATTATATTAAAAATCATACATATTTAATTATAAAAAAAAATATAAGCTGCAATCAATAATATTTTATAATAAATTTATTGAAACATATATTGTTACAATATATAATTATCAATACATAAATTTACCAATTCAGATTAGTTTTTCGACCAAATTATTAAATATTAAAAGTTAAATATATTACATCTTCTTTTATTAACTGTTCTTTTAGGTTTTATTAGTTGTTTATAAGTTAATGTTCTTTTAAGTTTTTTTCCATATTTATTCAAATACTAGCCATTACCAATTGGATCGAGATATAATATAAAGGTAATATTGGACGTAATTATATAAATTTGAAGAAATGCAAGAAAATTAATTGAGATAACACATAAAACATCCAAAAGCATTCCAAAACTTTAATCATTCCAAACAAATTGAAATAAAAGTATCCAAAAGCAAATAAAAGCATGATAAATTAAGTACTAAAAACATAAAATTTTCCAATTTATAGTAAAATTCCATAAATTAGTCCTTCTCAATCTTGACATTGACAATGAGCTTCAGTTTCTTCGAGGTAACACTGGAACGAAACTCGTCTGCCAAATTCCTCTTAGCTGTTGAGTCCTCACTTAAATCCACAACTGAATTATTGGTTCCAGAAAACTTATTAGGTGAATTGACTTCTTCTCCGGTCGAATCAACCTATACATAAAGAATCAATAACACGAATATTATAAGGGTCATATTATGCTGTTATTTGCGTCATATTATGTTGTTATTTGCACCTATAATTTCGAAAATAACACAAATTATAATGTGCCTTATACTCAATTATAATGAACACAATACAACTTAAAATATGATCAACAAAATAAGATTGCAAAATGGTTGTACAAATAACTATCAGAATAATTAGAGTACCTTTTTCATTGGAAGATGATCTTGATTAAGCAATCTCTATGAAAATCTGCATAATAAGAAGCCAAATGAACCATAAAATAAAATTACATAATAAAACAATCAAGCTGAACCATAAACTTACACAATCAAATTAGAAAATAGTAATAAAAAAACAAACTGGAAAATATAAAATCATGCAAACAATAAAAAAATTACCTTAAATTTTAAAACATGCATAAAAATTGAAAAATGTTGATATAAAAAAAAAACAATAATCTAAAATTTACAATCTTCATATAACAAAATCAAAATATACAAATCACTATATAGAAATCGAATGATTAAGACCAACTAATTGAACCCTAAACTATAAACTTACATAATCATGCAATCAAAATGAATCATAAACTTATATAACCAAATCATAAAATTCCAGAAAATATGAACTAAAAAATATAAAATCATGCAAACACTAAAAAAATTACCTTAATATTCTTGATTAAGCAATCCTTCTGAAAATCTGAAAAATAAGTAGCCAGACGAACCATAAAATAAAATTACATAATAAAGCAATCAAGCCGAACCATAAACTTACACAATCAAATAAGAAAATAGCAGAAAAAAACGAACTGAAAAACATAAAATGATTCAAAAACCATAAAAAAATTACCTTAGAATTTTAACACATGCATATAAATTGAAAATGTTGATATAAAATTAAACAAAACAACAATCTAAAATTTACAATCTACATATAACAAAATCATAATCTAAAAATTATTATGTAGAAATCAAATCATTTAGACCAACTAATTGAATGATGAATGAATACCTAAATTTTTTTGAGAGAAACCAATTGCAGAAATTGAGTTTTGAATACGTATAAATACTATATTCTAAATTTTAGGCGGTTTAGTTGATTGATTTTTTAAGAAAGTTTGACAATTCAAAATAAGTGGAATATTGTAGATTAAAGATTAATTGATTCATTATTTAAAACTTGCCAAAAATCCCTTGAAAATTTTCTTAAAATAAGGGAAAGATTGTAGATTAAAGATTAATTGATTTATTCTTTAAAACTCGCCAGAAATACCATGAAAAAATCCCTTAAAATCTGCCAAATTTTAATATATGAATATATGAAATAATTTTTGCATTAAAAACATAATTAATATTAGACCTACCAATCTGATGATGACACGTGTCCTACCCGATGTGGAAAGTGTAAATGGACGAAAAAACACAAAATATCTAAAATTAGCAGAGCGTTCTTCTTTTATATATATATATAGATATATAGATGTTGCATTGAATTCTTTAGGTTGTATAATATTTATTTATATATTAATAGTAGTTTGCGTGTTTGTTTAATTTTGTATACTCAATTAGTTCCGCTCATACGAATGTGTTTGGTTTCTTAAATATGAGAACCTAGACTTGGGACATTTGATCATGTCTCTTCCTGTTTGTAAGTTTATTTTTTATTTAAAATCTATAAAAAACAACAAAAGTAATTAATCACTTAATTTTTAAGGTGACTCAAAATTACTTACAACAACTAAATACATAACCTTTATTGTAATTAAAATTAATGACAGGGTCTTAAAATTTATATACAATAATTAGATGTATAAAATTAGTGTGATTTAAATAAATTACACACACACAAACACACACACATATATATATATATATATGAGTGGATGGAAATGGAAAAATATTAATGGAAACCTTGTGTCAATTTAGATATAAATTTAAGTTAGATTGTAGTTTGATGGGAATTTAATTTTGAGAGTATATTATTGATGTTATAACAAAATCTTGTGTATATATAGTTTTTATTAAAAAATAAACTAAAAAAGTTATTGTAGCTAGTGATTTAGACTTCGCGCTTCAAACTCCTGCAATTTGGCGACCTGGGTTCGAAACCCAGCTATGACAAACATTCAACTTTTTCTTCAAAAGTTTTTCTTCAATTAAAAGTCTTACATATTATATGTAACATTTTTTTAGTGTTACCATAAAGTGTTACAAATTAAAATTTAATGTAACACTTATTAAAAGTGTTGCTAAAAATCATCAAAAGTGTTACATTAGACTTTAGATAACACCAGCAAATGTAACAACAATAAAGTGTTACCTAAAGTTTGTAGCAACATATTTTAGTATATATGTAACAATTTTTTGGTGTTACATAAGCTTGTTTATGTTGTAATGAGACAAATAAATTATCACCTAAATTTTATCTCACATCCCAAAATTGTAATTTTCTCTATATTTTCTTTATATACTACTGTTAGTGAATGGATAATCATTTTAGATTGGTCAGATTGACGAACAATATTCAAATTTGTGGAAGAGTTTACTTCAAAATAATTGTTTATTATTTTTCCAAAAGTTTTGAGTTATATTCTACTTCAAAATGAAAAATGAAAAAATTGAAAATTAAAAGAATCATTCAACAATTATGGCCAAAAAATAGAAAGAAAAATGAATAAAAAACACCATAAGCCAAAAGGAAAAGAGAAACAAAATAGAGAAGTGAAGTTAGCAGAAATGAGTTAGTTGAACTTGTAACATTCCAATAATCTCCGTGATACGTTTGATTAGATCTTTATGCCGCTATTGTTTTTTTAATAGATTGACAAAAATATATATATTCAGAGGCCGCTTGGTTGGAGGGTTTAGGGGTAAGGAATGATAATTAATGAAGATTTATTTTCATTTATGGTGTTTGATACATAATAAATAAGTTAATTATTACCCCTTTTATTAACAATTCCCCTCATTTCATTCCGTAGTATGATTGACCACTACAAGAAAAAAATAAATTAGAAATGGAAAAATCCGTCTTTAATTACGTAATATTGGTTTCTAAACTGAAGTAGTGACAAATTAGTGCCGAAATTGATAGTCTTTATAATGCTGGTCTCTAAAATTCAGAGATCGATTTTGTTTCGTCTCTAAATTTAGCGACGGAATTTCCCTCTCTATTATAAAATTAAAAACCAAATTACCTACCGAATAAAGACGGATTATGTCTATCTCTAATATTTGGTTGCTAATTCGTCACTGATCGGATACTAATAATTTTTTGCCACTTTCCGTCACTATTCTATTTTTATTCTGTTTTTAATTTGTAACCGATTTACTAATTTTTGTTTCTAATATAAAAAAAATAATAAAAATTAGTGGACCCTTCATTCATACCCATTACCATTGCCATTGATGAGTTACACCCAAGCGAATATTAGGATATGTATTATAAATTCTGTATTTTGTATTTAGTGTATTTGTATCCTTCATTGGTTGTATGTAACCAATTTCCCTCTTTGTATTTTGTAGAAAATTGTTAACTCATTATTCAATAAAATTGTACAAAATATTATCATTATGGTATCAGGCCATCTATTAGGCTAACACCAACAAACCATATCCTCTCACCAACTTATTTCCATATTTCTCTCCCTAATTCTTGGACTCATTTTCCACGCCAATTCTGTAGCATCAGAACCCTAAAAACTCGTCACTTCTTCTCTGCTCCTCCAATGGCAGCGCCGCCCACTCCCTCCATACCCTTCATTGCCTTCAATGTCTTTGCTCAGGCTCCTCTCAAACTGACCTCCGCAAACTACATAGCGTGGAGCTTTCAGTTTCGAACGTTTCTTACGGGCTACGATCTTTACGGTTTGGTCGACGGCAGCCGTCCTTGTCCGCCTGACTGGATTCCGGCCTCCGGCAACAACACCGCCACCACTGTACCGAACCCCGCCCATCCCGAATGGGTTCGTCAAGACCAGCTGATACTCTCGGCCATAATAGGATCTCTCACACCATCGTTAATTCCGTTCATCGCCTCCGCCAAGACAGCCCGTGATGCATGGCTCATTCTCTCCAATACATATGGCAAGCCCTCTCGGGGCCGCATCATGGCTCTTAAGAATAAATTTCAGCAACTCCACAAAGGTATGAGATCCATTACTGATTTTATGATGTAAGTTAAAAGCACTGTTGACGAACTTGCACTCCTTGGTATTGCTACTGATCCGGAGGATCTTGCTCTCCGGGTCTTGAACTGTCTTGACGACTTCTTCCGTGAACTATCCCATGCCATTCAGGCCCGTGATAACTCTATCTCTTTCGACGAACTCCACGAAAAGCTTTTGAGCACTGAGGCCCAAGTTGCGTCCCGCCACACTGCCTCGCCACTGTCACCTGCTACAGCCTTCTCTGCTGGCAAAAACCAGGCCCGTGGCCCTCACTATCGTCAACAACAGCCCACCTCCAGCGATTTTCGACGCAGCAGTTCGCAGCAGCCTCCTCGTTCGTCTACATTCAAGCCCTACTTGGGCAAGTGCCAACTTTGTGGCACTCAAGGGCATTCGGCTCGTCGGTGCCCTGACTTCGACCCAACTTCGGTTTCGTCCCGACCTCGTGGCTTGCAACCTGCCTATTCCTCTCCATCAGCCCACGCTGCGGCTGCCACCCCGTCTGCATCAGAATGGATTCTTGACTCGGGTGCTTCACATCATATCACATCCGATTTACAGAATCTTTCCCTTCATTATCCTTATCTGGGCACTGATGATATTGTTATCGGCGATGGTAAAGGTTTGCGTATCACTCATATTGGTTCACTTAAATTTTCTACTGCTTCCACCCTCATTGTTGATGATACATTAGTTGTTCCAAGCATAGCCAAGAATCTCATTTCTGTCTCCAGCTTGTGTCACTTAAATAATGTTATGGTGCTTTTTTCTGCTGATGGTTTTCAGGTGAAGGACCGCCGAACGGGGGGCATTCTTCTACACGACCCTCGAATTAATGGACTTTATGTGTGGCCGGGCTCATGCTCTTCTTCTTCTCCCACCGTCCTCACCTCTATCAAACAGCCACTGCCTATATGGCACGCTCGGTTAGGACATTCGTCAGCTAAAGTTTTAAATTTCACTTTGTCTAATAATAATCTCGTGTCTAGTTGTACCACTGATTTTGCTTGTGTCTCTTGTCATTGTATTAAGAGTCATAAATTACCGTTTGATGAATCCTCTTTGAAATCTTCAAAACCGCTTATTTATTCTGATGTCTGGACATCTCCTGTTTTATCTGTTGATGGTTTTTGTTACTATGTCATTTTTGTTGATCACTTTAGCAAGTACATATGGCTATATCCTCTTGCACATAAATCTGATGTTCTCTCTACATTTACTACCTTTAAATTGTTAGTTGAGAACTATTTTAAGACCACCATCACTACACTCTACACTGATAATGGGGGCGAATTCATTGCTCTTCGTTCTTTCCTTCAAACTCATGGCATTTCTCATCTTACTACCCCACCTCATACACCCGAACACAATGGTATGGTTGAACGTCGACACCGTCATATCGTTGAAACCAGTCTTGCTCTTCTCCACCAAGCCTACATGCCTCTCTCTTATTGGTCATATGCCGTGACCACTGCCACCTACATCATAAATCGCCTTCCCAAGGTCAAGATTCAACTTCTTTCCTCTTATGAAAAGCTCCTTAAACAACCTCCAAACCTCCTACGGTTACGTGTCTTTGGCTGTCTATGCTACCCCTGGCTACGACTATACTCTTCTCACAAACTTAATAACCGGTCCACTCCCTATGTCTTCGTGGGTTACTCAACCACTCAGAGTGCCTATCTATGTCTTGATGTCTCCTCTAATCGCCTATATACATCTCGCCACGTTCAATTTATGGAAAATACATTTCCGTTTGCCGCGGCTCCCATACACTCTCCTTCCCCACCTACTGCCCACAGCCACTTAGTCCTCTTCCGATTCCGCCTCCTGTGAGGCCTGCAAACTTGGTTGTTCCTCCGGCTGCCCCCCCCCCCCCCCCACGACCTCCTTCACCAGTGCCTGCTCCCACTACTTCTCATATGATGGTCACTCGTTCCAAAAATCAGATATTTAAGCCCAACCCTCGTTATGGTTTAACCTCCTCTCTCACTACTAATGTTAAACCTACCTGTGTTACTCAAGCACTGACTGACAGTTGTTGGCGCGAGGCCATGTCTTCTGAGTTCACTGCTCTCTTACATAATGGTACGTGGGATCTTGTGTCTCCTAATCCATCTCACAATGTCGTTGATTGTAAATGGGTCTTTCGTATCAAACGCAAACCCCATGGGTCTATTGATAAATATAAAGCTCGTTTGGTTGCCAAAGGATTTCACCAGCGCCTCGGCATTGATTTCTTCGAAACCTACAACCCTGTGGTTAAACCGGCCACTGTTCGTCTTGTTCTGACTATTTCTTTTTCACGAGGCTGGGCCCTACACCAATTTGATGTTAACAATGCATTCCTTCATGGAACTCTCTCTAATGAGGTTTACATGGCTCAACCTCCTGGCTTCTCAGACAAGAACTTTCCAAACTATGTCTGCAAACTACACAAATCTATCTATGGTCTCAAGCAGGCTCCTCGGACGTGGTACACTGCTCTACGAACTTTCTTATCTTGCATTCGCTTTCGTCCAACACACTCTGACGAATCTCTCTTCGTCTTTAATAGTGGTGGTATCCTGGTCTACTTTCTTGTTTATGTTGATGATCTTATACTAACCAACAATGACTCTGATTTTCTCCAGCGGGTGGTTCGGGACCTCAGTTCTCAATTTTCTGTCAAGGAACTTGGTCCTCTTTCTTATTTTTTAGGTATTGAAGTTCTCCGTGGCTCCAACCATTGCTTTCTCTCACAGCGCAAGTATGTCATTGATCTTCTTGCTCGTCACAATATGCTCTCCGCCAGCCAGTTACCACACCTTTGGCCACCTCTGGTAATCTTACTCTAACTGATGGTACTTCGCCTGCCGATGCTACTGTTTATCGCCAAGTCCTTGGTAGTTTGCAGTATCTTCAGTTTACTCTTCAGACATTGCCTTTGCTGTCAACAAACTGTCCCAGTTCATGCATGCTCCCACTGTCACTCATTGGGGTTCCGTGAAGCGTCTCTTACGCTACCTCAATGACACTCGGGATGTTGGTATCACTTTAAGCTCCACTTCTCTCCTTTCTCTTCATTGTTTCTTAGATGCTGATTGGGCTGGCAACATTGATGATTGCACCTCTACTGGCTCCTATATTGTTTTCCTTGGTTCTAATCCCATCTCATGGGCTTCAAAAAAACAACGCTCTGTTGCTCGATCTTCTACCGAAGCTGAGTATAGATCTATTGCGTCTGCCGCTGCTAAGTTACAATGGACTGCATCTCTTCTTGGGGAACTTGGTCTCTCTCCCCCTTCTCCTTCGGTCATCTATTGTGACAATGTGGGTGCTACGTACTTATGCTCCAATCCTGTTTTTCACTCACGAATGAAGCACATTGCCATAGATTTTCACTTTGTTCGTGATCTGGTCAAAACTTCGAAGCTGCGTGCCTCTCATGTCTCATATGCTGATCAGCTTGCCGACGCTCTTACCAAACCACTTTCTTCTGCTCGCTTGTTGCTTCTCATGTCCAAAATTGGCGTCACTAATGGTGCTCCATCTTGAGGGGGCGTATTAGGATATGTATTGTAAATTCTGTATTTTGTATTTATGTATCTGTATCCCACATTGGTTGTATGTAACCAATTTCCCTCTTTGTATTTTGTAGAAAATTGTTAACTCATTATTCAATAAAATTGTACAAAATATTATCATTAGCAGGCCCTTGTAATTATTTAACTATCAAGTTTGATCCTATACATATAAAGAGCTTTTGAAGACTGAAATTAAGATTGTTGATAAAATACAAACTATCAACTAAATAACATTCTGCTTCAAATTTAAAAGAAATGTAATCTACTGAATCGAGTCGTTCAACATAATTAGCATATATTATAATCTCATGTTTCAAAATGACAAAAAAGAATAGAGTTTATTCAAATTTATTAAAAAAAAAAGGAGGAATATAAGAAAAAAATCCAGAAACAATGCAATATCCCAAAAATTAAAAAAATGCATGTTAAATAAATAACACTGTGTAACGACCCGATTTTCGAAATATGTTTAATAAAACCTTTTCCCACAACTTATTAATAACTAATAAAATTTCTAAGAAAGATTAAACATTCCAAACAAGTCGTTACCAACAACCTACATTTTATATTTTAAAATTTAACCTCTAAAAACACACCTATTTAAAAGAATACATAGATAATAAATAAACAAGATACATTATTCCTAATTTTCCAAAATCACTAACTAAATAATTCAACTTCAAACTTTAAACAAATAAAATAAGGCAAGCAGTTCCTAACAAAGAAGTAAATATCAAAAATTAAATTGCACTAATGCGGAAGCATTCCCTAAGCAGTGACTTAACTAGATAAAATAAAACCAACTAACACGGCCTAAATTCATAGTTTAACGAGAAAACTGAAATAAAAATAAATTCAAATAGCAAAAAATAATTAAATGATCATATGCCCCGGACCGTCTCGCTCCTACGCCAGCACCAAGCTAATCTGAAAGGGTCAATAATGGATGAGGTGAGCTTCCTTCAGATCGTGGAGGATTACACTTTATCACACTAATTATACAACAAAAAGGCATACAGTGTACAATTATAATAATGATGTGCTTGTATTGACAAGTCACATAGAGCTAACTTGTATTGGCAAATAGCATACTGGTAATGGCTAAACTTGTATTGACAAGTAGCAAATAAATCAATTACTTGTAATTAACAAACAATAATAGAATAGCACACGTATGCAGTCAAGTAATACAATTAAAGCGATAAACAGTAAAACCCTCATCTGAATTGTCTTGAATAAAACTGATGGTATGACATACAATGTTAAGCCCGTGGTTCGAATTCCGTACAGCATACACGTATAAGGCACATATATTTTTAGAATATTATTATCATACCTTAATTAATTGAATAAATGAATTAATAGACAAATTTGAATAGGGCTCATGGGTATCCAAAGGCAGTGGCGCATCCAGAACTTTTAAAATGGGGGTGCAGAAATTATTAACAACATATATATAAATAAAGTATTATTTAATAGTCTTATATATATATATATATATATATATATATATATATATATATATACACTCCGTCCCAGCTTAACCTGCCTACTTGCTATTTTGATTTGTCCCACCTTAACCTGTTAGCCCTATAAATGGCAAATTTCTCTCACAATCTCCACCCTCAAAATCTCCATTCTCAATCTCCACCTTTAAAAAAGTCAAAGATTCCACAAAATTTACTTTTTCTTAACCTCCGTGCCCGGTCAACCTAGGCAGGTTAAGCCGGGACGGAGGGAGTATATCTCAAAATTTATAAATAGAAAAAGGGGTAAAAGATTAAGTTCTTTTTTTTTTTCCTTTTTAAGTTTTAAGGTAGCTATTTGTACTAAAAAAAAGTTTTATTGTAGCTAAATCTATTATCCAATCATAAAAAATAATTATTGAAATGAATTGTCTTTTAGATACCAAAAAAAAAAAAAAAAAGGTTGATCTCAATCTCAAACATACAGAGAAAAGAAGAATAATTCACCACAAGACAAATTTTATAATTTATCAAACAAGAAATAAATATTATTATTGTAAAACTCAAATATATAGGCTAAAAATTCTAATTTCATTACAATAATTATAGCATAAAGTAAGCAATTTGACAAAATACTTCATCTGAGTTGCTAGCCTAGTTTTGATAGTAGCCAATATTTTTATTAACCATTCTGATTTTGAGAAACAAAGCCATGTGAAATCAGTGATTTGATTGATAATTTTGATTCTAAAAAATAAACAAAGTTGAATCAACATTTTTATTTTAAAAAGTAAAATATAGTGAAGTGACTAACAAAAATAGTTGAACCCTGGTGGGTTGGTGGGTGACAACAAAATTTGAGTTGTACCCACTGGGACAAAAACAAACTTATACTTCTTGTTGGCTACTACTCATATTTGTAATAATACTTGGGGTTACAATTGTATCCCCTTGTTCCATGTACATCCGTCGTGCCTAAAGGAGTCAGAACTAATATTCTGAAGGTTTTGGATAGAAGATGGATGAAATCTAGAATCATTTTAAAAGAATGAAGGATTTCGAAAGAAAAGAAAATAAAAGAAATATATATATATGAGTGATGCGTGTGTTGGACGTGGGGGGTTACTTGTTTATGTTTTATTATATATATATAATTATAATTTTATTCTCTTTATCTCCTCCTCTCTTCCAAACACATACACACACCAAATTGTTTTCTCTGTACACAATTTCTTCACAGACACCATCTAACACACATGGACATACACTAATTCACACAGCACATACCGGTGCAAAACACACTCTACAATAATACTTATAAAATTTTGTCTCTCCTAATCTTGTATTGCCATGTACACACACTTTATCACACATACACTCGCATGCACATAACACAATAAAAACAACACACAGTCACTCACACTGTCACATACAATAGCCAGACGCACACATACTCTCATCAACGCTGTAACACAAAAACAAACACTAGTTCGCACATACATACACACAGTCACTCACACTGTGTCAAACTGACGCCAAAATCACGTACACATAAATCACTGATTTACCCAAGCCAACCGAGTTCCCCTTTTTCTTTGTTTTATTTACCACCGGTGCAAGACGGAGGCGACAGTTAGTGTGTGATGAATTTCCGTCGAACGTTTTATTAAATTTCAGAACAGTAAATTGGGGAATTGGTAATGAATTTTGAAGAAGTCGAATATTACAGAACACGCAAACAAGGAATACATAGTACCTTGTTTTGATTGTGAAAGTTGTGCAGTGGAGCAGTGGCAATAGGTCAGCCACTTTTGGTGAAGAAAAATAGAGGGTTACAATTGCTACTGTTCTTTTGAGAACGTGTGATTGACTACGTAATATATATATATATATATATATATATATATATATATATATATATAATGTATACCTACTAGTAGAGGTGGCAATTCGGGTGGTCCGACGGGCCAAGGAAAAATTCGGGCCGGGTCTGGCCGGGCCCAATTTATTAGAAATGCTAGGCCCGGCCCGGAGGACCTCGGGCCATCGGGCCAAAAAAGCCCACCAATGAGTTTTTTTTTTTTTTTTTTTTTTTTTTTTTTAACTTTAACCATGAAGTAGAATTATATATTGAGGCGAACTTCAATTTAATTCTCTTAAGAAAAAACTTGATCGGAAGATAATATATTACTATTCGTTGCAATATGGAATGATATCTATTAATCTAGCTATAGGCATCTCTTAAATCTCAGATATAACAATAATAATAATAAAAAAGAAGGAATGGATGATGATATATAGTTATATACTATATGTCACAAGTTATTTAATTTTTTTGTACGTACTATACTACATGTTAATCAATTTTTCATTTTTCGACACATAATAATTATTGAGCATGCTTGGATCTAATTCATTTTTCATCTTCTGCTAATAAAACTGAAGAAATAGAGTATTAAATTAGTCAAATGTTTTAATTTCTCGATAAATAGATATATTTATGCTCTGCTAGAAAGTTAAAAAAGAAAAACATGTTTCAAATAGTACACAAGATATTACTTAATTCCTAAATTTTTCTTATTCGATTAGTGAGGGGAAAAAAATTCAATTCTATCGGGCCGGCCCGCGGGCCTTCGGGCTGGGCCGGGCTTGGCCCGCCAAAAGAAAAGCCCGTTCGGGCCGGGCAAAAAAAGCCCAATTTTTTTCGGGCCTCTAATATTCAGGCCCAGCCCGCTCTATATTTCGGGCTAATGGGCCGGACCAATTTTGCCATCTCTACCTACTAGGTTTAGGAGTATTTGGATAGGGATTATCATTTTTTTTAAATCTTCATCGGTAGTAATTAGCATAATTCAGTTGTTGGAATTCTGGATTCCTATGGTCTCAAGACATCGGCCCTAGCACATTAGTGAACTGGGCTAGAGTCGTGGGCTTAAAGAGATGGGCTTATTATGACATGTATGAATAAATGAATGATTGCAATACATTAATTCCTATTGAGATTTCGGCCTAAATAAATTAATAAATAAATAAGTAAGTAAATTGCAAGTAAATGGATTCACATATTAATAATAATTTCCAATTTAAATTGGGCTTGAAAATATTAAATGGGCCAAGTTGAATTGGTGTTGGGCATAAGCCAACATTGGAATAAATGAATAAAATAATTTGACCAATTTAATAAATCAACAAATAATAATAATAATAATAATAATAATAATAATAATAATAATAATAATAATAATAATAATAATAATAATAGATAGATAGATAGATAGAAAAATACTGGGCGTTACACACTACTTATGTATCATAATACACTACTTGAGAGCCCATCTTTTCACCTAAGATAATAGATTGAAGTAAATTATATATATATATATATATATATATATATATATATATATATATATAAACGAAATAACAGGACGAAAAATCCATATTTTTATATTTATACTATTACTAATTAGCAATAATAGATAGATAGATAGATAGATAGATATAGATATAGATATAGATATAGATATAGATATGTTGGATATATTGAAATATTTTATTATATGATAAAACTACTTAATTATCCTTGATATTTAATATTTTATAGGGATATTATAGTCGTCACAAGAAAAGACGAAACATTCACACTTTTATATTAGTAATAGATATATATATATATATATAACTTGGAAGAAAGATTTTCGAAAATCTTGTCCATCAGTGGAAAATCTTCTGGCTCATCCTTCAACAAAATCATATTGAGTCAAATAAAGGAATTATGGTTGATATCTCTCATTACATGTAAGCTCCTTCGATGCCTTAAACAATTGAGGAGAACTTGTTCACAGTCGGTGCTACCTGTTTGGCTTCTGAACCTCCAGTTTCCTATTAAATCCACAAAATCGAAAGGTAATGGATAATCACTTATATTAAAGAAATGGTCTAAAGTCACAAATAACAATAATCATAACATATATGGCTTTGCTACTTATATGTTATATGTTATAGATTAATACTTAAACAAACACATACTTCAATAATGTTGAAGAGTTGAATCACAAATAAACTCCCATATCAAATCAACACTATTTTTTTAAAGCCTTTTAAACATGTCCTCTTCTCGGACTTCTTTGACAATTCAAAGTTCGAGATATCCACAAAGGAATAAACCGAATGCACAAACTTCAGCGTGGAGAGCCCGCCGATGCGAAGCTGACATGCTCTCTAACAACACCTTCCTTAGTTTTTGGAGTTCTCTCAATTTAAAGGAAATGATGAAACTTTCTAATATATCAATTAAAGGGCCAATAATCTGAGAGAGAAAAAGAAGCAGCTATTCAATAATTGCTCTCCTCTACTCGGTTCTTGGAGAAGTCAACTTTTGGATAAGATATAGAGGAAAAAATCAGCGTAAGAGTACTAACAAACCAAATAGAATAAAATAAAAATTATTACAAGAGATAAGAATAAGATGATTCAACCTGTAAAAGTCTTTTTACATAGATTAATAAAATTAAGTTTGGTAAAGCTGCTGCGACAATGGATGATGTGAGAGAATAGACAAACAAAAATCTTTTGCAACAATGAGGTAAAAATGATTGTAAAGAAGAGTAAATGGCGAGAGGAAAACCTATCAACAACATTGTCAATGCCTTGCACTGTTGCATAGCCTGGTAAATCCATAGTAATGACTCGTTCACCCTAATTCACAAAACAGTATTCTCTTCATAGAAAGAGAAAATGAAAAAAAGATGACAATACATTTTAGATCTGCTTGTCATTAAAAGCCTAGCGCAGTTTGTTTTCCTAGCAGCAATCAAAAATCTCGCTGACCTGAATATTCTAGTGGAGTGAAGAAGAATATGTAAATTATGAGAAAGGCCATAATGGAGAGGGATTCACATTGTTAATTCACCTAGAATCTATATCTAAAATTATGTGATCACCAAAAATAAATATGGAAAGTTTGAAAAATTACAAAAGGATATAATATTTGTTAATGATGAGGGATAATTCCGTAATTATACATGTTGACACGTGGTAACATAAAATTGCGACACATGGACTACTAGTGGACATAATATGGATATACTATCCGAGATGTTGGGCTAGGGCCGAGGTCCAAGGTCCCCCAGTCCAGACCCTGGGACCGAGGTGTTGGCCCGGGACCGAGGTCCAAGGTCTCTCATATATAGACCTCGGCCAAGGTAAGGTAGAGGTAAGCAAAAAATGGCAGACATGATATACTTTTTACCTTAACCTCACTAAACTTTCGTCAGAGACTAACTTAAGCATCGGAGGATCTACCTCTGGGTTCTGTTTTGCAGGTTGATACCGACGATCGACCAATCTCGGAAATCTCAAGCGTCGCCAGACCTCGGATCCGACCGTTCCGGTTCCTGACATCATCAGTTTGGCGCCCACCATGGGGCCGGTGATTTGATCTGAGCCATGGCACCACAAAAGAGAAAAAATACCGATGTCAGCCGCACTACCCGTGGTGAAGATCGAAGGGTAAACCCTAACCCTAGTCATGGCAACACCCAAAACTCTCATTCTTCAAGGCGTGATGAGGCAATGAAGGAGGAACGAAGCCTAGGAAACCAGGGCAATGTTGCCCAGCCCATCGATGTCCAACGTATGAATAAGATGGAGGCCGATCTCCAGGAATTGAAACTTCTGTTGAAGGGACTCGTCGAGAAAGACGTACCCAACGAGCCCAATGACGAAAGAGACTGAGGAGAACATGTAAAGTTCCACTCCGAAGGAAAATTCCAAGGTTCATCTTGAGAGATGTAAAAAAACCTTGACGTCCAACCTTTAGCGTCTCGAGTAATATCTACGAGGGGTTTGGTCTTATTCATAGACACGAAGTACCATAGACCATCACCCATGGGATGTTTTTGAAGTCTGTAGATAGAAGCGAAGGCTCTAGCACCCGCGGAAACACTCGGAATAGAAGATGCCACGATTGTGAATCCGACAATAACCCTCCAAGCATTGGGGGCTATCTGAGTTGGACAGACTTGAAAAAACTCAAGAATTTCGACAATTGTTGGGTGCAATGGAAACCTAAGCCCCGCATCAAATATATCCTCATATAGGCAAAGCCACCCTAGTGGCAAAATGCTCAAACCCCCGCTCCCAGGCTCGGGAATACTATAATTCCAATGACTGGGAAAATACATCCTATGCTTAAATTCTAAGACGTCGACCTCCGTAAGGCTGGAAATCACGTCTTCAGGCCTAAGAGTTTAGTTCTACGACTACAAATCATGTCTAAGGATGGATAAAGCTCAGCTATATATTGGGATATCATCAATATACTCGTCCGACATTGCAACAAAATGGAGGAGAAAAGGTTAGAAATCTTACTCAAGTGCCTTGAGAGAGGATAGCTCAAATAGATATTTTTTCCGAGGTGTTCCGAGCTCTCTTATTATCATTTTTACTTTAAAAAAATGATAATAAGTCAGAGCTAAATTCTTTACAAGCTTGGAATATCAGTCAACCTTTGAGGTCTTAAAGCTTTCTGGAACTAAGGCTTCATTAGTTGGGAGTGTACTATATGATGAGAGAGTAGGGATGGCAGTCGGGCGGGTTTTAATGGGTACCCGCCCACCCAAACCCGATTGAAGAGGGTTCGGGGAAGACCTAAATGGGTTTGGGTAGGGTTTGGGATTTGTTTTTAAATACCATTAGTAATTGGTTAGGGTTCGGGTTTTAGTGTGAGGGTACCCGCACTACCCGAACCCGTTATGTTTTATAAAAAAAAATCAATAAAATATATATATAAATATGTATTATGTAAGAGTCGAACCCTCAACCTTCCATTTTATAAAGACCCATTTTTTGTTTTTTATTGCAGGACAATGAAGCTGTCTTATAAAGTCTTCCTAAAAGAAAATTGTATTTGTTTTACTAATTAATAGTAAACATTCAGGATTATCATATTTTATATGATTGTATGATGCTACTAAATGTATCGTTTTGTAATTGGTAAATATAATTTGGTCTTTTTTTTTTTACATTTCATCTCTCATTTGTTTTTATCTGGTGTTTAATTTATATTGATTGCTAGCGTGTTGGTTTACTATTCGTATAGATGATTCGTGAAATATAATATTTTTATAATGTTAAATACGTATTGGGTGGGTTAGGGTACCCGATGGGTTTCAGTAAATGGGTTTGGGTGGGTTTGGGTATTATAAGTATTTTTTTAAATGGGTTTGGGTAAATATAAATTTTAAATGGTTAGGGTTTGGGTAACCTTATTTTCGTGGGTACCCACCCAGCTGCCATCCCTATGAGAGAGTATGCTTGTTTGGACAAAGCTACTACTTATAGAAGAAGAGAAATTAAAAGTATGCTGAATTATGGGGGAGGCAAAATTCCGAGGATAATTGACTTTGGATGATTTTAATGAATGGAGGTTGAGTTGTTGAGGTGACATCCGATTTTGTGACCAAGGACTGGAGCACGTTTCTGGCCATACAGTCAATGTTCTAAAAGTCGCTAGGCGCTAGTTAGGCGGTGGACTGGGGCCTAGCGACTAATCGGGGTCTGGGCGGGACTAATCGGGACATAGACGTAGTTAGGCGGGGAGGAATTGGAAAATAAACGTAGGCGGTCAATGAGAGCCTAGCGCCTAGACGGGGATTAATCGGAGCTAATCGGGGATTTTTAGAACAGAGCATACAGTAAAATCCCCGGTGTCAGGCTATATCAATTGCTTGAAGGATAAGAGCACCCACAATGGAGGGTGTATTTGAAATTTGTTGGAAATTGAGGTAGCAAAGCATTGTGGAGAGTGGGTAGGAATTCAATTAATTGGATTGGATCTATTTAAATGGACCCAAAAGAGGAGAGGTAGGGGGAGGAGGGGGGGGGGGGAGGGGGTGAGCGGGGCGAGAGTGGGGGAGCCGGCTGTGCGCGCAACTCGCGCAAAGAGGAGAGCAGCGTGGCCGCCACGCCGACGCGCTCCTGGGGTGCGTGGCGCGATGGGGCCCGCACCCATAAATACTGTATGCCACTGCCACCAGCCCATTTTTTATTTCCTTTTTCGTTTTTTTTATTAAGTTAAATCTGAGGAGTGGTTCTTTTTGTGAGAAATGAGGAAAACATGTTTCTTTTTTTTTTTTTTCTTAAATTAATATTTTGTGTTGAATCGTTTTTCCCCTCTTTGAATTTTAATATATTTAATAATATTTTATTAAAAACCGTTATAATTTTTTTTTCCGAAATTATTTAAAAAAAAATTCGATAATATATTTTTCATCTACAAATTATAAATATTAATTAATTAATATATATGTTAAATTATAATAAGATTTAATTAAATTGAAGATGGAAAAATAAATAGGGCGATTTTAAGGTGGGACTCTCTAATAGTGGTAAATAGTGTTAATTGGACCTGAGTTGTATTGAGAGAAATATGTAGCATTTAAGTAAGATTTAAACTTTTGATGTGATAGTAACGTGACAGTTAGGGATGCAAACAAACCGAATTGAAGCGAATATTAAGAGATTCGATTCGAATTCGTGAAATTTGGCTTCGATTCGAATTCGATTCGAATTTTTTTTCCGAATATATTCGATTCGATTCGTGATTCGTAAATTTGAAATTTTCAACAAAAAAAATATTGTTATTTAGAAAATATTCGATTCAAAATCAAATTTATCTAGATTCGAAAATTAGAAACCATATGTACTAAGGAAATTTGTATATATTTACTATTAAATATATTTTTATTTATTATAATTATATTATATATATATCGAATCAAATCGAATCGAATCATCGAATTTGACGAATCGAATACATATATATTCGAATTCGATTCGAAATATAAACGAATAAAAAATATGATTTGAATTCGAATTCGAATTCAAATTTTACCGAATCAAATCATCTTAAACGAATTCGAATCACGAATCGAATCAGTATAATATGATTTGACTTGCATCCCTAGTGACAGTGATATGTCAAGTAGCATTTCATCGTACATCGTGGCTACCCTAAAGAAATGTCTTGGTAATGTAAGGAGCCACGTGATGATGGGGTACATAAAGGGAATATTCAATTCTTATATTCAACTTTCAATCCCCACTTGGAGGTCCCACGTAGATGAAGTGCAAAAGGGTGAAAAGCAGACTAAGGTTGACATAGGTAAAATTATCAGCCTACTTTATGTAATGGTCCATTGGATACATTCATGGTCTCATGCTTGAATATGTTAGATAGTATGGTGTGATATGACAATGACCAAGGCATACAGAGGTGCATTTTCCGTTCAAGAAGCATTACCAGTAATTATTCCGAGGTCTTGTACCGAGGTCCTATCCCAAGGTCTCAAATTGTGCTAAAATTTTTGGAGGATTTTCCAAAGGTCTTTTCAAAGATCTAAGGACTTCTCCAAAGATGGAAGGTCTCAAATTATGCTAAAAGTTTTTAAGGATTTTCCAAAGGTCATTTCAAAGGTCTAAGGACTCCTCCAAAGGTCGAAGGTCTTAAGTTGTGCTAAAATTTTAGGAAGACTTCCCAAAGGTCTTTCCAAGGGTCCGAAGACTATTGCAAAGGTCTCCAAGGACTAGCCCAAGGACTCCTATGATGCACTAAATTTTCCAAAGGTCTATTCAAAGGACTTTCCAACGGACTCCTAATGCTAGCTAAAGCTTTCCAAGGACTCCCAGGGTGTTTCCAAAGGACTCCTAATGTATGTCAATAATTACTGAGTACTATCCTAAGGATTCCCAAGGTCTTCTAAGGAGGTTATTGCACATATGTAATAGAAATCTTATCTCTCTACAAAGGAGTAAAGGAAGTTACCTTAGGTTCGAGGTGCAGAGGACTTGCTTCAACTGAGGTCTGGGGAGCAGAGGTATCTCAAGACCTTTTCCAAGGACTCCACTCTCCAGTGACTGAATCTCCAATTTTTTACCTCTCTACTAGTTGAAATGGAGGATGGTGAAATGAAGAAGTTTTTACCAAACAAGAAATTTTATAAGGGGGTGAAAAATTATTAGAGAACAATTATTTTACAGTATAAGGCGAGATGTGGTACGGTAATATTTTCTTCTTGACCCGTATTTGGTACTTCTTAAGTGCATCATGACTTCTGCACTCAAGAAGTGGGGGGCAAGTGATAAGGGGTAATTCCGTAATCATACATGTTGACAACATAAGATTGCGACACATGGACTACTAGTGGATATAATATGGAGATACCATCCGAGGTGTTGGGCCAGGGCCGAGGTCCATGGTCCCCCAGTCCAAACCTTGGGACCGAGGTGTTAGCCTAGGACCGAGGTCCAAGGTCTCTCAAATATAGACCTCGACCAAGATAAGGTAGAGGTAAGCAAAAAATAGCATACGTGATATACTTTTTACCCTACTCTCACTAAACTTCCGTCAGAGCCTGACTTAAGCATCGGAGGATCTACCCCTTGGGACGACCCCGAGGTTCTGTTTTGCAGGTTGATACCGACGATCGACCAACCTCAGAAATCTCAAGCATCGTCAGATCTCGGATCCGACCATTCCGGTTCCTGACATCATCAGTTAACGTAAATTGGTGCATGCAGTTCCTAAATTCATGGAAATATTAATTTACCTACCAAAAATTAAGCTGAATTAGAGGAACTTAATATTTATTACAATTATAGAAAATAATTAACCAACAGATGGCCAAGATAATGCCATGTGGATTCCCGAATGTGGAAATGTGCTATGGGCGGGAAAATGGTTTCGGCTAAAAATAGTAGAGAGTTCTATTATATATATATTAATCAATTAAATGGTATTTTCTTTTGTTTTATAATTATAAATAAATTATTTATTATTATTTGTATTTAATAACAATTCGTCGTTAATTAACATTGATTCTATACGTTTTCAACAAAAACTACACTCAATGCATGTCTTTGATTTTGCGGTCAGAAGAAAGTTAAAAATTAAAAACTTTGAAATCCTTTCATTTTATAAAATTTACGTGGGCATTCCACAATTACTTATCAACGATTGTAAGTTCAATTTATTGGATATGATGAATTATTATTTTTTTTAAAAAGGAATTCCTATGGTTTTTTCATGTTCTTTCTTCTTTTCCAGTAAAACCATCATTATGATGGAGGGATTTACACAGAATCTCAAACTTGTATATTGCTAATGCTCAAGAGATATACATTTATTCAATGAAAATTACAAAGCTCAACAACAATCTATGCAGTACAAACAACAATTAAGGCATAAATAGTGGATCTCATGTGCATAAGTGCACATAAGATTTATTGTGCATTTGCCATGACCCACCCACCTATATGGGCACCAGGTAAAATTGGCTTCTTATTTCATTATGCCACAACCTCCAACCCATATTTATGCCTCATCAATTGCTTACGTTGGTTACACTGGCATTTTCCACCCACCAACACCACCACCACATAGCATGCTAGACAGGAGAAATGCTCTGATCTATAGTGCCACTACCCTCACCACATCACCACCATTTGCTTATGCTAAACCTATAGCCTCTGACTTCAAAAAATGCCACGCTGCACAACTACCAACAACCGCCGACAAACTGCTGCCCCCCACTCCCACTCTCATTTTTTTATTCGAGCTGCCAGTTTAGTTTAGTTTAGTTTAGTTTAGTTTAGTTTAGTTTAGTTTTGATTTAGTTTAGTTTTAGTTTAGTTTAGTTTAGTTTAGTTTAGTTTCGTTTCGTTTAGTTTCGTTTCGTTTAGTTTCGTTTCGTTTAGTTTCGTTTAGTTTAGTTTTAGTTTAGTTTAGTTTAGTTTAGTTTAGTTTTAGTTTAGTTTAGTTTAGTTTAGTTTAAACTAAACTAAACTAACGCTCAAGCCGTAGGTTCGCCTCACCACACACTATGTGGACCATCACCTAAGTTTTTATAAATGGGTGTTCTTGGTGCTTTTTTATTTTCGAGCTTGCGAGATATGTAACCACACTCATCCCCTGTTTAATGTCGATTTTAAAGTACTGAACTTTTCATCACAGATATTCTACTCCATCGTTTTTTTCCTATTCTTATCAATAGTGGCTTCTTTATCCTCTGCATTTTTGACACTGCACATCAACTTGTAATGACTTCTTCATCTTTATTTGGTTTTGATGAGATAATTTTTGCTTTTTTGTGGTATAAATTTTGCAGTATTTCAAGAAATCAAGAAACAAAAGTTTTGTAAGAGTAGGAAAGTTCAGGAACATCAAGGTAAGGAAAAGGTGGAAGAAGTCGAGAAAGGAATATCTCAAGGGCAAAGGAAGGAAAATTCTTCTCTTCCCTTACCTAATTCTCTCTATGTGGTTGTACCACCACTCCTTAGTAGTTGGTCAAATCTAAGAAAGATGGTCATGAGCTCATCCTCTGTTAGATGTCGTTAAGCAAATTCCCAAATATGCCAAATTTTTGAAGAAGTTATATGTACTAACAAGAGGAGACTGCGAACTGATGAGAAGGTCAGTGTGGGGAAGAATGTGTCAGCTGCGATAAAGAAGACATTGCCAAACAAATGAAAGGATCCAAATATGTTAATTATGCCTTGTGTGATTGGAAAAATGAAAATTGAGCGTGTCACGCTAGACTTCGGTGCTTCTATTAATGTCATGCCATACTTAATTTACTGTGTTTTGGATTTGGGTCCTTTGAAAGAGACTAGAGTTGTTACCGAGGAGGGGTTGTTGAGGATGTTTTGGTATAGGCGAATGAATTAATTTTCCCAACTGATTTTTATATCTTGAAGATGGACGATGATACCATGGCCAATTTAGCTCCAATCTTGTTGGGGAGGCCATTCATGAAGATGGTTAGAACAAAGATTGATGTGGATGAGGGTACCCTCTCTGTCGTGTTAGATGAGGACATTGTTAAATTTAATATTTTCGATGTTAAAAGTACCTAAATAAAAATTATTTTGTTTGTTTTATTGATGTCATTGATTCAGTTGTGCAGATAGCTTTGAGGAAGTCATTGGAGTTGAGGGATTTGATATGCAGTCAAAGTTTGATTTTGAAGCGGAGAAGATTGAACCGTATCCACATTTTGACATGAATGAGATATTGACGAACGCCCGTGGTAATGGATGATCACACTGATAGAAGAGTAAAGAACATCGAGCATAACAACGTTAAAATGTTGTGCTATTAGGATACCTAAATTTTATTTTGCTTTGCTTCGTTTTTAATGTTATTTTTATTTTTTAAATGTTCATTTGTAGGTCGTTCGGGTCTATTAGTATAATAGGTTCGGGGACTACTCTTTATTTGGCGTGATGATGCTAAAAATCGCACTAGTCTAGTTATTTTGAGTCAGTATTAAATTGTGCATGATCACACCCACTTTGGTCAAGTTTTCGGAGGTTGTTAAACCTTACATTCAATTTTTTTTTTAAAAAAAAAAAACTAAAAATTCAAAAGAAAAAAACCAACGTCTAATTTTGACTATCGTCTTTGCAGGCCCCCCCTCTTTTTCTACCCAAGTTCCGCCTTGACCAACATCTTCAGTCACCATGTTCATCCCTCCACCAAACAACACCAGCCCACCTCAGTCGCGACCTACTACCACCATCGCGCGCCTCCATCATCAAATTCCTCCTGCTGCAGATTCAATATTCTCTCCCTCCTGGGAAGTTGTTAAGTATTGATGGGGCACGTGAATTGTATTGAAAATTTTGAAATTGTGATCACTTACTCTTGTAAAATTTCGTCTACTTAATTTCTTCATTGCATGGTGATTTGAGTTGTCATGGAAAGCCTTTGAGACAATGGATTGAGAGGATAAAGAGAGTTAATAATTTTGTCACCTTGTTTTTATTTGATTTTATGCATGCTGAAGACAAGCATGGTTTAGTGTGGGGGAATTTGATGTGTCTTTATTATTCCATATCTTATATGCATATTCCCTGATTATAAGTCTACTTTTATATTTTAATTGGGTTAATTAAATCTCTTTGGTTGTAGGAAGAAATAATATGTGCTTAAAGAGAATTTGGGCTTAAAGTTGAGTTGTGGGCCCAAATATGGAGAATTGGGCCGAGATGCAGAATGACACATGGGCCAGGATATCAAGATCAAATCAAAGTGGGTCTGTTAAGAGTTTTAATAAAAACTCTTCCCTTTTTTTAATTATTATTCTATATATGATTTAGATATTCTTTTTAGAGATAAAATTCGATTTGATTTAAGATTTGATTCAGAGTAGTAAAAAAGGGATTAGCATGACTTTACTAGGAGAGGACGTGCATCAGTCTAATACAATATTCCAATACGCGCTCTCCCTCTCTCTCTCTCCTCTCTATACAGACACACAACTTTTTGCTATTTTTATTCTCGTTTCTTTTCTTCTCTCTTCAACAACAATGGCTAGACTATTTCTTATGAAGATTATTAATTCCAACATGCATGGCTGCAAAGGTTATTTTTTTTATTCAAGTGCTAAAAAATTTCAATTATATTATTGTGAGGATGTGTATTTTTAATTGTTCTTGTAAATTCAAGTATTTGCAGATTCAAGTTTGTTTTTATAGAAATTGTCTATGATATTGAATTGACAACTCGATTGATTATTGAATTTCTTACTGTTATTCATGAATTCTTGATCCGTAATTGTCATGAACAATTGAACCCTAGTAGCAATAGGTTATATTAATCGTGCTACTATAATTAGTTTAACCTAATTGAATCTACAAGCTAGTCATTTATAGTTGCAGCTATCTCGGCTATGAGTAATTAGATTTAACAATTTTTGTAAATCCTTATGTTGTCATTACATTGGTATGGAACGCTATCGTGTCCAACAATTTTCGCTATTTTTATTTCTTTTTTCTTTTATTCTCTCTTCAACAACAATGACTAGACTATTTCTTGTGAAGATTAGCAATTCCAGCATGCACGACTAAGATTATTTTTCTAATTCAAAAGCTATAATTTCAATTATATTATTGTGAAGCTGTGTGTTTTTTATTGTTCTTATTAATTCAAGTATTTGTAGATTCAAGTTTTTTTTAATAGAAATTGTTTGTGATATTGGATTGACAGCTCGATTGTTATTCAATTTATGACCGCTATTCATGGGTTTTTTTATCCATAATTGTCATGAACGATTGAACCTAAGTAGCAATAGGTTAAACTAATCGTGCTATCATAATTAGTTTAATCTAATTGAATCTACAAGCTAATTATTTATAGTTGTAGCTATCACGGCTATGAGTAATTAGGTTTAACCATTTTCATAAATCCTTATGTTGTCATTAACGTGGTATGGAACACTCTCGTGCTCAACTCGTTAATGATATATATTAACTGGTTGCTGAGATTGGTCAATTAATTTAGGAAAACGCAAGATTTGTCATAGCTATCCTAATAAATCTTTGGTTAAACACTTGAAATGCCAAAAATCTATTAAGGAGCCTAAGATCAATAATATAATTGGATGTCAGACCATTGGATCAGACTTTTATCATATTGTTAATTCCCTCGATTTAATCTTATCTTTTGCTTATTGAATAAATATTCAATTTCTTAATTACTTTATTAGGTAATTCTAGGAATTAGAGTAATACAACACAAATGCAAAGCCCCTTTTTACTTGCTTTTACATTCAACAAAGAATTTAATCATTGTTCCCTCAGGAATCGATCCTACTTGGCATTTTACTCATAATGTTAAGTAGGAAATTTATATTTAGTTGTTCGACGTCGATCGGGAGCCAAAAACTCTCAAAGAAGAAACCATAGTTGGAAGAGGAACTACAACAACAATAAAGAAAGACAACATTAGCTCAACAACATTCACCACTCAGGCCAGAGGGTGGTCATCCTATAAGAAAGTAAAATTGCCTTAATGTCTATAATGTTAAAGGACGTACACATGGGTTTGTCGAAAGGCATGAGTGGGGGTTATACTTCTTGTATAAAGGGACATATCTCCAAATATTATCATACTAAGACAAATCAACAAAAACCACCTAATTAATCAGTACAAAAGCAGACATACTCAATTGCATCAAATACAAGCAGTGCTGCTCGTGCACGAAGGACTTCCAATCAATCAAGAGAGATTTTCGGCCCCACCAGTCATTACATATGCTTGTGCTTTCTCTCTATCATAGGAAAAATAGTCATGACCTTTACAGTTGTCACAAGTCATATATTATATTGTTTAACACTGGAGCTACACACACATATATATATGTCGGGGACCATTTTTTAGGTGCTAATTTGATATTACGATATCTTAGTCGAGGAATCTAGGACTTTACTTCTTTATATTTATTTAGCTTGATATTTAAACTAAAAATTCTAAAAATCTTCTGAACTTAAAAGTTTCGAAGTAATTTTGAAATTTTTGAAAAAAAACATTTCTAAATTTGATTTAACCGCTTAGTTCATGTATCATGTATTCTGAAGTTGTTCATATGCTCATACTGTTTTGTTTTTTACATTTATGTGGTCTTTATTCTTAGCATATTATGTGCAATGCATGAAAACAAGATCAAGAGTAGGAGAAATCATACCTATTAATCTCGATAAAGCAACATAATCAATTTGGAAGAGGAGCTACTGAGGACCCGAATGTGCACTTGGGCCAATTTCTTGAGATCAGTGACACTATAAAGATCAATGGAGCCCTCGAGAAAGCCATTCATTCTCATTCTCACTGAGGGATAAGGCAAACATTTGGCTTAGCACTCAAAGCATAAACAACTAGTTTGATTTATGTCAGAAATTTCTATTCGAGTACTTTCCACCAAGTAAAACGCTAAAATTAAGAAGCCAAATCACTCAGTTTTGCCAACATGCATGATGCAGAGCCTTTGTACCAAGCATGAGAGAGATTTAGGCAATTTCCTTGATGTGCGCTCAACATGATTTTCGAAAGACCAGCAGGTTTGCTAATTTTACAATGGGTATTCTGGTCATACAGAGACGATCATAGATGCCTCATCTAGAGGCAAACTTTTGGCTAATCTTCCAATGAGGCCATTGCTATTCTGGAAGAAATGACATCTATTATTTTCCAATGACCAGTCGAACGGTCAATACGGGGAAGAGTAGCTGAGGTATTGGAAAAAGACACAATAGCCGCATTGACAGAAAATATCATAAATTTAACGGAGCAAGTGAGCTTGCTAAATAAGCCAGCTCAGGAAGTGATTATGAATCTAGGAATGTATGGTATGGATATTGTAGTAGAAGAATCATGTTATATGAATAGCATGAGAAACATAGATTTCAGTCCCAACTTCTGATGAGATCAAATGGGAAATATATATAATCCGGGGATGATAAATCATCCAAACTTATCTTATGAAAACCCAAATAATACATTACATCCATCGTCGGAATTCACGGTGAATAAAGGAATGATAGATGAGTTAAATAAGCCTAACCTGGAGGAGATAGTCACATGTTTGGTGAATGAAATACGAGCACGGAATGAAAAAGGTGAAGCCTGTATTAGTAAGTTGATGGTCAAATAGTGCATACATGCGTGGCTAACATGGGAGCCCAAGTCAAATCATTAGGGATGCACTTAAAACAATTAGATAAGACATTAGGCAACACTCATCATCAAGAAAAGTTCCCAAGCAACAATGAAAATCCTAAAGAACAACGCAGTGTAATCCATAAATACACCCTTCACAGACTTGATTGTTCTTCAGGATAGTTGGAAGTCCGATCACCATATTTTTCTCCTTGAGCAACTAAAGACCTTTGCTATTAGATGACCATGGGGTAAATGCTAAAGATATGATGAATTTGCACTCTCAACTTTAAGGGCATGGTTATCATGAAAAGACAGCATGAAAGGGAAGGTTTTGTTTCTCATCTAAATATTTGCAACAATAATATAATTCTGTTTGTCAAGAATTTTGCATTTCCCATCATCAAAGTGAACTAAAAATTTCATTTGAATGAGCTTCTGACACTAAGAAGGTTGTATGACAAGTTTGGCACACAAAGAACATCAATGATGAGTTTTCAGTTACCTTCCTTAGTTTGGACATCAGTAGTTCCATTTCCTCTTCTTTGTGAACCATCACCAAGAATGATCCGTGATGTGATATTTAGATCAAGTTCAACAAGAGATCCTGATCACACGTCATATGGTTGCTGCATCCACTATCTAAGTACTTTTGGACTCTTGAAAGTCATGAATAGATAAAATTTCTTGTTTCTTTGAAAAATTTCGCCTCTTCTTTTTTGTCATTTGGTACACATGTTTCGTGCACGCACTTTAGGGCATTTTTAGTGTCATTTTAGTGTCAATAATGTGCATAATCACGTGTATTTAGTGCTTTTATACTCTCATGGAAAAAATAATGCGTTTGTGCTATTTTTGTGTTAAGACAGGTGAAAAAGGGTCGAAAAAGAACATCAAACGACCACGGAGTCGAGGGATCGATCGAGGCAACAAAACGAAGGGCTAACTGAAGATCTCGGCCGAGACAGGATGCAAATCTCGGCCGAGATGAGTCTCCAGGGCATTTCATGAAGAATTGCAAAATTGCAAATCTAGGCCGAGACAGACTTTGCATCTAGGCCGAGATGGAAATCCAGGCCGAGACAGATAATGCGTCTAGGCCGAGATGAGTCTGCAGGGGATTTCAGAAATTCCAGAAATGGAAATCTCGGCCGAGATGCAATCCAATCTCGGCCGAGATTAGTCAAATCCTAAAAATTCCAAATTTTCTCTTTTTCACGTCTCGGCCGAGACACACTTGCATCTCGGCCGAGATTCCTTACCCTGTTTTAAAATCTTGAATGCGATTTTGCCTATTTTTGACTAGCACTTTTCCCCCTTATATATATCTCTTCCCATTCGAATTTAACCTAACTTAGAACAACCTAGAACCCATCCCCCACACATAATCAGCCACTTTTCTCCATTGGAAGCAAGGAAATGGAAGGGGGTTGAAGATCTTGATCTTCAACCCCTAACCTTTGGTTCTTTCTATCCTATTTTCATGTTTTCTTTAATTTCCTGTTATTTTATCTTTGTATTAGGTAAAATGGGTGGCTAGCACCCCTTAGTTCACTCTTGATTATTGTGGAACCTTGAGTCCAAGACATTTATGTGATTATTACGGTTAATGTTACCGAAAATATTGTGTATTCAAGTGTTTTGTGTTACTTGCTATTATTGACTCACATTTATGAATTTATTATTGGATTGATCACCCTTTAAGGGATTTGTGAATGTGTTGCTAGAATAGAAGATTACTATCCGTAATTGTAGGATTTCCGATTCCCGAGTAGCAAACAATAATTATTTATTGGTGATAACACAAAGTTCAACCTCTAAAACCGAGCTTGCGAGTTTTATGTTGAATTTATCTCGTTGTCCTAGTGTTTAATGCATTTGGTGATTGAATCTAAGAGAGCTTGTTCGAGGATTCGGTTAAACTGAATAGGGTTAGTCGAAGAGCTTGTTTTGATTAACTAAGATTAAGGGACAACAAGGCTATTAGAGCTTGTTAATAGCCTTGAGATAAAGGCTAGAATCACAATTGAATAGGGCATTAACAATAGTTGCATAAATCGTCCAAGACCTCGGTGAAACATGATCAAGGGTGAATCGTTTTGTTATTTAAGAAAACAAAAAACCTATAAAAATCTCTTTATTTGTCTTTGTTTATTTAGGTATTAGTTGTTATTTCATTAAAATACCCCCCACTTCTTTACTGTTTTCTAGCTTATTTACTTTATGTTTCTCGATCATAATAGCTTAATACAATGAAGCAAAATTGTTCGACCGTTCCTCGTGGGATCGACCCTTGCTTGCCACTCTACTAGTTAGAGTAGTAGGATAAGGTTAAGTGTATTCTTTATACACAATTTAATTTGGTAGTCGGAAACGACGCTACCAAATTTTGGCGCCGTTGCCGGGGAATGGTTTAGAACGATTTTGTTTTATGTGTTAAGTGTTTGTTTTAGTTACATAGCTAGTTGTTTGTTTTGTTTATTTAAAGAGCACCCGTCGAGCCAACGACGTTAAACAAAGGCGCTTGTCGGGAGGCAACCCGACGTTTATTGCTTTTCGTATATTCAATTTCGTAGTTTAGGTTGCTTACTTATATTTAGATATTATCTTATTATCTTTTTTTATAGTGCAGAGACTATGATGATGAGGAACCAACCAATCCGTGAAATTCAAGGAGATAGCACCAAATGGGATTGAAGAAGCCTAAAAATCACTGTGAGTTAGGACACCAATTCGTACCCTTTCTTCCTCATAAACTTTGGTTTTTAACCAAGTTTGGGGAAGTCTTGGTAGGTGTACATATTGGCAGCCCAAGAGTTTAACTTTCCATATGCTACTCTATTGTCTTTTGGACTTATTAGACTTGAAATGGTTTGGTATCTTCGTATGGATTAGTCTGTTGCATTTTTGATCAATTGTAAAGTGGTGAATAATATGGTTAAATTCGGTGAGCACCAAATTGTACTCCTCTTTTCCACAAACTTAGTTTGCAACTAAGTTTGGGGAGGGGGTGGATTCGTACAAATTGGTAGCTCGAGAAAGCAATTGGATGAGTTTAGGAAGGAATGTGGCATTGTTTAATAATGAAAAATTTTGACAAATATTTTTATAAGAAGCACATGGTAGAGTATGATAGACTTGTTGAAACAAAATTGAACATACACTCAAAACTTTTGATCAAAATTGCAACTGAGTGAGTTTTTGAGCTTTAGAAGATACTCCCATCTTTGGAGTAATGTAAACTTTCTTTCGGTGTGAAATTCATTGAGTACATTTAGTTGTCTCTAGAACTTGCCTTGATTCTCTATTTTGCATGAGTCGGTGCATTGTGTGACATTGAAAATGATCTTAGGCAATCCTTGACTTGAGCCTACTTTCAAGCTTGAAAACACGTCCTTTTTACCTAATTTGATATTGTCTCTAGTTGAGCCCCTTGAGCTTTTAGTCTCTTGTTTGACAGCCCAACTCTACAAGACGAAACCCTTTCAATTAGCCTTTGAACCTAATTGGACTATTTGAGTATGAGGGAGGTGGTTGGAAGGTAGTCGGGTATTTTGGGATTGAAAGGGGTAATCTATGGGGATTATTGAAGGGTGAAAAGAGATGAAACACTAGGAAAAGAATCGAGAAAACTAGTCCTCTCCAATATTTATTTATATATAAAAAAAAAAAAGAGAAAAATCGAAAAAATCGAAAAATCAGAAAAACAAAAGAAAAAGTTAGTTGTATATATTCAATTGTTGTTTTTGATTTGGAGAGGCTAGTATTATAAATGCCTTTTAATAGATGTTCTCAAAGTTGTAGGAATTCAGAAGAAAATACACTCCAAGGGAGAATTGAGAAAGCATTTAGGTTGTGGACTTTGTGGTAAGGAGAAGAAATCAATTTTTGGGATTGGTTTACTAAGGAAGTAAAGAGTGAGGTTGAGTGACCATTGTTTGAGGGGTAGATGGGTAGTGCACGACTCATTTAGTCTGTTTTATAGTCACTTATACCCAAAATTATCCCACCTTACCCCAAACCAACATTACAACCTATTAAAGACCTATTTGATTCTTTGTCACACACGTCGGTATACATCGAAGTTTAGATGATTGGCAAGCTTATGATAGGCATTTTATGCACTTCAATGTGAGCGTATACACTTCCCTTTTGATACACTTGAGAGTCGAGAGATACACTCACCATGTGAGGATCTTAAGTTGAGAGTGTTATGTCTCAAGAGTAGTGGATCTAGTCTATCACATATGCTTGCTTTTATCACGATCGCTTACTCTTTCTTATGAAAATTCTGAAATCAAATGCCACTAAACTTTGCCCTAAACACATGTCCTTTTGTCTTTCTCTTTATTGTTCGGGACGAACAAGTTTTAAGTTTGGGGAGATTTGGTACACGTGTTTCGTGCACGCACTTTAGGGCATTTTTAGTGTCATTTTAGTGTCAATAATGTGCATAATCACGTGTATTTAGTGCTTTTATACTCTCATGGGAAAAATAATGCGTTTGTGCTATTTTTGTGTTAAGACAGGTGAAAAAGGGTCGAAAAAGAACATCAAACGACCGCGGAGTCGAGGGATCGATCGAGGCAACAAAACGAAGGGCTAACTGAAGATCTCGGTCGAGACAGGATGCAAATCTCGGCCGAGATGAGTCTCCAGGGCATTTCACGAAGAATTGCAAAATTACAAATCTAGGCCGAGATAGACTTTGCATCTAGGCCGAGATGGAAATCTAGGTCGAGACAGATAATGCGTCTAGACCGAGATGAGTCTGCAGGGGATTTCAGAAATTCCAGAAATGAAAATCTCGGCCGAGATGCAATCCAATCTCGGCCGAGATTAGTCAAATCCTAAAAATTCCAAATTTTCTCTTTTTCACGTCTCGGCCGAGACACACTTGCATCTCGGCCGAGATTCCTTACCCTGTTTTAAAATCTTGAATGTGATTTTGCCTATTTTTGACTAGCACTTTTCCCCCTTATATATATCTCTTCCCATTCGAATTTAACCTAACTTAGAACAACCTAGAACCCATCCCCCACACATAATCAGCCACTTTTCTCCATTGGAAGCAAGGAAATGATCTTCAACCCCTAACCTTTGGTTCTTTCTATCCTATTTTCATGTTTTCTTTAATTTTCTGTTATTTTATCTTTGTATTAGGTAAAATGGGTGGCTAGCACCCCTTAGTTCACTCTTGATTATTGTGGAACCTTGAGTCCAAGACATTTATGTGATTATTACGGTTAATGTTACCGAAAATATTGTGTATTCAAGTGTTTTGTGTTATTTGCTGTTATTGACTCACATTTATGAATTTATTATTGGATTGATCACCCTTTAAGGGATTTGTGAATGTGTTGCTAGAATAGGAGATTACTATCCGTAATTGTAGGATTTCCGATTCCCGAGTAGCAAACAATAATTATTTATTGGTGATAACACAAAGTTCAACCTCTAAAACCGAGCTTGCGAGTTTTATGTTGAATTTATCTCGTTGTCCTAGTGTTTAATGCATTTGGTGATTGAATCTAAGAGAGCTTGTTCGAGGATTCGGTTAAACTGAATAGGGTTAGTCGAAGAGCTTGTTTTGATTAACTAAGATTAAGGGACAACAAGGCTATTAGAGCTTGTTAATAGCCTTGAGATAAAGGCTAGAATCACAATTGAATAGGGCATTAACAATAGTTGCATAAATCGTCCAAGACCTCGGTGAAACATGATCAAGGGTGAATCGTTTTGTTATTTAAGAAAATAAAAAACCTATAAAAATCTCTTTATTTGTCTTTGTTTATTTAGGTATTAGTTGTTATTTCATTAAAATACCCCCCACTTCTTTACTGTTTTCTAGCTTATTTACTTTATGTTTCTCGATCATAATAGCTTAATACAATGAAGCAAAATTGTTCGACCGTTTCTCGTGGGATCGACCCTTGCTTGCCACTCTACTAGTTAGAGTAGTAGGATAAGGTTAAGTGTATTCTTTATACATAATTTAATTTGGTAGTCGGAAACGACGCTACCATCATTCTTCTCTTTGTTTTGGAACCAACATTCCCTTTGAGAATGGTTAGGGATTTACATCTTTTACACTTGAAATAACAATCTTTAGATTCATGATTTGAATTCTTGCAAATCAAGCAACTAGAATTGTTACCGGGATTTTGTGGTGGCATAGGTTGCTAATTCCCTTTCTTCTCATTTGATCCCTATTTTCCAAACTTCTCTTTGTTGTGATTCGAGCATCCTCTTTTAAATTCTCTTGGATTATTGGAACTTGGCTTTGACATTTACTTCGACTAGAGGTGCTTGTTTAGTTGAAGGATTACCCGCACGATTGATTGTTAGTTCATGTGGGAGAAGAGATCCGGTTAACTCGTACATGGTCATATTTAACGATGGTAAAATCGGCCCGGTCTGATATTTTAGATGGACTGGGTCATAGAAATCTAGCTCGAACTACTAGTTGGTCCAATCCGATGGGCCAAAAGCCCAATGAGCCATGGGTCGGCCCGATAATCTTAGTATATTACTCCCTCCGTTCCAAAATAGACGATGTTTTAGCTTCTTAAACAAATTCCAAAATAATTGATGTTCTAGGTTTTTTTTACCATTTCTCTCTATTTTACCCCTATGTAAATCCAAAAATATCTTTGACTCTTCAACCTCCCACTCACATTTGATATCATTAAATCTTATCTGCACAAATTTTAGGGGGTTATATTTGGTAATATATTTGTTTCTTAATTATTCTGTTTTTTTCTAAAACATCATCTATTTTGGAACGGAGGGAGTATAAGGGAATAGGCCGGTCGAGGCCGACTAATTTTAGGTCCGATCAAATTTTGGCCCGACCAGAAATATGGCATTGGTCCGACGTGCTAGGTCAGACCAGGCCGGGTACCCGAATTGCCACCTTAGTCAACTTGGATAAATCTTTCGATTCTTCAGTTGTTGCAGCATCATGATCAAACTTTGGAGGGAGACTGCGAATGACTTTTTGGATGACTCTTTTCTTCAATTGTGTCTCAAAACCTTTAATTTGATTACAATCTTCAAGACTCGTGTAGAGAAGTCACAAACTAATTCTCGAACTCCTTTTGTAGCTTTGCATATTCATCATCTTCTTTGTTCGGTTCTTGAAGCTTTTTGTCGATCACGTCCCATAACTCTGTGGACTCAAAGAATGTTTGCATTTGGCTGCTCCAATACTCGTTAGTATTCTCCTTCAAAGATTGGAACTTGACTTGGTGAAAAAACGAATAGTGGAGAAGTAGAATTTGATGTCATTGTGTAGATGTATGTTGAATTCTTTTGGCTCTAGATACCAAATTATTTGGTTTCGGAAGCTATGGATCATAGAGAAGACATTGGATTTTTAAGATAGGAATTTTCGCTACTCTTGTTAAAATTTGTATTTCTTGATTTCTTACTTGCTTGGATACAAGATTACAAGTGAGAGCACAACAATTCATAATGTGCTTTGAATGAATCTAGACTACAAGTGTACACAAAGTTGTTCAAAGATAATAATTAACTTAGCACTTTCTAAGACACTTTTTTTACTTCAAGACTTTGAATTCATCTTCTTTGGACACTTCTTCCATTCATGCACTTTCTTGAATCTTCAAGGCTCTTTCACTATTATGCAACATTGAAATTTTCTTTTTAACAATTTTAAATTAATTGACGTTTCAGAATGGAGAGGAAGAATTACCAATTTTACAAGTTGACAAATATATCCCTCAAGTAATCACCCTCTCTCACCTATTATTTTCCTAAAATCACATTTCAATAATTATCATTCACCTCTTCTCTCTCACAAATACGGTATTACATAATTGAATATTACTGGTAGGTTGAAAGATAAGATAAATTTTAAGATTGTAATAGGGACAAAATTGAAAAAAAAAAATCATGATAAAAACTAGAAGACAATTAATTTGAAATGGATGAAGTAATTAAATCTCACTGGTAGATTCAAAAGTAAGAGATATTTTAGGATTATGATGTGAACAAAAATTGGGAGAAATTGTGAAAAAGAAAATTTAAAACAACAATTAATTTAAAATATCAATAACAAGCTAAAACGTCAATTATGATAGTAATTAAATATTACTGGGAGGTTGAAAAGTAAAAGATATCTTAGAATTATAATAGGAACAAAATTAGGAGAGATCATGGAAAAAATAATTAAAATAATAATTAATTTAAAATGTCATTAACAAGCTAAATTGTCAAAGGAAGAATGATATAATTCACTTTTTTTAACAAAGCTCCTAATATTTTTCTATTACAACAGTGTATTTTAACTATTGTAAAAGACTAGGGTAAAAAGAAGGGACCCACCACTAATTTCTAAATTGATTTTTTTCTATCGAAAAAAGGAATAAAGAGAAACAAAATTATAGTTCCGTTTTCTTCTCCGCAACACCAATCAACCTCTTCGCCTCTCAATCGCAGCAGACGCCTTGAATTTCCTTATTTCATTGTTACTCCATTATTTCTATAGAGGTTTTCTTTTCTTTGTTGCTCCAAAATTTCTGCAGCAATTAAAGTTATCTCATAACCATTGATCTTTGTGGTGTTCATATTCTTAACAAAAAAGGACTGGGACACCAAGATGATCATAGCAATTATAATGACAACACTCATTCTCTCGCCATAAGACAAGACGATAATGGCTGTTATTTGTTGGTTCAATTAACTTACGATTTCACTGTTTGATTTTCGTTATTGTAAGTGTTCATAGGATTTCATGATTTCGGATTTAGGGTTCTTACTAATTTTAGGATTGAGTATTGCCAATTTGTTGTGAACATTAACCAATTCAAACTAAATTGAGTTTATATCCTCAAAATTTGGAGACTGCAAAGATCCATTCTGTAGAATGCGAGGAAAATTTTATTATTCAAAATATTTTTCTCCCCAAAAACAGAAATGAAGAACTTTTATTTTTGAAACCAAGGAGAGAGATTTTTATTATAGAAGAGATTAGCAGATATATGAATATGTACTGGCAAATATTTTACAGTGGTAAAATTAAGATAATGAGTAAATAGGGAAAAACAGATTTAAAGGTTGTGATTGTAAGTTGCTTGATCTAATGGCTAAAAATTATATGCGGCGACTATTTACAGCCCACTAAATTTCTTAACGTAGTCCACTTCTCAACCTAGCCCACTTATATAAAAAATTCATCATAAAATTCTTAATACACCCATTTATTACCGGATTTACCCTCTAGTGTATTATTTAAAAAATAAACAAAAATCATTAGAAAATTGAAAAGTTTCGATCTGATGGACGTTAATCAATTGTACCTCAGTTTCTTGCACAGTCACTCGTCAACCCTAATTCTCTTATATTAGTCCAATCTCTGGCTTTATTTTATCTTACGCTTCCCATATCGTTCTATTTCCTGATATATTCCAGCAAAATCAAGTCATAATAGCACTTGTTATTCAGGAAAAAAGTCAAAAATTTTCTTCAAGACTTATCAATTATATTTTCAAATCAATGGATGATGCATACGCCAGATCGGTTCGCGAGGTATTGGAATTCTTTGTTGTTGATCCGACTAGAGGCTTGTCAGACTTCCATGTTGCAGAGTTTTGGGAGAGAGATTGAATACAACAACGAAGAAGAAAGTTTAAATTTCCTAGTTTTTATTTTATATATTTATGTTTATTGTCATTAAGTGTGGTTTTGTTATTTTATAATAACATTTAAATTTATAAAATCAGCGAGCAGCATTCAGAAATTTTATGGGCTGCAAATAACCGCCGCTAAAATTATATTGTAGTAATATCATGGTTGTACCATAATATATATATATATATATTATTCGTGTCTACCTCTTTTCGCCCAAACGTATCTCCTCCTGTCTTCTCTCTCGTATTTTTTTTCTTCTATATACGAATAGGGTCCTTCTACGACGCAACCATTACATCGATGAAATCAAAATCTCAGCCATTAGATCTATCTTCTTTTGATTATGTCCCTTGGATTCATATTCACCTTATTTATCGCATATTTTTTTTACCACTGTAAAATACTATCAACCCCATCCAAATACTAGGAAATGAAATTAAAATCTCTTTATTTAATAAAAAAGTACTAACAATTTCTCTATTTTACCATTTTCTTTAACTTTCATATCTGAAATATTCATGAGGAATGGTCGTAATCAGCTTGTCTAGAATCTAAAATCTACTGTTCGATAACTCGGAAAACAAAGAATCAAGTCTAATAACTGCTCTAATTCCATTTTTAGCATAATTTCTTCACTATAAAATGCTAAAATTAATTATCTTCTAATTACGACGAACTTAACCATAAACTAGAAGTACAAAATTCGCATGTGTATACTCTGACACACATACACACACAAAGGGTACGCTTTTTTGTTTCTTGACTCATATTCTAGAGTTTGTTAATTATATTATTGGTGGCATTGGAAAATTTTCCGATGATGGAGGTGGTGGTGCAGGTGATAACAATGACCATAATTACCAAGAAAAGGATTTCTGGTGAGGTCCTCTCTGATACTCAGAAATTGTTACTTTAACCTTGAAAATGGGGAAATGTCAATCTTAAAGGAAAAATACAGAAGTTATTTTAAAGAGGGAGAAGAATTTATTATTAAAGAAAAAAGAATGTGCCTTTATGGGTCCTGTGTTTTTATTAGATACAATAGTTGCATAGTAGAAATACCCATACAAAATATACTTCGGTTTATAAACCTCAATTCAGCCTCCTCTCAAATTCAACACTTAATTGTAGAGAAGTGTATCTTATCAAATTTCATATGATTCAGAAAACAAAAATAAATTCTTTACAGAAACTAAGGAGTAAGTATGTAAGCTTATAACCTGTTGTGGAAATTTTCAAAATCCTCACTAAATTACATTTGATCAGATGCCACTTTTCTTTTCATAAAACTCTGATACTTCAGCAATATGACCCATAAATAAATAGATTCAAACATCAACTTATGTACAGGGAAGTGATGGCAAGAAACATGAAGAGTGAATTTTAATGCAATCAACCACAACTCACATAGCATACGAGTCAAGTTACAGAAAACTTCAAACCCTAAGCATAGACAAAGCCAAGACTTAGAATATCCACTACTACAAATAGGTAGTCTTACACATCTATTCTCTATCAATCTGCTCAAATAAACCCGTATTACTAACTGTCATCGCCATGGCTCAATTCCCAAACTTCGCAAACTTCCCATATTTTCCCCCTTCACCGCCTCACTATTTTCCCCCTCAGCCAAACGTGCCGCCGCCTAACAACCATCCCTCCCCACCAACGGTGGCACCACCTCATCCACCCAACACAGCACCACCACCACGCCGTGCTCCAAGTCCTCCTTCTCCCGCAGCGAAGCCACCAGTTTCACCACCACCAAGTGTAAAGCCACCTCCTAACCCCATCTCCCCACCGCCACCTCATCCAATCACCCCGCCACCACCTCATCCAATCACCCCACCGCCATCTCATCCAATTACACCGCCGCCATTTCATCCGATTGGCCCACCACCACCACACATTGTTCCAAGTCCACCCCATCCTTTTTCTCCACCACCTCCTCCACCACATCATCACACTGTAATCATCTTTGTTTTTGTCTCAATTGGAGGGGTCTTCTTTCTTGCATTTCTCGCAGCTGCTCTTTTCTGCTTCATTAAAAAGAGAGAGAAGACAATTGTCCAAGAAACAGATGTGTTCAAAGTTGATGAACATGTAAAAATCCAAGAAACCATTGTACCTGGTCCACATGGAATGCAAACTGTTGTCATGACAATCGATGATGATATCCATGTCGAGGAAGAAATCAAGAAGAGCGAGATAGAAGCACAGAGCTCTCGCGTGAAATCAGATCAAACAAATCCCCAAGCTTTGGCAATCACAGAATCGACATCCAAGTCCAACCATCATCACAAGGATGATGGTAAAGAGTGAGAGTCACGACAACTTGAGGAAAAAGCAGTAACGGTTGTGATTCTTTTCATATCAAATTGTAAAAATAATATGTAATATACAATTCTTTGGAGGATCAATAAAATAAAAAGATGGATTGCATTAATGAAATGTTTAGGAAATGGGGTGGGGTTGGGAATCGACCGAACAACAAACTGAAGATCGTCCAGCCAAGCAGATCAATGAATGACCACATTCTCTCAATCCACCTACAAATGTAGACATACAACAAGCAAAAGCAAAAACACTGACACTAAAAACCCCGGGCAATATTTGCATCTAGAATACATAATTTGCATTCAAATAATAAGCCAGTCAGCGTGAAACAGTCACCATCAGCCTTCTAAAAACACCCAAAAAAAGTTGTAAGTAATTATATTTTCAAGAAAATCAAACACACACAAATTCAATGAATAAGAAATAACTAAAAAGTTTGATGGAAAGCAGTATTCCACAAGTAACAAGCAAGACCACGGTAAGCAGCCACTTCAAATAAACAAAGTAATACAGTTCTTGTTGGCAAATACACACAGTTTGTCCACATGGAATTGACTTAGAGGGAATCAGCTAATTGACATGATAATCAGGGGATTAACCATATCTTAGATTCTCGGCACAAGCACAAATAAATGGCAGCACCAGGAGAAGCATCCAAGACATAAAAAGCCCATCATAAGTACCTGTTATAATTCTTCATATCCCTTGTCAACTCATTTTTCTTTTCTTTTTTTTTTTGAGGGGCGGGGTGGGTCCAAATTTCAGAATTTCAGTAAACCCTCCTCCATTGCAGTAAGCGAATACATCTCAAAATCAACCACCAAAATTAAAAGATCTCAAGATAACAACGATTATACCATGAATCCTACACTTATGATAGATTAATCTGGATCTTCAAATGGGCATTTAATCTGCCCATGAGTTTTAAAAAATAAGTTAAATGTTTTCAAGAGCGTTAAAGAAATCGTAATCCATCTAATTGTTGGGCCAACACAACTTTCAAATGGAAAAAAAGGAGAAACTACAAATTGAAATAAAAAAAAAAGAAAAAAAAAAAGAGTTCAAATGAAAAAACAAGAATAGTACCAAGCTACCATTCATCTACATCCATGTCCGGAGCCATTTTTGCCAATTAGCTAGCAGTGAAATTTAATTTGCTTGGGCCAAACAAAATTTATACTCACACAATCAGCGAGCTTCGATGTTGAGGGATCTATTTTGCAGTAAAAGCCTTCACCATCTATTGAAAAGAACAGGAACTACTAATTCATCTTCCTCTTCGTGCAACTGCACCGTGCAGGAACTGCACTGAATCCTAATGCATCTCACTTCACCTAGTCGACGGCTATCTATTCAGGGCAGCGGCGGCACCCGGGAAAATTTGGAATTAGGTCATTTTTTTAAGGATTTAGGTCATTGAAAATTGAGGACGAAGTAATAGCATTCGGCTTGAACTTAAATAAAGAGGGCAAAAAGGAGTCGTTTCCGGTTAGAGTGAGGACGGAATGAAATTGACTACCCACGAAGTAATAACATTTGACTAAAGTTTTTTGGGCTGTATGTGTCCTTGAACGCTCTGATAAATGCTAAATTTCAGTCCAATGCATTTTATGTATTTTAGTAAAAGAAAAAATTATTCAATACCAAAATTTATATAAATACCAATAATAGAACTGTTAAAATTTGAGATTTACAAAATAAAATTATGGAATTAAATTAGAACTTGTAACTTGGAGTATTAATTGACTAAATCAATTTCATATTACATTTTACTACACTAGTATAGTATCCGCGCGATGCGCGGTTTGAATAATAGTTGAAAGATTAAATAAATTCAAGTTATAATTTTCATCATTTTAATAAATAAGGGTTAATATATTGTAAAAATTAAGTGAAATAAATATGATTCATTAGAAAAATTTTACATTTTCCCCATAGTTTATTCATAGAACACATTTTTTTGGGGACAACTCTCTCTCTCACATATAATAGCAGAAGCAGGAGGACACTGGAAACTATTATATTTTCCCGCCCATTTCACACTATTAAATCTGAAAATTATTTTAGTTGAATCTCAACCCATAATTGATACAATTAAATGGGCAGATAAACTTATATTTAAATCTTTCTTTATTTAAAGAATGTTTCTTTTCCATTGAAAGTTATTTAAAAGTCATTGCTTTAATTTTATTCCTACAATTCGACTTATTATTTGATGAAGTTATGTTAATTGACATTTATTTTAAAAGGTTAACCTATCATTTAATGAATTTCTTTTATATATATATATTGGTTGTTATATTTAGAGGTCAATTTATTATAAGAAAAGTTTTCAAATAATTCCAACAAACAAATAAAAAAAAAATTAAAGCACTAAATATTCCAAAATAATATTCAATGCGTTAAATATTTCAAAATTTGAATTCCTTGATTTATGGTCTTAAATTCGAAATTTTTTATTTTCTACTCCTTTTTTAGTCTAATGTATTATGGAATGTTTGACTTAATGACATTATAAATACCACATTTTCTAACCATTTTCCATGACTTTTGCACCGATTGTTATTTTGTTCTTTAATAATGTTTTATACATCTTTTTTACTCTCATATCACGAAAAAGCATCTTGCTTTACGAATTATATGTTAGCGATATACTTTTGTGTTTCATCTATATATATATATAAGTAAAATTGGGGTTAATAATGTAAAATACATTTTCCCGCCTAAATTTTCATATTAACTATCTAATTCATTCTACTATATTTTACTAAGATTATACATTACTAGTTATATTCCACTATGATGCGCGGCATGTTATCTTATAAATATAAATAATAATTTGAAATTATACAATTTTAGAATAATAATAATTTTTATATTATTAACGATAATGTAGACTTGCCGAAATCAGAAGTTCAAATCATTATTATGTGTACGTATAATTAAAGTTACTCAAACTGTAAAGTTTTTGTCACGAATATTTATAATCAATCTAATCAAAAAATATATCTCTTGAAAAATAAATAAATAAAGCAATGTTTCGAGTTATAGTTGGAGTAAGTCGTAATTTTTAAGATTTACAAACCTATACGGTTGTCGTGGTAGAAACTGCTCATATAGTTAACCGTAGTTTGACATTTGTTTATAAAAATTCACATAAAGAGAAATACAGTTTGTTATATCAATTAAAGTAGATCTTAACAAATGATATATATGTATGTGTGTGTATATATAAATATATATATATATATATATATATATATATATATATAGTTGAATACAACTTATCATTTCTAATGGCATGAGAATATAAAATTTGTACTAAGGTTATAACATTATTAAGCATTAAGTTGTAAGACAAAAATAACCAAATAAATAAAGAATTTATCCATAAAAAAATGGTTAATATCAATTTGCACTCTGAAATATGCAAGATTTTTTTTTTTATTAAACCTAAACTATTTTTTTTTTTTTTATCAAATAGCAACCTATACTCCGCGGATTTATCAATTTGCAACCTCTGGCGAGAACGAAACAAATATTTAAAAATCATAAAATAATTTAGAAAATCTAATTTTTTTTATTGAATTCTGAAATTTCATTTAAAATATAAATGACCAGAAAAATGTTATTTATTAAAATTAATTTTCATAAAAAATTGATTTTTTTTTTATATTTCATAATTTTAATTTTTTTGAATTTAAAAATCTACTTATTTCATAAATTATATTTTCTTAAAACTTTATTTTCTACATTTTAAATATATTTTTATAAATTAGTTTAAACTCTTTTAAGAAAATTGTTGTTTTTAAGAATACTTCTCATCTATAATTACACATATCTTGAATGATTTTTTTAGATGTTAGGATAATTTTCATATTTTATAAAATAGCTATAATATTTTTTTAAGAAAAGAAAATAATTACACGATAATCCAAATAATTTGAAATTTTCCTGAAAATATTTAAAATAATTTGGAAGTTAGAAAATAATCATTTTGAAAATGTCTGACTAATTTAATTTTTTTATTTGATTAATTTTATATTTTTATAATGTATTTTTAAATAATTTAAGGATTCTCAAAATTATTATTTTCAAATTTATTAATTTTTTTATTTTTAAAAATCTTTATTATTTCATAAAATTAGATATTTATAAAGGTATTCTCTACCTTTTAATTAATTTTTATATTTTCTACAAATTATTTTAAACTTATTTAAAAAAATATTTTTTTAGACAATTTTAATATTTACGAATATAATTTTTTTTAAATCTACTATTTTTTAGTTAATATTTTATATTTAAATGAATTTTAAAATTTAAAGTAGTTTACAGATTTTTTAAATTACTTTTAATTTTAATAAAATAATATTTATCTTTCTCTCTTGAATTTTTCGCCGGAGGTCGCAAATTTAAAAATATTTTGAGTATAGATTGCTAGATAAAAAAAAAATAATTTAGGCATAAAATGAAAAAACCTTGGATAGTTTAGGGTGCACATGGATATTAAGCCTAAGAAAATTACTTTAGAATATTTTAACATTCAAATTTATTTTTTATTATTAAAGCATAAAGAAATTTAGTATACTATAGTATTAAATACTCTTTCCGTCAAAAACAAAAATCATGTTTTAGTTACTATTAACATTCAATCATGGTCTAATAGCTAAAAATTAGTTATATAAATTCATTTCAAAAAGTTAATTGATTTATTATGAAGGTAATATTGAATCTTTGACTACCATATTTATCCATTTATTGGTAGCAATTTTGTAATGTGAAAAATACATTGTGATGCCAAAAACTATATCAATCATAACTACACAATTGTAATATATTTAGGACATGACTTAATTATTGGAACTATAAATAAAATAAAGTCAATTATATAATAAATAATGTAGTTTAGGCGGGAAAGATAAAATTACATAAAAGCGCTTCATTTGGCTTTATATATAAATATATATATATATATATATATATATATTTATTTATTTATTTATAATGTATTTTTAAATAATTTATGTATAAAATCACTCATATCTTTTAAAAGATATCATGTTATTTGCAGATTTATCATTGAGTAGAGAAAATCATTAAAATTTAACTTTTAGCTTTTACCTTGGGAACACTTTTTTAAAAACAGAAGCTGGCTTTGCAAACATTACAAAATATGATTTCTCAAGCTATAAGTTGAAATGTTAGGAAAAGTAGATGCAAACACCCCCTAAAACCCTTTAAATAGTCCTAATATTTTATTAAAATCACTTTTATTAAATCTGAAGATATTTTCTCAAACACTCCAAAATTACTTTTCACAAGTTATAAGCTAAAAAGCAATTGCAACGCTCATATCTTCCCAAATTTAAAGCTTGCTAATTAGCCCAAAAAAAAAAAAAAGGAAAAAAAGAAAAAGCCTACTAATTAATATGACTATTTAAGAATAGGACTAATAGGAATTCCAAATAATGTATAATCTTAGTAGAATAGTAGAATGAAATAGATAGTTAATATGATAGTTTAGGCGGTAAAAGGTATTTTACATTATTAACCCCCATTTTACTTATATATATATATATATATATATATATATATATATATATATATATATATAAATATGGATGTACCACTACTAAAAGTGCAGTACCACAAAATGTTTTGCAGTATCAAAACGGTGGCCTTTTTTTTTGAGTTATTTTACTTGTTTTCTTTTCTTTATCCTTCATGTTTCTTTTAACTTTTTCTTTTCTTACTTACCTTGGACCAAATCATATTTGGCCTTATTTAAAAATGTTGAAAACTAATTATTTTTACTTCTAAGCTTCTTTAAATATTTTGTATTCTAATTATAATTTCTTAAATAAATTTAAATAATAACAACTACGTGTTTTTAATGGAAGATTTTGAGATATGTATGGAAGGATGTGGATTGAGTATATGAACATACCTAGATTCTACTAAGCTTCATTTAAAAAATGAGCAACCAAAATCAATCTAAAAAATTGGGACGTTACAGTACAATTTTTTTCGGTAAAATTCGATTCAGAATATTAGATCTAACGAAACGGTTAAATTCAGTTTGACTCGGTTCAGTTCGGATAATTTGATTTTTTTTTAATTTTTTTTTAATAACAAATTTAACTTGAACAAAATATATTGAGGGTCTAACTAATATAAATAACTTTATTACATCAAATTTGTTTTCAACTCACTAAATTGTGTTTTGAAAATTGTATAATAAATAAATATAAGATTCTTTAATTATTTATGCTAAATATAGCTAAATACAAAATGATGAATAATTTAGTTTTTAATTCTTATTTAAATAAATCTTTTACATATAATATATTTTTTAATTTATAATTTGATATTTTATTCGGTTCTATACAGTTCAGTTTGGTTTCGGTTCCGAAAAATAAGAAATATCTAAGTTTGTACAAAAAACATAATCGGTTCAATTCGATTCGAAAAAAGTCAAATGGTTAACACATATTTAAGATTGGGAACTTATTCACTCTGAATATCGGTCATATTTCAATAATCTCTAAACTCCGTGCACAACCCCAATTTGTATATTGTAAACATAACTTTATCTTATTGAGATGTGAATGGTATTTATTTATTTATAGTAAAAATGAGAATAAGGGCAATCCGAATTATTTGATGCTAGTTGTAACCTACCCGGTAATACTTGGACGTGTTATACACCATGAGATTGGTATGTAATACATAACTGCATTGGTATGTAGATGTAAATTAAAATAATATTAATCTTTGATTTTACATATACACATCAAACCCAATGTTGTATAACCCTTTGCGCATTATCCACGGGGATAGGATAAAGAAAATAATAATAGAATGTTGTTGTATTATTAATTAAAGGGTTCAAATTAAATAAACACAAAAAATCGAAAAAAAATTGTGCTGTACCGTCCCAATGTTTTGGATTGATTTTGGATACTCATTTTTTAAACGAAGCTTAGTATAATCTGGATATTTTCATATACTTAATCTACACAGTACTGTACATACCCCAAATTCTTCCATTAGAAATACGTAGTTGTTATTATTTAAATTTATTTAAGAAATTATAATTAGAATACAAAATATTAAAAGAAGCTTAGACGTAAAAAATAAAAATAGTTTTCAACATTTTTAAATAAGGCCAAATATGATTTGGTCCAAGGTAAGTAAGAAAAGAAAAAATAACATGAAGGATAAAGAAGAGAAAACGAGTAAAATAACTCAAACATAAAATGCCACCGTTTTGATACTGCACCACATGCAGTAATTTGTGGTATTGCACCAAATCCGTATCCCTAAAAGTGAACATACAAATGAAGGAGATGAGTTGCGGTACGGGTTGTGGCACATAGGTAAAGAACCCAATTTTTCCTCTTTTACATGATGTATTGCTGCTAGGTTTTAAAAATCAAATTATTTTATTTATTTTTAATATATATTTAACCTCCAAAAAAATGGGGGACACTTTCCCTCTAATACGTAGTATGCTTTAGAGTTAACTCATTTTATTATTTGTATATATTAAACCTCCAAAAGGCAAAATATGGAGGAACTTTTCTCTCTAAAATGTAATTGAAGGAAAAAATATTTAGCCACCCCAAATAAGTTACTTAATTAATAGATATTGCTAATATAAATGTTGAGCTTCTACATTGAAACGCTACCTAGGTTTTCTGCTTTCATGGCCAGCGGCTAAATCGCTGGTCTTCATTCGCTCTATTCTTTAACACGACAAGATTTTCTTGTTGTTAGATCATTCCTTAGGTTGATTTTCGGAATCCATGACTGCGAGTTTTATAAGATGTGCATCCTTGTTATGCAGCCACATCACAATGCAGTCTTCCACAATAGTCATTGTGTTCACTCAGGCTTAGATTTTTCAATTCAAAGGTCAGGATTTGCGATCACAGGGCCATTATTGAGTTTTCGAGATGCGTCGCGCCCATCTTCATGTGTTTGCCCCAATCTTGGAGCGTTGGGCTTTGCTTTAGCGCATGCCTCAACTGTTTCATACCTACAATACTTATCTGCAAACACTCCTTCATTCATTGATGGGTGTCATCCTCGCAACAATCTTTCATGATCGAACGGGCCTCGTGCACTCTCCATGAACTTTTTACAGCGGCATCTCCTTCTGCCACAGTTCTATTTCGCAGATGGTCAAGTCTCTACGGAAACAACCGCGCATGTTGCCATGTTCTCGGGTGGCTATCCTGCTGGATTCACTCATCAAGGGCAGTCCCCTTGTGTTTCTGAGAGAAAATTGCAGTTTTGGTTCCACAGGTCACGTACCAATTTTATTTTGGTCCCAGACCTAGTAGAAATGGTCCAAAAAAATTTTTTTGTAGCAGTTTTGGTCCCCAATGGTGATATTCATTGCAAAAAAAGTCCCATTTGTTAGCAGTTTTGGTCCTACACCGTCAACAACTAACGAATTCACCTATGTGCAACTCACGTGGCTGTTTCTTTTTGCATAAACATATATTAAAAAAAACCAAAAATAAAATTACGTCTAAATACAGAAAATATTACCGTTTTAACACATTTAATGTACCACCCCCAATTTCAAATCCCGTATAAACCCTAACCTCATGTAATTCTATTTCTTCTAAAAAATTCTCACATTGAACAGCTAAATTGTTGCAATTCTTCAACCTGGAGTGGCGAAATGGTGATGAGAAGGAAGTGGATGGCCAAATACTCTGGCTTAGACTATAGCGCTACTCGTAAGCAGATTCAAACCTCATCTTGCCATATTATTATTTCTTCATTTAAAGTGTTTTGTGTTTATAACTTGTTGTGCATTGTTTTAAGGCAGTGTGCCCTAGTTTAATGTTTGAATGGAAGGTTTATTTACCACTTTAAGTAGATTTTGTAAAGTGAATGACTGAACTTTTTGTGGGTTTTGTCTGTTTGCCTTTGCTTAGCTGTCTAGGATTGCTTTCTTTTGAGTATTGAATTTCTGGATGGTCTTGTTTGAATCTGTGTTAGAATTGGGGATGTGGGTGGGTGGGGTAGTCAATGTTGCATTCATTTTTTTATTCTGTAGCTCCGTTTTTCATTTTTAGTGGTCCACCACTGTCCCCCCAGACCCATATACACCCTCCCTTCACCCTCTTAAAGTCTGCACATCAGTATTTGTACAATCTTAAAGACTGTGAACAGAGATTCTTGATTTTTTTTTCCTGTCCCACTCATTTGGCTGTGCTATTGCATAATTTGATTTTTTTTCCTTCCATTGTTCTACAGGAGGAAATGATTGGTGGTATACTCTAAAGCTCCACCATGGTGGTCTTGTGTTGAAGGATGTTGGTTGTTTGAACTAGGTGGAAGGTACTATATCTACATTTGACTGTGTGGATACTAGGAGATTGGACCTGAAATACTTGGAAGATTTAGCTGAGCAACTGGGATGCATGGGGGAGAAAAAAATTTATGAGTTGATTGAGGGGAGTGGCCTGAAGAAAATTGAGTGTGAATATGACTTGTGGTGCATTATACATTCTGCCAAGAACAGAGAATTTCACCTATTCATGGAGGGTAACAGAACTTGTGTGCCTTTAGATGATGATGAAGAACCTGAGGGAGAGATTGTTTGGCATGATGTTAATGATTTAGGAGAAAAAGAAGTGATAGAGGCTTTGGGAAGGGTAGCAATGGAGAAATATGGGCCTCAAAGGATAGAAGATGAGCCTCAAATTCCAAAAAAAGCTGTTGAATGTAATAAGTTGGTATCTTTAGGGTCAGATGAAAGGGTTGATCTAACTGATTCAAGTGATGAGGACTATGTAGAACAATATGATAGTGTGATGATTTGTTCGATGATATAATTTTTTATGAGAATATAGACTTAGATGTGGAGTGGGTTGGCCCAAGACTTGCAAGAGAAGTGAATGATGAAGCTAACACAAATTCTGATAGTGAGGCTGGGGGGATATCCACTCTAATGAGAGTGATTTTGATAGTGTTGATTCAGATGAGGATGCAGCTGATGATAGAGACATCATTGTCTTCAGAGCATCCAGTGCTTTGAACCCAGATTTCAGGCTTGAACAGGTCTTCAGCTCAAAACAACTCTTCAAGAAAGCTGTCCACTTTTATTCTGTTAGGCATGGACATCCTACTAGGTTCACAAAAAAATGATGGGAGGAGGATCTATGCAAGGTGCAAGCAAAATGGTTGTGATTGGCATGTCAATGCATTGAAAGTTAAAGGTGAAGAGAACTTTCAGATAAGAGAGATAGATTGATCTTCAGCATACATGTGCTAAGTGATATTATGTAGATAATGCAAACTCTAACTGGCTGGCCCAAAAATTTGAAAAGACCTTCAGAGCTGATCCCAAGAGGAATGTGAGAGGGTGGAGGGCAGAAGCAATAGAACAACTTGGTGTCTACATCTCACCTTTCCAGGCTTTCAGAGCTAAACAAAAGGCCCTGAAATTGATAGAAGGAGACAATAAAGATCACTATTCAAAGCTGTGGGATTACACTAATACATTGTTGGCAAAGAATCCAGGTTCCACTGTAATTCTCGAGGTTGATAATACTCCATAGGGGAACAAATTCAAGAGAATTTACATCTGCTTACATGCCCTGAAGTTGGGATTCAAAAGTGGATGTAGACCATGGATAGGGGTTGATGGTTGCCATTTGAGAGGCACAACACAAGGAGTCCTTCTAACAGCTGTATGTATGGATCCTAATAATGATCCATACCCTCTGGCATATGCTGTTGTAGGAACTGAAAATAAGGATAATTGGATCTGGTTTTTGAAACTATTGAAGGAAGACCTTATGGATAAGAGAGAGGATGCATACACATTTATGTCAGATAAACAGAAAGGTCTTATTGGTGCATTTGAAAGGGTCCTACCAGCTGTAGAAAATAGATTTTGTGTGAGACATCTTCATGGCAATATAAAAAGGGTAGGTTACAGAGGTGATGCATTCAAGAAGCTGCTGTGGAAAGCTGCCAAAATAACCACTGTGCCTACATTCAATAGGGCAATGGACCAGATTGGTGAATTGGATCCCAGATGTGTTCAGTGATAGTCAGACAAACATCCAACCACATGGAGCATATCCCATTTCAACACCTTTGGGAAATGTGACACTTTGGTCAACAATATGTGTGAGCAGTGGAACAATGCACGGTTGGATGCTAGAGAGAAGAACATTCTAACCATGTTGGAATGGATCAGAGAATACTTTATGTGTAGATTGCAAAAGAACAGAGACAGATGTGAAAGGAAGTGGGAAGGAAGAAAATTTGTCCAAGAGTCAGGAAGATTTTAGAAAAACTGATTGAAGATTCTGCTGATTGCATACCAGTGAAGTCAAATGAGTGGAATTATGAGATCTCAAGCTCTGATGGTGGTAGGTATGTTGTAGATTTGTTAATGAAGACATGTGCTTGCAGGAGGTGGGATGTTTGTGGAATTCCCTGCAAGCATGCTATCAATGCTATAAATGCAGAAGCAAAAGATCCAGAAGACTTTGTGCATTAATGCTATTCTGCTGAGACATATAACACTGTTTACTCAAATATGATATATCCCATGAATGGTGAGGAATTGTGGAACAAGACTAGGTACATACCACCCCTACCACTAGATTTTGGAAAGAAGAAGAAAAGGGGGAGGCCCTAGAAAGCAAGAAGGTTTGATACTAGTTCTGAAGACCCAAAAGGGAAGAAGAAGTCAAAGGAGACATTACAAAAAATGAAAAAGCAGAAGTTTAAGGTCACATGTCAATATTGTGGTGAGGAGGGCCATAATCAGAATGGATTTGTGGTTAAGATTGTTGATGAAGTAGAAGCTGGTTTTACTGCTGATCAAGCTGAGGGCTCTAAGACTGTGATGAATGTAATACTGTGATGTTGTTTACTTTTTAGTATTTTACTCCATTTCCATTTTGATATCATAATAACTTGTTTTGTGTGTAGGATGATAATGGTGTCCAACAAGAAGAAATGACTCAGCCTGAGGATGCTCCCAATCCTACACAGGATGAAATGATCATTGATCTAGAAGAACCTGAAGTTCATGCAGTTGCATCCCCAATTGATAGACCATCAACCAGATAGGGCAGAGAGAGACTGGTAATGATTTCATGCATTATAATGAACTTCCAGATATATAATTATGTACTTTTGTCTTCATCTGGTTAAGTGTATTTTCTTTGTTCTTGTTCCTGTGTTGTCTATTGTTTTACTATTTTATAACAGGTCAGAAAAAGTTCTAGGTTGGGACTGAGTGGCAGAGCATCATATGTGGGGGAGTGCAGCTACTCAAAGACTGGCCCCTACTCTGTCCACACTGCACTCAACACCCCTGAACCAGCACAAGCTAGAGTAAACATAAGAGCACCTCCACCCATGAGCTTCAACCCCCAAGCATTTATTGGAAGGCCAACCCACTCAATACCTCAAAACAGGGAGTCAGAAACTTTAAAAGTCTTCAATGAGGGAGGCAAGAAGTTTGTCAGCTTGTCTGGGATTAAGTCTGTGATTAGTAAAGGAGGAAAGGGTAAAGGGGAAAATAAAGAGTGAATTTTCAGTGGTGGGGATTGTGGATTTGGTGGTGGAGTTTTTGGGTTGTTATAACTTAGGAAAATTGATTTTGAAATCCAAATGGTACCTTATTAGGAATGTTTCTGCCATGGGGGTATGCTGTAGTTCTATTTTCTGTGTTTTTAGTGATATTTCTGCTTAAGTCCATGGCAACAATGAAAACTATTTTTTGATGATGTAAGGCTATGTTCCATTTGGATATGAAGTCCAAACAATGCATGGTTATTCAGTTTTTTTTTACAGTGCAATATTGCTCAAATCATGTGAGATGTTTATTGTATTATGTGATTAGTATAGTGGGGATATTCCCTTCTATTGTTGCTACTGTTGATTCATTTTTTCTAGTTTTGTTTGCTTGTGCTCACATCTTTAGCTTATTTTGTTTAGGCTAGAAATAGAACACAAAACATATATTAGCCAAGATGTGGGTTTAGGAAGATGAAGTCGCTGCCCAAATGATATAGAACATAAACATAAATAAGCCCCTTTCACATATGCCAAAACAGGGGTTACACATTTAAGCTGGTTGAACATAGACCATATTTCTAGACTAATCTAAACTAGGAATTTAATCAGCCCTACAACTAGGATAATGATGACCAAACAGGTCAGCATCTTCAGCAACTTCCTTAGTCCTCTTATCTCTTTAACAATGTCTTGAACTTCCTCAGCTAGGACACCAATGGTTGTGCTCAGTCGATTGTCGTTAACCTTCCCACCTGCATTGTTGTTATCAGTCTGACTAGCTCTGGGAACATCCCTTAGAGCCTCGACTTCATCAGCCCATACAAAGTATAGGCACCCACCATCGTTCCAGTCGGGACAAGAGTATAAGAGACGGCCTCTGGAGCTCGGCCTTAACGACACGTAGGTCCGAGTTCCTTTACCACAGTGGCATATTATGCCCAGCTGTGGGGGCAGGTACGGCCTCCCACGATTGGTTGAAGACGAAGAAGCCATTCTGATTGTTTCTTTGTTTTTTTGTGATTTCTGTTTTTGTTGATTGTGCATATGCTGTTATAGCCATTTATAGATGGGATTCATTGATGCTTGTACAGGTTTTGGCTCCAAAAAGAGCCGTTTTTCCCTCCAAAAAAAAGACCGTTTCACCAAAACTGTAATAACAGAAATGGGACTAAACATGCAAATAGTATGAGACCAAAAATGCAAATAAGTTAACGGATTCTGTAACGGCAGGACCAAAACTGGTACAAAAAATTTTTTTGGGACCATTTCTGCTAGGTCTGGCACCAAAATGAAACAGGTTCGTGACTTGTGGGACCAAAACCATAATTTTCTCTATTTCTGATGGCCCTCTCATTTCTCCTTGATTGGACCAAACCTTTCATGCCGAAATTGCTTTACTATTTATTATACTCATTAATTGGTAACCCGTTTGACTGTCTTCTTCCCACAGATGGCTCTCCCATACGACATCTTTGGCCATGTTCCATTGATGGTAGTCTCGTTCTCCATTTTCCAATGAAGGTTGGGTAGGTTTTCTATTGATTCTGTTTTTGCTAAAGAAAATATCATCAATTTTGTGTCTGGTCGGACCTTTGGAAATGATTGCGCTCGAGCTAATGCGATGTTACCATCCTTGGGATTTTGGACTCACATCTCGATGAGGAGCATTCATCTTCGCGCTTTGATTTCTTGACATAGGGCAAGGGCATCTCGTTTTTTGTAGGTTGTCTGATTATGATACAGTGGATGATTGGTCTTTTTCTTTGGCTATCACTGGACCTCATGGATCTTTATGCTTGTTTTCTCCGTTTGTTGCTAGTTTCTAGTTTCCTTTCGGCTTTCCCTATATACATACATATATATATATATTGTTGATTTGTGTGTGACCGGGTTGTGGTCTGCAGCCCAAGTTTTTTGGGCTGAGCCATCCGACCCATCGGGCTGCTGGGGTGGGACCAAGTAAGCCCAATTGTTTTCCGGGATACGAGGATAAACTGAATTAATAATTCGGTAGAGTAAGTAAGCGCAATATAACATTAGATTCTAAGAGCATGTCCACTCCAGCGTTAGATTTACTCTACTCTAACCTGAAATGTAGCGTATAATCAATTTCGCGCTACATGGAATTATTTTTTGATATTTTCTCTTTTAAATTATTTTTTATGAGCAATAATTTTTTATTATATTTATATATTTTTTTATTTTTACCAATTTCAATATAATATTTTTCATAATAATATGATTAAAAAGAAAATGTATAAAAATAAAATAAAAATCTTAACGACCTACAAATGATATGTTTAATGCATTTGGTGATTTTTTTCTAGTTACTAGAGGGTCTGGAACTAACTTGGAAATTATTAGATCTGTATTTTTTGTAATTTCATATTTGTAGTATGTGTGAAGCAATCTTTATTTTGGTGTATTTTCGATCAATAATGTTCATATATTGCAGTGCCTTTATTATGTATTTGTTTTTTTTTTTTTGTAATATCATGAATCTCTTTTTATAATCATTTAATAGTTTACCATCCCATAATTGTTTTCCAAAAAAATAATATAACAACTTAAGAATTTAACAAATAATTAATTTTAATGTGATCGAAATTTATGTTTAAATGAAACCAATTTAATTTACTCTAAAAGTGTATTACTCATATATATTTACTTAATTAAAAGTAACTACATATTAGAACAAATGCAAGCATGATATTTGGCCAGAAATGATTTATATATATATAAAAAAAAAAAACTAAAGAAATATGATCTAAAACTAATCTTCAAGTAACAAAGAGAAACTAAAAGTATCACATGCAGTTAATATGAGAAGAATAAAAAAAGAAAAAAAAAAAGATGTAGGAAACAATATACTCCAGGGGTATAGTATACATGTTCCCCCTCTCTCCACTAGCGTAAACTGTAGAGCAACTTTTGAGGAGTTCTCTTATGAACATCGGCTACTCTTCTCTAGTGCTTGGAGATGCTCTAAAATATTTTCCCAGTTTATACCATCTTAAAGGTTGGGTTGGTCACTTGATAGGATACGATAGGATACACTAGAATATATTAGGTTATATATATAAACATATCCCAACGTTTTACTACTTTAACAAGGCGCAAACTATTTGTAGTCCACAATTTTTTTAATGTAGTTCCTTTCTTAATACATTGCATCCACATTTAATAAATTGATCTAATCTTCTCAGTCTAGCTTACCCAATTCTAATTTTACCCCAAAACATTTTAATTAAACAAAAGAAATATTAATAATAAAGAGAGGGAAGGAAATGTAAGATTTGTGGCCCACTGGCCATCAAATTAAATTATTAAGATATTTCATATGCCTTCATGGTTTAAATAAATAATATTCCGGATAAGTTTTGATCAGTGTATATCTGATAAGATATGATTTTCATGTGATAAACCGTGAACAAATAGCAATCCTAATTGTATTAAAATTCTAATCCTATGAGGAATTGATACTCTCTCCACCTATAAAAGAAAACAAAGTTACCTCATTACTATCACCTAATTGAGGACATCTAGTGCTATGTTCTAAAAGAACCAGGAGGGAGAAATCAATTTCTTCCATCGAGAAATCAATCTGTAACGCCTCAAGGTTAGTCCCCAAATTTTATATCTGCAAAATCATGAAGTTCTAAGATCCATGTTTAATTTTATAGTCTCAATTATGTATATGTGATTAAACTTACATGTGGAATCAGAGAATGATTATGAAATTCATGATTTTTACATTCCTTAATGATTTTAAACTCTAGAATTTAATTAAAAATCTTTATATTCATTCGCGTATATTGATGAATAATTTTGAGTGCCTTTAATGAACTTATACTCCGCTTCATGCCTTTTTTACGCACGAACGGTCGAATTCTGCTAAACTTGCCAATTTTTTTAATTAATTTTATGGTGCCTATTTTTATTTTCAAATAATTCTGATGAAACTCAAGAAATTATTGTTAACCCTTGCACCCGTGAATTTCAAGAGTTGGGCACAATTCACTCCGGTTGCTGTAATCCATATACAGTTAGGGCAATTATAATACAGACTAATTATTAAAGAAAATTTGGAAGAAAAAAACTTGAGGCCGTATTCTGAGTTGTGACATTAATGTTCATTGTTGTCCTCTAATGTTTTTTGTTACTCATGACATCACTGTTACTCATGGCATCATTGTTATCCCCAATTTCCATGTTTGATTATCATAATTTATGTGGGTAATTAATATTTAAGCATTATATTATGTTTGTATCATATCGAAAATATGATAGAGGTTTAATGCCTCAATTGATAATTACTATTATATGATTTAAATTTATATATGTTGGTATGTCAATCACCAAAACGGTCTAACCACAAAGTCTAATAATTTTTAAATCATATAACGAATATTTAGTTATCAAATTATTTAAGTATATTGGGCTACCATATAAAGGTTTAGCATCAATTAGGGATTAGTATTATAGGATTTAAATATATGTGATGATGGTATGCTAATCACCAATATGGCCTGGCCAGAATGTTCAATAAATAATAAATCATATAACGAATATTTGATTATCCATAAGAATGGGATGTTTGAGATTTTAATAATTTTTTTAAGTTTATGAATAATTAAAATTCATAATTATAAGACATTAAAGATCACACAAAGGTGGATCATTAGTTATTATAAATTATAAATATAATGTGATAATTGATATATTATGATGATTGTTTTGTACTTCGAAAGATCACAAAATAGTTCATAAGTGTATTCATTATCAAAGTATTGTAAATTTTACAAGTATCATCATGATTATGATGTATATTGTTGTATCGCCCAAAAGAGAACATTAATGTATATTTAACGATTATTAATTCCGAATATGTGTTTAAGTTAAAATCATTAGTGTGAATATTTATGTATATTATTGCAACGCCTATTCATGTTGTTCTTCATTAGTATGATATATCTGTTCAAACGTTCAATGAGCTAAAATATTATGATTGGAGTGAGCAAGTTCAATTTCACCTCGGTATTTTGGATCTTGATTACTCAATTCAAGTCGATAAATGTGCTATTACTGAAAACAATGATGCCGAGAAATGTCAATGATGCTTGGGAAAAATCGCACAAACTAGCCGAAAGTTTATGCAAATGCGTGCAACAAATTATATCAAGTCTACTATAGCTCAAACTAAAAGTCCTAAAGAATTCATACAACTCGTGATAGATGTCCCAAAACTATTAATAAGTCTTTCGCTGGGACATTAATGACTATTTTAACCAGCATGAAATTTGATGGTTCTCGTAGCATGCATGAACATATAATTGAGATGACGAATATTGCAGCAAGACTTAATTCACTGAAGATGAAAAATGAATGATAATTTCTTGTGTATCGTAAACTCACTACCCCTGAGTATGGACCGTTCCAAATGAATTTAGCACCATGAAAGATAAATGAAACGTGAATGAACTTCACATAGGGTTTGTTCATGAGGAACAAGTCTTAAGAATCAGGGGTCTCATTCTGCTTATCTCACAATGAATCAAGGAGCTAGAAAGAAAGCCAAAAGAAGAATGAGAGAGTGTAACGCCCTGGAAACTATTTAATTATTTTTCACATTTAATTATTTATTTTTGTCTTATTAGAATTTTTCATTTTTTCAGTAGTTGTGCCAATTATTATTTCAACTTATGGCTAAGAGTATCACTAGGCTTTTAATTAGTTAGGACATGAGCCAATGCATTAGTTAAGTCCAAACCCATGAATAATTATTATTATTATTATTATTATTATTATTATTATTATTATTATTATTATTATTATTATTATTATTATTATTATTATTATTATTATTATTATTATTATTATTATTATTATTATTATTATTATTATTATTATTATTATTATTATTATTATTATTATTATTATTATTATTATTATTATTATTATTATTATTATTATACTACTACTACTACTACTACTACTACTACTACTACTACAACTATCCGAAAACCCTACCTATACATATTTGATTATGACGAATTTTTGGCATGTTATTACATTATTTATTTTTCAAGTTTTAGTTACAATTTCAGCCCTATCTAAGTTGTATTTTATTTTATATGAATTTTCTTTTACTGCTGATCCAGATTCAAAATATCATGTGCTTCTGATTTCAAAGTTTGAAATATGTAGTCTTATGTCTCCAAATATTATGCTTTTCGGATATGTTATTCTTCAATATGTCCTTTATATTATGTAAAATTTAAAAAGAATCAATCAAGTAGTTTTTGAGTTACGAATATTTCTCACGGCTGCACATAATTTACGGTTGCAACTATTCCGATTTCAAAACATCAAAAATCATATTTTTACTTATAAATTTGTGAAATTTAAATACGATATTCATATATGAGTTTTGTACTTATTTTCAAAATTTATATTTTTCCTTCTTATAGTTTATGAGATATTAAATATTTATGCAATATATATATAAGTATATAACTTTCTTGTTTTAATTTAAAGTTATTCCACATCTTTTAAAAATTAATTATATTCAAGTCCTAAAATTCTTATTTATTTATTTCTAAGTCCAACCCAATCAAAATATATTATATGAATATTATGGTGATGAAGATATGGAGGCACGAAGGGTTAGGATCATACTTTGCATAAGCACATTCACACGAAATCCTCGAAGTGCATTCACGCATCACGTTTCAGGTGGAGTTCTTGTCTTATTAATTATATGTGTTTGATTCATTTATGTGATTAATTGTTACCGTATGAAATGCAAGACCTAAGTTACATTATAAGTTTGCTTGATCAATCCCATAAGTTGGTGTGAATCGGGGGAACCTGTGCACACATATGTTATGATAAGTTGTAAGTAGACTGTTGTTCATATCATGTTTCAATTATATATATTCTTAATATAGACTTGTAAGATATTGGTGGTAGCTTATTCCCCACAATTAATGTTTTCAGGTTAAGGAGCCTTAAGCGAGGACAAGGGCGGTGTGGTGAAATCATATGAGGTATTTTTAACATAATTACATGTTAATTCGATAATTATTACATTATATTTTTTTTCTTTAAAGTGAATTTTGGATATTTGTTAGTCAAGTTATTAGTCTCAATAATTGTTATATGTTGTCAAATTTCTAATATTACTTAAGATATTCGATTTAAGAATTTGATATAAATAAGCCATACTTATTTTTATTAAGTTATTAATCTTAAAATTATTATGTGAATATTCTAAAAGTATGTTTAAGATTTAATTAAGTTAAATTACTTTCTGTTGCTATAGATAAAGATTTATGCTCCCAAATTTGGATTACTTGAAATATTTTGTTGAGTGAAAAAACATTACTGATTTTATGTGTGTAATTCATGGTCAAGTAGTTTTTAAGGACATGATTTAGGAATTATTTCTCTATCAAAATGAAGGGTTTTCATGGATATGATCATTTGGCTTTTTAATATGCTTTAAAATAGTTACTAAAGTCGGGTCGTTACAGAGGGTAATCAAGGACTACACAAAGTGAATTAGCCACATGTGCAAATTCAGAAAAGTAACATGATAGTCCTAATTGTAGGTTTTGTAAAAAACTTGGACAATTTAAAATGAATTGTCAGAAACGTAAAGAATGGCCAAAATGAGAAGTATATTGAATATTCTACTATGTTTCAAGTCAAATTTAGTTGATGTTCTTTGTAATACTTAATGACTTGACCCTACATCATCATATTGGAATTAAACATGGTTTATGCTATCAAAGTTATACTTGCTTGTGGCATAAATATTTGGTGCACATCTCCAAAGAATGATTATGTAGGTTGGTAAAATACTAAAATCCTCCATGATTTGGATTTTAATTGATATTATTATTATTATTATTGTGTGGATTGTATTAAAGAAAAAAAAAACAAGCACACGAAGAAGGGAGCGCGATATTTGTGGTCTTTTGATGTTACTTCTTTAGGAAAAGAAAGATATTTTATCACCTATATTATGATTATTCATGTTATTGTTAAATCTATCCATTTGAACGAAAGCCACATTTACTAAATGTATTGAAGTGTTTATTAATGAGGTTGAAAGACAATTAGATAGAATATTGGAAAACATTCGCTATGATAGAGGTGGTGAATAAAATTAATGATGAACAGGGCAATGCTCCGGCCCATTTGCTAAATTCCTTGAAAAACATCACATTTATGCTTAATACACTATGTCGGAAAAAGAAAATAGATACATATATGATCTGCCATCTACTAAGAAAGTATATCTACCACTCACCTCTTTAATTACCCAGATTAATTACTATCCTAATCACAATATGAAAATTATTAAAGCTGGAGATGCTAGGTTCATTAAAAATAATGAAATCAAAGGGAGTGTTGAGCCACAAATAGTGAATAATGAAGAAGTGAAAGTGAAGATTCCTCTACCTAAAACTTCATCTCAAGTTATCGTTCCTACAATTTTTTTATCTTCAAACAACTTATAAGAACAACATATAAATGGTTATATTTTCAATAATGTACCTGTGTTAATTAACCTGCAATAGATGAACCACAATGACAAATGTAGGAAAGTCTATATGGCCAAGACTATCTGCCATTTCTAATGATTATAAGGTTTATCTACACGAGTACATTAGAATTGATGATGATATAGTTCTCTTTTTCACAAGCCACAAAAAGTAATAATTATACTAAATGGTTGGATGCTATGAAATAAAAGTTGAAATCAATGGCTCATAATAAAGTCTGGTGGTACACGTGTTTATGCATGCATATTAGGTCGATTTAAGTGTCCATTTAATGACATTTGCATGCATAATCGACTGTGATTGACGTATATTCATTATTGGGTTATTTGACATTTGTGGACTTGTTTGAGAGTTATTCAGGTGATTTAAGGCCAAATAGTTGCATTCGGCTGAGGATGGACAAAGAAACGAGTCCTGGAAAGTCCAAAATGAAGGAAAATCGAGCCAAGTGTGAAAAAGCCAGTCGCGGCCGCGACCTACTTGCACGGCCGCGACAAAAGTGTGCTAGAAAGGGCTGATAGGCCCTCTGGACTCTCCGCGGCTGCGACCAACTTGCCCGGCCTCAACTATGTTGTTCGAAGACGGACGCGGCCGTGACACTCAAGGCAGATTAAATCCTTGGGCGTGAAGAATTCCTAATTCGAAGCTCAATTCAACCCCAACTTGATCCCTATAAATAGAAGTCCCTAGGTCCGAAAATAGAGACTTAGAACTTGGATTTTGGGAGGATTACAGATAAGACGAGCAAATCAAGATCGACAAGTTTTGGTTTATCTTTATAGTTTATTTTATGTTTATGTTCTTAAATATATTATATCTTTTGTCGCTACCATGAGTGGCTAGTCATTTATTTCGGTCCTTAATTGATGTTGAACCCTAGTTTGAATCTTTTGTAATTCTTACAGTAATTGTTCAAAGGTTTATGTTTTGAAATGTTTTATGTTATTCAGGCTTATATAAATTCTTATGTGTATCGTTGCTTAGATTGATCACTTAGGTAGTTAATCACATAATTATCGTTAGGTCATTATCGTAATATGTAATCGCTATGAACTTATGTCCATTAGTAGCAAATAGTGATTTAATTACTAGGATAGCATAAGTCGCGGTCCCTTGTACCGAGCTTGTGAGTCCAACACCGTGACGATCCTGTTACCTTAGTGCTCTATACGTTCTGTTAATGAGGTCTAGAGAGCTTATTCTAAGATCACTCATTCGAATAGACTAATCAAAGAGCCTGTTTTGGTTAGTTAAACGTAAGTAGGGGTGGACATTCGGGAAAACCGAACCGAATCAAACCGAAACTTTTATATTTTGTAAAGTCGAATACTGAACCAAAGCATATTATTTTGGTTTGGTAAAAACTGAAATATTTCGGTTTTACCAAATGGATTTCGATTTAAAACCGAAATTAAAAAAAAAAATCATTTGCATATTTTGGCGGATTTAGCCCACTTTGGCTTTTTTTTTTTTTCATATTTTTCGACACCTTATTTTTCACATAGAATCTAAAAACTGCATAAACCCTAACAAAAAAACTAGCATGGATTGATCGCTCTCCATATTGGCGGCGCGCCGGCGATAGACGGAATACGGAGGCGCCGTCGCAGCAGTATGTAACTAGGGCGGCAGTTTGAATTTTGATTTTCTCTCAAGTCTGAATAGTGATCCCTGAAGTCTCTCAAATCTGAAATCTCAATTCCCGTCATTGCTGAGTGTGAAGTGAAGAAGTGATTTATCAATTATCATTCAAGACTTCAAATCAAGACTTCGGCCAATTGGCCCAATTACATTATTAAAGAATTTGAGACAGTCATGACACCAATGAGTACCAATGAGTGCCACTGCACGCCGACACCCTATAATCCTTGGCACGAAGAATCCGTCGTGCCAAGGCAACCAACAACTTATGGGACTAACAAACCACCCCCACTAGAGCTAGATAACGTCCTCGTCATTGGTGGAGCATCTCCCTTTCCTTCCCAATAAGCAGCAATAGCTTTCTCAAATTAACACTAATTCATGTCCCTTTCCCAAGTAGCATCCACTTTAGATTCACCCTTCCGTTGAACCAAGTAATCTGTTCTTTGGTTCTTCTTGCTTTGTCCCATGGTACAATGATCCAACACCTTGGGCACTTAGAAAAGTGTTGTCTAATAACCGGAGGGGCACACCTTGCTTGTTTTCGATTTTCATCAAGTAAATCAGCATAAGATTTCTTCAGGAAAAGAACATGGAATGTGGGATGCACTTTCAACCGATCCGACAGCTTCAACCTGTAAGCAACATTTCCCACCTTCTTCAAGATTTCGAAGGGTCCATCATACTTCAGAATCAACCCACGATGCATCATCTTGGAAGAGATTTTGTTCCAAATCTGAGGAGTTAATTTCAACAACACTTGGTCCCTAACATTTGCATGTCCACATACTTCTTCATCGGAGATGGGCCTTGCCTAAACTATCCTTTGCTTTGTCTAGCAACTCTTGCTGTGCACGGGAAAAATTGGTAGGCTGTGAGATGCGAGACACTTTCCTCCCATTCTCTGAATGGCAGTCTCATGAGGTATCATAGGTTGTTGTTCCTACACAATTTCAAACGGACTCATCCCGGTCGCCGAGACTTGTGCAGATTGTAGCAAAACTGTGTCATGTCCAACAAACCCACCCAATCCTTCTAACTTGTCGACACATAATGCCTCAAGTACTCCTCCAACAAGTAATTCATACCCTCTATTTGCCCGTCTATTTGAGGGTGATTTGCAGTGGAGAACTTCAACTCCGTTCCATCATATTAGACAAAGAAGTCCAAAACTGACTTGTGAAATGGGTATCTCGGTCACTAATGATGTCTTTGGGCAGCCCAAAGGACTTGATAACATGCTTAAAGAAAAAATTACCAGCAACTTCAGCGGGGCAGCATTCGGGGCAGTAATAAAAATGCCATACTTTGAGAATCTGCCAACCGCAACAAAAATAGAAGCCTTGCCATCAGCCTTTGGAAATCCGAAAATGAAATCCATGGACACCAACTGAAAAGGTCTTTTCGAAACAAGCAGTGGCTGCAACACTCGGCTTCCTTCTTCCTTTCAAGTTTATCTTGTTAGCATACAAGACAAGTGCAAACATATGCCTTGACATCGTCCTCCATCTTCAACCAATAGTAACGACGATTTTTTCAATGCGCGGATATCCAGCCATTGAGGGTCGTAGGTTTCCCTCAAGAGCTACACACCGCTAGGGACACAGCTTTCGTCTTTGGAAAATACCAACCCGTCATTTAACCAATATTTGGGCAAATGACCTTCCTTCACTTGCAAAAAGTTTAGTATATACAACATCATTTTGGGACATATCCCAATTCCTCTCCAAAAAATCCGACTCAATGAGAGTCGGGGCAGCAACATAGTCTCCGAATACCTTCCGACGCAAGACATCCGCAACATCATTGTTTTTCCAACGTCTGTGCACCCAATCAAAGTCAAACTTTCCCAAATACTCTTGCCAACGAGCCTACTTCGGGGAGAGCTTCTTTTGAGTTTTGAAGTAGGTGTTCACCAAATTATCCGTAACCACCGTGAACTTTGTGCCCAACAAGTACTGTTTCCACACCTCAAGGTAATGAATTGCTGCCGTCATCTCCTTCTCATGTGTGCTATACTGAATTTTAGCATCTTTCGAACTCTTGCTTTCAAAGGCAATGTGATGTTTATCTTGTACTGATCCACCACCAAGAGCATTATCAGAACCATCAACTTGCACCTTAAACGAATTATCGAACTCAGACAATTTTAGAATTGGTTCTAAAGAGTTAGCCTGCTTTAACGTTTCAAAGACACCTTTGCATTCAACAGCCGCACCCACTTTTGATCCTTCTTCAACAAATCCGTCAAAGGGCTAACAATTTTAGAATAGCCTTTCATGAACCTTCGATAATAATTTGTCAATCCCAAAGACGATCTTATCTTCGTTAATTTTGTAGGAGTCGGCCAATGTACAATAACCTGCACCTTCTGCCAATCCATCGTGATCATTCATTGGCTAATAATGTGCCCAAATGTGATTTCCTTCAGGCAGAATTCACACTTCTTTTTCTTCACGTATAATTTGTTCTCCCTTGAATTCTGGAAAACAACCCTCAAATGCACAATATGATCCCTCAAATTTTCAGAATAGACAACAATGTCATCTAAATACACCATCACACACTGATGTAAGAACTCGTAAAACACTTCATCCATCAAGTTTCAAAATGTGGCAGGATAAAGAAGTCAAACGACCCATACCTCATAACACAAGTTGTCTTGGCCTCTCCTGGCGCAATCCAACCTTGCCAATATCCCGACCTTAGATAAAGTTTTGTGTAGTAACGTGCCTGTGTAAGCTTGTCAAACAGGTATAAAGCATTTGGAATAGGATACTTATTTTTTATAGTAACCTTATTCAGCGCCCGGTAGTCAACACAAATCGCAACAACCCATCTTGCTTCCTTTAGAATTCCTTCCCCATCGACCACGCAACCTTAAACGACGTACAAAATCCAGACCGTGGTGGAAAATCAGGCATCTTCCTTCAAGTGAAGAACAAAGAAAGTGAGGGCTCGTTTCTTAAGGAGAGGGACGGAGTTGGTTAGGCGTGGAATCCCTATCTAGCTGACTTCTTTAAGGTGAGTAGGTTAGCGCGCAACGGCTGAAAAGCCCTTGTTGCTTGCTGCTTGCAGGTTCGAAAATCTATCTTTCGCCTTTACTCCTTTTAAGGGCAGGCTCCATTCTGATTGATTCGCGCTTGGTTCACCCCTTGTTGTGTTGCATTTTGTGATCCTCCTCCTTTCGGATAGCCGGGACCTTCTCATTCATTCCCTGTGGGCCCTTCTTCCACTAATTCTTTCTATTCTACCAATGAATTATGTAGAATAATGCGTAAATCTAGATCGGCTAATTGTTCTCGAGTAGCACCCGCACCAGTAGAGATTTCTCGATTGCGAAATGTATCGAAGCCTTGGGTAGTAAAAAACAACGGGATGTTATATTTCCAATAAAGGAAGGCGCGAAGGTACGCCATTGCGTGATATGTTTCTGGAAAAGTGGCTTAACTCAAACTTAATGTAGGCTGGAGATCGATATGATTCTCGGACCCCCGCCCCAACTCTATCTTCCTTATCAGTGAATCAGAACATAGTGCATAGGTACTCATCGATGCAGCGGGGCCGAGACTCCTTGTGATCGGGATGAGGTAGATGTCTCCCAGCCGGCAGGCGAATCGAATCGGAGCTTCCTTAGGTAGCCACCGGCCTACAGTTATCCGGGTTCCCCTAAATCAATAAGGCACTCTCTGAGTGGAGAATAAGTAGTGGAAATGGAATACTCAATAGCTGGAAATACCGGAAATGCTACTGCTCAAAGAGATTCTCCAAAGTAAGCGATCCTACCCTAAACCTAAATATGGTTCCCGAGGAAGATGAAGTTGGTGAGCCGTGTGAAGGGAAACCTTCCTGCATAGTTCTGAGAGCACTGAATTTGAATGAAAGCTTCACATCTGGTTCAACCAATCCCTTATAAGGGAAGTCAACAAAAAACATATCGCTAATGGTTGGCTTGGTTAGCAAGGTTGAACCCGAGATCCTCTTCTTTATTCTTAGGGATGAATGGCTTCTATTTTCATATCATTCTTTCAAATGACTAAAAATAAGAAAAACGAAAGCAATGACCAGAAAAAAGGCCATTTAAGGTGAGGCCGATTCGACTTTCTTTAACGGAAGCAACGAGAATTTATGGACCGATAGCAATGGGATTTATTAACAGGCTTTTAACCTATTTCCTAATAGAAAGACATTCCTTCTAAACTAAAGCTGGCAAAAATATGAATAGACGATTCAGAGAAAAAAATCCAAATAGGCACAACAACAGATTCAATTTTAGTGTCAAAGTCTTTTGACCACTTAAAAACCCTCATAGGAAATCGATAAGATGGATAATCTATTTAACCCAAAATCTTTGAAAACCATCCTTATTACTGAATTTAATCATAACATGCTTAATGTTAATCGCACCAATAAAGACAGATTCGACGAAACCAAATCCAGACAAATTAGCTTTAATGTTTTTTAAAGTAGGACTTCCATGGGAGAACTTACCGATCAAAACAAACTTGCACTGCATGGCAAGAAGATCCATTTTTGATCCCGTAAACTGGACAATCGAAGTCCCTTCATAAATGCCTGTAGATCCGAAACCTTCCACAAGGCTCGGATCGAAAAGCTTATTTGCTGATCTACCTTCCAACCTCTCTGCAGCAGATTTACCCTATGCTACGCTAAAAAAGAAAGTCGGCTTTAGGATCATTTCAGTATGGTTTTTAGAAGTAGAAGGATATTTAGAAGGGAGAGCAGGGTGTTCTCCTCCCCCGGCAGCAGACGCGAGCGGATTGCTCGACGTCGCCACCATCAAAGAGGGTTGGGTGGGAAAGGGGTTGCAGTCGGCGGCCAATAAGGAATATGATTTTTTCACTTTTCTACAAGACTACTACCCCTATCATAATTTCAAAAGAATCTCGATTTTTTTAACAATTGAATCTAATTGATTCTTTTCTAAAACAATCTTCATTGGGGAGGAATTTTGTGGGATTTGATCTCTGATAAATATACAAATTAGAAGATCTCTACCAACTGAATTATAATCAAATCCCGTATCTCATTGGTTCTTGTTCATTACTATACCTACACGTATTGGAAAGTGGATAATTTTACGTAAATTAAGAGGATAAAATTTCATAGGGAGAATAAATAAGATACTGTAAAATTGATTAATATTTACCACTTACCATATTCTTTAATTTCTTATTATCTCCCAAACGATTGATAACAAATATTCCAAAGTCAACATGACAAAATTAGAATCAATTTACGTATTTTTCCAGAAAATAGGTGAATCCAGAATCTCATTTATGGTCATTGTGCTACTATATTTGCGGTCACGCCCTCGTCCATCCACGTCTCTTTAGGAGAAATTATTGTTATTTTTCAACAATAATTTTTAATATTGGGAATGTACATTTATGATTTACATATTAACAGTTCAAAAAAAAAAAGCAAAAAAAAAAAAAAAAAAAAAAATTCATTGCCTTGAATCAATAAAATAAATGGAGTCAAAATATTTATAAACGCATATGTCCGTGGGAAAATCCCCGCGGTGCAGCATTCCTTGAAATGAACATGCCAATCTAGCATAAGAATTTTAAAAAAACATTGTTTCTTTTAATAATATTTTGGCAAAAATTTGGGTGCACCATGTGCACAATAAGCGTTATTGTGCACTTGGGGGAGGGGGGGGGGGGGGGGGAGGGTTTAGGATTTTTAGGGTTTATGATTTTAGGGTTTCGGGTTTTTTTAGGATTTTCGGGGGTTTTCGAGGTTTTTAGGGTTTAGGGTTTTTAGAGTTTTTTAGTGTTTTAGGGTTTATGATTTTTTTCGAGTCTTTTTAGAGTTTCTTTAGGATTTTAGGGAGTGGTGCATCATAGTATTATTGTGCACATGGTTCACCCAAGTCCCGCTCTAATATTTTTCAATCTTTTCTTCAGGCTACACAATCATGATTTCAATGTGATTGACTCCTTAATGATTTCCTATGTGAATTAACTCTTACTTTTACTTGACCTTCTTGTGTGCAGGTGGATTTTTTTAATTGAGCAAAATTTTAAAGTGTTATTGAGTTGATTGACCCACTATGAATACATAGATTCAAGCATATAAAGTGCATAAGTGTTACTCATTGTGGAATAACATGCAACATAATCTAAATGTTATAGGGTGTCTTTGTTTGAGGCTGGAAAATGTTGAGTTACTTTTGGTTGAGGGAGCATATGAGCAGAGGCGGCTTTGATCCGCCCCCCCCCCCCCCCCCCCCCCCATCCCCCATCCACAGGCAAGGGCCTTCGTTTTTTTTTTTCTTTTTTCTATTTCTTTATAAATCTGTATTTGAGTATATTTATTTAACATATGCTAATTATAACATAAATTGACATAGCTTAACTGGACATTTTTTGAAGTGAAGAGATTTAGAGAGGTGGGAGGACGTGGGACCGATTCCTCTTTAGTACAAGTAACAATTATTTTTATACATGTTAAATGATGCGATAAACCTATTACTTTGAGGCACATTCAAACATAGTCCGAGGTCCATTTTTAGTTGATAAAAATTAATTTCAAAATAATAATATTAATATTGTAAGGGGCCTAATATTTTTTTTGGCCCCGAGCCTTTCGAAAGATTGGACAATGTGATAAACCTATTACTTTGAGGCACATTCAAACATAGTCCGAGGCTCATTTTTAGTTGATTAAAATTAATTTCAAAATAATAATATTAATATTGTAAGGGGCCTAATATTTTTTTTGGCCCCGAGCCTTTCGAAAGATTGGTCCAGCTCTATATATGAGTATGTTTATTAGGAATGGGTCCCTTCAATGGACTGAAGGCAACCAAAAACCAACACACCTATAGTATGTGATAACATCCTTATTATAAATAATTTTTATATAAATATATAGGTATCCATCTATAAGATATGACACATACAAATTTATTAGTACGTATATATATATGTGTATATATATATATGTATAATATATATAACCTTAATAATAAGGATTGTAGTACTATGAATATTATAATATATGATGAAATATCACAATTTGTGTTTGTATGTAGTGTTCATTATTTGTAAGAATAGTGAGAGAACAATGAACGTGTAACAAGTTGAGCAGTAAAAGTTAATGGGATTAGTATTGCAAAGAACTTGAAATAAAACGCAGGGAAACAAACACTAGTCTATAAATCTCGAGGAAGAATTCATTCTTCCTCTCAAATCTCGTTCATTAAAAAAATGGTGTGCACGAGTAAATATTGAATTTACAGACTTTAGGACTCCTTCTTAAGAAGCCAACTCTATATCCACACCCCCTAACTACTTGTCCGATCGCATGGTCCTCCAGATGGACTTGGTACACTGAATCCCTCGTGCGCACGACGAGATCTCCCGAACCCCGTTAAACTAACAATCGTGAAACATATGTTCTTACAGAGAAAGGATCTCACTACAAACAGAACAAAACTAGAATCTTGAAAGTGTGTAATGCTCAATCACTATATTGATACTGAACGCTTGGAACGTTCACCTATTTATGGTGCTCGTCCAAGGCTATGTACAATGTGGATCATAATCCCTACCTTCTTTAGCTTCAATGATATTCCGATAATGGTATGCTGAAAATAAAAAGTGAGTCAAGAATGTCTTGATTCTTGAAACATTAATTATTGGCACAATGTAATGTATGTTGACACCTATTTTCTCATTTATTGAACATGAATGACATTTTTCCCATGATCTTGGACATGAATTTTACACATGCAAAATTAAATTGTTGATTTTGTCAAATCTATCAAACAAACCAAGAAAACAATTCTCCAAGGATAATTGTTATGACAAAAATTAAATATTTTTTATATATACCAATAATAATTTAATGTGATAAAAATCACATGTTAACATATGATATAGTATTTCTATACATTACCATTAAATATTATTCTATGTTTATGATGTACACTTTTTGTCCTATAAGAAGTGTTATATTCCAAAATAATTTATTTCATAGGAAAATAAAAATTAATGTATCATCTTACAAATTCTTTTTAAAATTTGATTTCACGAATAAGTTATGTGATTGAATAAGTGAAATCAACAAATAAAAGCATTGATATAAACGAAAAATTTATAGTTTTCAGAAATTCTACTATAGTTAAATTGATAAAGAGAATAAAAAATTGTACCTTATGAAATATGAATTTTTTTTGGAGGCATGGGAATATATTGCTAAAAATTTAATGTTGTCAACAAGTAAGGTATTCTTCGGATGGCTTCCCGCCCGCATATTTAAAATTATTCACAAACCTTTTTCTATTACTTCCTCCATTTCTTTCTAATTGATTTTTTAGCTTTTTAATAATTTTTCGAATTAGTTGGTTTTTTTGCTATTTTTTACCATTTTTCTCAATTTTGTTTCTATTTCAACCTAAAATCTCTCTTACTTTTAAATCTTGATATGAGAGAAAGGAAATTACCTAGGATATATTTGGAAACAAATTAAATTCTTGTTTTTTTTCATATTTTTCTAAAAGATCAATTAAATTAAATGTAGTGAGTACTTTTTTTTTTTTTCGAATAGGATACGGATAATACTTGACAAATATACGGGTATCCGTTGGTAAATGGGCTACCTGCTTCATAAAAATCAATCTAAAAACTGATAATTTAAAATCAAGTTAGAAACTTTACAGTCCGGCATAAAAGATTTAACATTTCTTATTAAAAAATACTTTATGTTATTACATCATCAAAGCCTAATCCTAGTTTCTACCACAGTAGTCGAGACTCGAAATCCTAATTGCCTGATAAACTTCTTTTTTACAATTGTTGCATCCTTAGAGGGTGTTTGTGATTGCTTTTTCTAAGTGGTTTTCAGCCTATATCTTGAAAAAAGTTATTTTGGAGTGTTTGCAAGACCAGCTTTGCTTTATAATAAGTGCTTTCAGGGTAAAAGTTAAAAGCAAAATTCTACTACTTTTCACTACTCAATGACAATTTTGTAAATAATTTGGTATCTTTTATTCCATTTTTATCCCTAAATATTTTACTAATAAATCCATCACTACCCTTTAATAAAATAAAAGAACAGAGCGTTCTCAAACGTTCTAGCAGATGAACACAAAAAATATTCTCTCTTCTCCTCCATCACGAATAATCGAACCAATTTACTGCAGCGTGATCATCGTTTTATGCCTGGATTATTGAAGTCTACAAATGTTGAACCAGAATCATTAAGTTTGTTAAGGTATTTTTCAATTTCTCATAAACCCTAGACTCACAGTTCTACTCGATATACAATTTGGTTCATGTTTTACACTTCTTCATTGATTTCTCCAGTTCTCAATCATCTTTGCCATTCCATTGATTGTTCTTCAGAAGAAATCAAGGTAATTGTCTTTTAATCTTCAATTGTTCTTTGCTTCTCTCAATTTTGATTTCTTATTCTACAATCAAGGTAATTGCCTTTTAATCTTCAATTGTTCTTTATTTTTCTCAATTTTTATTTCATGTTCTACAATCATTAGTTGAATGGAAAAATAAGTGTTGCTCGGTAGACATGAAATGATTACTTTGGCTCAAGGTGAGGTCAGCTTGATGGCTACAGTCAACAAAATATTTGGATGATCCCCTCTCTAGTTAAGGGTAGAATTGGAGGATTTTCTTTAAGAATGGAACATTATGCATTCTACAAGGCTACTGATGTCTACTAGTAATGTATTCAGGGGATAGGACTCTAAATAATTATTTGTTTTTAATGGTATAAAACTAGTTCCTTAAACCCTTAAAAAAAAAAAAAAGACAAAAAGATTACTTCGGTTTTGGCAATAAGATTCATTAGACTTGTCTTTCCTATTTCACATAAAGTGTGGGAATGTTATTTTTGGTTCGACAGATTAAAAAAGTTTAAGACATTCATTTCTTCTAATGTGAATATATATATATATTCCCTTTTCATGTGGAAGTTTGGTCATAAGTTCCACTCAGTAAATTTAGTTCTAAGTTTTGCTAATAATGATGTATAGAGTTTGTTTATATCATGAAAAACCCACTGAAATCTTTTTGTGTCTGGAATTTTTCATTTTCAACCATTTATTTTGGTTTTAAATCTTAAATATTTCTTATTTGAATTACACATATGATTGCAATTACTTTGCATAAACTAAGCCTTTGTTCGTGTAGTCATGGGGTTCGCGTATGCCTTGGGGAGCACCATCAGCTCTTAACTCTGAAAATTAGTCACAACCATTATCACAAACTTCTCAAAGCCCCTCACAGACACAACCTTCTCCAAGCCCCTCACTGCCCCAACCTTCTCGGAGCTCCTCACAGTCCCAACCTTCTCGGAGCCACTCATAGTCATAGCCTTCTCGGAGCCCCTCACTGTCACAACCTTCTCGAAGCCCCTCACTTCACAATCTTTTCGTAGCCGTCAGCTTACACAAATTGCTAAAAATTTGACAGTTTAGAAAAGGCAAATTGGGACAATGCAAAAACTGAAGTATTTATTGGAATATGTGTTGAAGAGGTCCAAGCAGGAAATAGGCAGAGTACGCATTTCAGAAAAATGGGTTGGGAAAACCTTGTGAAAAAATTTGAAGAAGCTACGGGACATAAGTATAACAGGGTGCAATTAAAAAATCGGTGGGATACTTTAAAGAAGGAATGGGGTTTATGGACTACACTACTACTTGAATGCAGTGGGTTGGGTTGGGATCACATGAACAAACAATTGACGCGGATGATCAGTGGTAGGATGAGAAGTTTCAGGTAAATATTGTTTATAATATGTGATCGATATACAATCTTCATGTTTATGTTAATTCCGATGTGTCCTAATCTATGTGTTTTTTATTTTTATTTTTCTTATTTTAATTATAGAAAAATCGAGATTGGGCAAGGTTCAGAACAAGAGACCCCCTACTGGTGCAAGAGCAGGAAATATTATTCTCTGATGTTGTTGCAACCGGAACTGATGCATGGACCCCTAGCACTGGGTTGCTGCCTCCACACCTGGAAGATGAACTTGATGAAAATGCTGACGGTAGTCAAAATGACTTCAATGAATTTGATGTTGGGCAAACTACCCAAATGGAAGACACACATGATAACAAAGCGGAACGAGATTCGGCTAGAATGAACGGGATCAAAGCCACATTGTTTCCAGCACCAATTACCCATAAGAAACGCAGAAAATTATCCTCCTCCGAGAAGATAGCCAAGTGCCTTCAACAAGTGGCCAACTCCATCAACTATGAATCTTCTTCCTCTCGACGGTTCACAATTCAAGAATGCATGGACGTATTGGGTCGAATGCCTAGTGTACAAGAAGAGAGCAAATTATGGTTATAAGCCACCAGAGTATTTCTAAAACCTGCTATCAGAGAGATGTTCTTAGCTATCAAAAGTGATGCTTCATGTCCTATATGGTTAGAAGGACAAATGGAGGAGGACATGCAAAGACGTGGTTATTCTACTGGCACTTTTGAGTCAGGGGGAAGGGGTTCAATACAAGCTGATAATGCCTCTTTTGGATAAACCATCCTTAAGTTTCTAGTTGTCTAGGCAAAGAAAATGAACTTTTAGACTTGTGGGACTTGTAACTGTTGCTGATGAAACTTGTTTATGCTTGGAATTGTTTTTGTGTTGTTTCCCTATGTTTCATGTTTAGATGTGATTATGGTTTTGCGAAACATATTTTGATCTTTCTTTATGCTAAGGGCGTTTCTAGTTGGTTATTGTACTTTGGTCATGTATATGCAGTCACGTCACCCTCGCCCCTTCCCCCCACCTCATCCCCCCTCCCTTCGCGATTTTTACAATATATGTCTGGTAATGTTGTGATTAGGTTATTAAATGTAATGCCACACTTTTAATACTTACTAGCACTACGCACGTGCGTTGCACGTGTATATAATTTTTTACTATTATTTAATAAAAAAATTAATTTGAATGTAAAATAATTGTTCATTGTGATCACTGTAATATATATACACACCTTCGTAGATTATTCAATGTAATAAAAATTAATCCATTGAACAAACATAATTTTGAATCAACTAAAAACTAAAAGAATCATGAAAGAGAGATAGAAAAGTTAAATACCTTTAGTCTTAATAAAACAAGTTATAATAATTAATGTTAAATGATTCGTAAAAAAGGATATACCATGATTTAATGTAGAAATATTTAGTCTTACAAAATTTTCTATTATACATGTAAAGTTTGAGTTATTCAAGCTATTGTTTACTTCTTATTATACACAGACTCGATTATCATTAATATATCTTGAATAAAGTTATACGATGATTGGAAAACTATATACGTAATAATGAGGCATATATTTTTATGTTTTGTACCGAATCACTGACATTTGAAGAAACACATTTTTAATTGTCTCATTACATCATCAATTGAAATTCATAAGTTAATTATTTGTTAAATAAAACACAAAATATTAGGCCCAACGTACTTTTCTATAATTCTCTAATAAATAATTTTGATTTCAACATACATTTGCACATGAACTTCTTTACATATTTTAATGTAAGGAAAAACTTCCAGCAACTTAGTATCAAGGTCCAAAATCCAACTTTTGTTATGAAAGTTATTTTCTAATTTTTTTTTATTATTAATTATAACCCACTTCAATATAATTTACTTAACGATTTAAGATTGCTTATTTCAATTCTCCTTAATTTTGTTCTCAATGAAATGTCGAAATTTAAAAAATATGTGTGATTTAAAACAAAAATCCTACTATAGTATAATTACAAAATAAATAATATTTTTTATGAAAGGTTGACTATATACATAGTGTCTCACAATTTTCAATCAAGACACATGCTGTAATCTATATAAAATATAATAAGTGTCTTAACTAATTTGTAATGTCTTTAATTCCTTATTTAGTTATAGTGAAATACTCCTAATTTTTCAAACATTGCACATCCATTTAAAAGTCTTATATATACATGTTTAAACCACGCATTCTGATTTTATTTCTTTCATTTTATTTTTTATTTAGACTATATAGTACTCTATTCGACGTAATTATTTTTTATCTAATCTATTGTCAAGTTAATATTAACATTCACATTTCACTGTCTTTATTTTTCAACATGTTTTAATTTAATTATGTGATACTCATTCACATAGTTCAATATTTGAATCATTCACAATACAACTTTGTTCATTATTTTTTTATAGTTCTTTTTTATTCTTTATTGTACCCTATAATTTATATAGCATAGTAAATTCATTTATCAAGTTATTTCATATGCTTAATATATATATATATAATATTTTTATTGATTTAATCATTTGTTTAATGTTTGATCATAAATATTTAAAAGAATCTGTTGCAACTATTCATGTCCACTAATTTTTACGTTTGTCATTTTATTATTTCTATTATTAGTACAATAAAATTTCACATCTCGGTATAAACTCCAATTATTGTAAACCTTGTGATTTTTAATGCTTCTCTCCAATTTTCTAACATAATAGTTTTTTCTTTGGTCTACTAAAATTACATCACCTATTAAAAGTGTTACACTAGTGAGTATATTTGTGTAGGTGTTTAAGGTATGTGATTAAAAATGATGTTCAACTTATAGATTTATTCAAATAAAATCGATCCATTGTATAGACTAATTGTATTTAAATTTACACAATATCACTACCAATGCATTTATAGTTTTAATATCTTCAGATATATCTTTTACTGATTACATATATGAGCTATTTTTACTGCTTTCCTCCATCTTTTTCATCTTATATATATACATATATACATATATATATATATATAACTTTATCGTATACTTTTTGAATTCAATAAAATTCGTAAATCAATTATTATTTTCTCTTGTTATAATGTTTATAAATGTTACTTATGAAGTGAATCGATTTCATTCTTCTAAACCATTGAAAATAATGTAATATATAATCTCATTTCCTACAAGCATAATAATACGATTTATATTTACTTAGTAATGCTCATACAAAAAAATTTAGCGTGTAAAACATATATATTGTTAGTTTAATCTAAATTTAAACAGTAAGGCTAAATGTATGCCAAGTTTAATCAAATTTTGAAATACTACATTGTAATAATTAACTTGTATGTACATCTAACTACAATATAGATATTTAATTTTTGTTTTGTATTATTTGCTATAATATATCTGACTCTATCACATTAGTTGATTTTGATTTTCTATTATATTACCTAGACTCGTCTATTATAATTTTTATTATAATGAAAATTCACTTAGACCCTTTAATATTTATAATTTTTACGTTAATTTTTTTATAATTTTGTTCATTATGTTAATAAAGTTATATCTACTAATAATAAAGCCTATTCATAAGTTTGTGTTATCGTTCTTCACAATGCATTTTGTCACTTCTATTCATTTTATTATCATATAGTTCTTATTCAATTGTTTTGACATCATTTTCTATTGTTGGACTTTAATAAAGGGGGATACACAAAAAGACATACAGTATCCTGAGATGTCTTTTTACTCACTCAAAAGTTAATTTTAAAATATAATCTGAGCGATTTCACATGCAAGTCATTTTATTCTTTGATTTTAGTACTTGCTTCAAGTTTATATTATAATGAAGTTTAAGTATCTATTCACATTAAGCTCTAACACTTGATCAATTCAATAGCTTACACTTTAGTCTAATTATTCTATATTTAAATTTTATTTTTCATTAGATAACTTATATAAATTCTATTATTGTTTCTCAATGTTTTAATATTGATGCTTCAACAATTTAGAAAATTAGGGAGATTATTGCAAGTAGCAAATTTATAATATTCAGATTTAGACAAATAAATTGTTACTGTTTGATGAGTACTATTCTAATTTATATTTATAATAAGAGTTGGTTGTTTTATTTATGACCAAACACTATGTAATAATTTATCAATATAATTTATACATATTGTTCTGACATATAATGTTTACATTTTAAATAAATTAAAAGAGCTAGTTTAATCTCATCTTTTTTTTTTCCAATAAAATATTTAATGACATTTTTAAAATTTAACTTTCAATCATTTTTATATAATAAAAAAGTATAAGTACGATCATATGTCAATGATCTTGTGTCTATTATTCGACTATGAAGTCAAACTTATAACTATTGAAATCATATTAAACTATTATATTTTACATATTTTAAATATTTTATCATGTAACTATCATTAATCTTGAGTCATTCATATATTGTGGTAAATTAAATATTATATAATACACTATCGTTGTTTTGTTAGCATGTTTATTGTTTTAGTTATTTAAATGAGTATATCGATGTGATAGCTACGTTCCATACCTGAGTTAAAAAAAGTAAACTAAAAAAATTATCTACAGAAAATTAAAGATGATAAATTAAATCAATAAGAGCTTTCACTATTATTCATTGTTCTAATTTTTATGTATATAATTTTTTCTTCTTGTGGCTAATCCTAAAATCTATTAATACTTTTTCGCCATGAAAACACAAAAACTTAATATAACATTCAAATATCTAAATACCTTTATTGTATATCACTATTGCAAGTTATGATTCTTGTGGTCATTATCTTAACAAAGTCAAAGTTTGGAGCTATTAAACTCCTATTAAACTATGTTTAATTGTCTATAATTTTTTATACATGCATAAATATCTTATGTGTACATTTCAATTATTTTAATATTTTGAGACTTAATATTCATAATATCTTATATTCTTATTCCTTTTTAGTAATATACATTATATATATATATATATATATATTTTTTTTTATATACTTTCTTCAGTTCTTCGTAAATTTTATATAGTTCTTCTAATTGGATTCTTTTACAATTGTAGAGAAAGGAGACAGATCGATTCACAAAAAATTAAGAGTAAATAAAAGGAATATGATACACTATAGTTATCCTGTCAATTTTTTTTTTTTTTTTTATTGTTAGTAGAATGAGTATATATATATTAACAACATACCTAAATTAAAAAGAAAAAGTAAACTAAAAATAAAAAATATCTCTAAAATGAAAAATAATAAATAAGAGCTTTCACTATTATTCAATTATTCTAATTTTTATGTGTATAGTTTTTTTTTTCTTGTTGTTGCTAGTCGTAAAACCTTTTAGTATTTTTTTTCACCATGAAAACTCCAAAACTTAATAGTTTTTCAAATATTTAATATCTAAATAACTCTAAAGTACCACTATTCGAAATTAAAAGTCTTGGAATCATTATCCTAGTAATAAAAATGAAACTTTGGAGTTACTAAAGTCCTATAATATGTTTAAATTTCTATAATTTTCTTATAAATACATAAATATCTTTTGTGTAACTTCAATTATTCAATATCCTGAGAATCATATACTAAAGTAATTTTACTTATTGTAAGTACATTTCTGCTAATCAATCTTTTCCATTTCTCTTCAATTATAGAAGAAACCAATTAGAAAAATTATCAGAAATTTATGAAGAATCTAATAAAATATAAAAATACAAAAAATAATATAATGTATTTTACTACAAAGGAATAATAGTATAAGATATTATGAATATTTAGGTTCAACTTATGTCATCAGTTGAACTATATATTATATGAAATGTGATAGAAAATTTCATAAGTTGAGACTTGAGAGATGAATTTCAATTATAAATGAATCTTACTAAAGAAATAAAACTTTAAAATATAAAGTTAAATTAGCGTTAAAAGTTTACTAAGTAGTGGTTTTTTTCTTTTTCTACAGTTTTCTTTTTTGACAATTATATTATAGAATCTCATTATAAAAGAGATGGGAAATTTAAAAAGAAACTTAAATTACAATGTTATGTATATTATTAAAAATAAAGAAAAATATAGAATATGATTAATATGTAGGTTCAACTTATGCCATTAGATGAATTATATATAATATCCATGATTTTTTTTAGGGTATCATATCCATGAATTGATAGATGAACTATATAAGGTTCTAACCAAATAAATAAAACTTTGAGAATTTAGTTAATAAACTAACCTTAAAAACTAAAATTCATTAATGATATAATAGGCAAATCAAATTTTGTCTAACCATATAAATAAAAATTCAAAGTTATAGTTTATAAATAAAACTTTAAAGATATAGTTACCAAACTAACCTTAAAAATTATAAATCATTAAGGATATAATAGGCAAATCAAATTTTATAAGAAACAACTCACACTTTTATAATAGAAGTAGATTATTTCTCTTTTTCACTATTTGAGCACAGATGTCAGATTCAGGAATCAGACACCAGATTGGCTTCACTATCAAATTCATCCGGCGAGGATATGTTAGATGATGCAATGAAGGAGCTGGCTGCCGAGGTTGATAGCTGAAGATCCAAGAATAATGAAAAAAAATGCTAGCATTGACTGCAGGAGCGGGAATATATTATGATAAGTACCTGCACAAGACACCTTGTTATAATGGAGAGTATAGTGGGTGGGTTGCGCTGATGTCTATATTGAATGGTAATGATGCTCGGTGTCATAATAATTTCCGTATGCATAAAGAGGCACTCTATAAGTTGTGTGCACTATTAGTCAACCAATATGGTCTTAAACCTACAAGAGGTGTGTCGGTTGAAGAACAAGTAGCGTCATTTATGATGATAGTCGGTGTTCGTAAAGGAAATAGATAATTGCAAGAGTCATTTTAGCGATCTAGATGTACAATTAGCAGGTCGTTCCACAATGTACTCAGAGTATGCACGAAGATGTCGATTGATTGGGTTAAACCTTTCACAGATCACTCAAATAGACATATATATATCAAGGACAACCCAAGGTATTATCCTCACTTTAAGGTAAGAACACACAAATTTTGCATAGTAGTATGGAAAATATTAAATTTAGCATGCTTCATAACATTTGATTTGTATTTATGTGATATTAAATATAGGATTGTACTGGGGCTATAGATGGCACTCATAAAGCTTTAATCTTGTCTCATTTGCAAATTCCGTATATTGGGAGAAAGGGTAAATCAACACAACATGTTATGGCGGCAAGTGACTTTGTTATGTGTTTCACGTTCGTCATGCCTGGTTGGGAAGGAAGCGCCCATGACACAAGAATTTTCTATTCTGCCTTGCGAGATCCGTCAAAAATTTCCAATGCCTCCTAGAGGTCAGTAATAGTGTTTATGAAGCACAAGTGCTTTACGTTTCTTTGTAATTTTTTTTTATTTAATCTTACTAATTCTCTCATATCCAATGATTCTAGGTAAATACTATCTCGTCGATTCTGGTTATCCCAATATTTCAGGTTTTCTTGCTCCATATAAAGGACAAAAATACCATATTCCTAAATTCCAACTGGCTGTCTCCTACAGTAACCACTATGAAGCATTTAACCATGTTTGCATTATGAAGCATTTAACCATGTTTGCATTCGGTGATAGAGAGGTCATTTGGAGTGTGGAAGAACAAGTTCCAAATAATGGATAATATGCCTGTGAATATAAAATGGGGAGATCAAGTTGCTCTTGTTGCGGCCACTATGGCGATCCACAACTTTATTCGTAAAACTGATTATGACGACGAAGACTTCTTACAGGCAGAGCATAATCCAGAATATGGCGAGGTGATATAGTTGTTGAAGAAGAACATAGTGGTCGCGGTGCTTCCCATCATAGCGATGAGACTGTGGACAAATTAAGAGATGATATATGTGCCTCAGTAACATTTAGTAGGATTGGGATACCATTGCGTTGATGTTGATGGTGTTTCCTCCAGATTGTTCGGGAGTATGTGGTTTCTTTGTTTTTAGATTAGAATTAGAATGGGAATGTATTCTATCTGTCAAATTCTTGAGCATCACCTATGTACTTGGGCATTACAGTGACAATTGGAATATGTATCTATTATTTCCCAAATGATATTCTACGTTGAATCTTCCCTTTTTCGTTTCATGTTGTCATTAGCGTGGTGCAAATTTTATTTCATGAGGCCAAGTGTGGTAGTTTTGATTAATTTTGGCAATATATATTTAGGATTTTATTTACTGAAACACTTTTGTCCAATGAGAATATGAGCATTTGAAGTTTGATTATCTTCACAAACAGAACATACCGGCAATATTAGTCGATTAGATAAACAATTTTTTTTTTTTTTGGCCTAACCCATATTGACATCTATCTCTAGTTCCCCGTCTAAGCACTAGGATTTTATTTGCCGCTTACATTTTGGCCCGATTACTCCCCGCCTAACTTGCCTATTCTCCACTCAACGTTGTATATGCCTCGACCAGGCACTAGACCCAAGTTTACCACCAAACTAGCGCCTTCTGAGTTCCACAATTTAGATTAATTTAATAACACGTTTTTTATATCAAACACACAATATGGCACCAAACATATGCATATACGCATAGAGTAATAGTTATAAATTTTTTATTACTTGACAAAGTCAATTACAACAAAATACATGCCAATGCAGCATATACCAATACTCCACACTGTTTGTTCTATCAAACACTGCTGCAAGTCAAAAGTTAAGGGCACTTCTACAATAGAAACAACCATATTACATGCCCATAAAAGATCCCCATCAAAAGCCAACAACAAATACTATCCAAACTGCTAAAGCATAGAATTGCTTAGGCTGTTTATGGACAATGTCACATAGCACATTAGTTTCATATTCTTATACTATTACTAATTTTATATAACCAATACTAGAAACCACGTAGGTTACTGCTGCATTGGTGGTGGCTAGAAACACGAACCAATTGATGAACCTCGTGAAGCCTCTTGGCCTTGATTGCCATCAAACTGATACACATCCATGTTCAAATGTGAAGCACCAACAATTGTATTCTCTTTCCCAGTAGTAACATCAGTTGCACGTGGTACCATTGGTAATGGAAAATCATTCGGGATTCTCCAATACCGGACTGTTCATCATGAACTCCAACATCCATACTACGAGCACCATCAGAACTACCACTAATGGATGGTGTTTTGGGTATCTGCCAATTAGCCAAGAACTCATGCATTCTTCTCTGATATTTTCTTCGCGAATACCTCCAAATATCAGTGATAACTCGACCCATAAATCCTCACTTGCATTCACATACCTTTTGGCAGATGGGTGTGCCTGCAGTAACAAAAATGATGAGATGAAATCAAGAAATGTAAAGAAGCTTATGCAATACTATCCTTTGGTGGAAAGTAAAATGGTTTATACCGTTAAGATGGCATCCCAGGTAGACTGTGTTGCTTCACATTTATTACCAGCAATGTTGAAACGAACACCTGACCAAAACATAACAATCTCCCACAAATCGTATCTGCTTCTCAAAGAATTGAATTTCTTCAAAACCTTCTTATATGGGATAGTTTTCCCAAAGGCCTTACTGATTTGTTGGGCAAGATCAGTCAGAAGATCCTCTTGAGAAACATCACCAAAGAGTTTCCCACAACGCCTAAGATCTATTAACTTATCAATAAGAAATTTCTCCTCATGTGGTGTCCATGAAATCATCTCAAACATTTCATCCATTTTATCGTAAGATGCTTAACCATTGTAGTGCCTACATAATTTCATGAAATTAGACAACATTATACACATCAATACAGAAAAATAAACACTAGACTATAGTGCCTTGAGGTTTATCTCTCTCTTGATCTATTAATATGTTAACACATAAAAGAAAGACCCAAATGCTTCCATTACTTTCCTTAACTTCTGAAAATTGATTTACTCTTCTAAAACGTTACTACAAAATCTACAGCCAAAATTTTGGTTGATATTTCTGTTAAAATCAAAATAAAATGTACATAATGAACTCAAATTTTAACATTTATGACATAAAGACAGGAGATAACTGATATGACTAAGGACCACCTCCACAGACGATACCGCAAAAGAAAATGGAAACATGCATGTTTCGTTGATAAAAGATAAAATTATGAAAAAAAAAAAAAGATAATCTTCTATTATAATCTATTTTCAAAATCAAATCAAGAATTTTCATCCTACCTTTCAGTTGTGGCGATCCTTGATAAGTAGAAAAATATGCATTATTTATATTGATAGGAATGTGATTTTATTTTATTTACTATGCACTGTTATTTTTCTACTTATTTGCACACTTAAGTCAAATACTCCAAAGCTATGTTTATTGTGAAATTGCAGTGAATTTGGAGTAATTTTGGAGTAATTAGAATGGATCGACGAGTAAAGGAAGAACTGGGCCGGAATTGGCCCAGTTGAAAGGAGAATCGTATGGAAAAGAAGGGTTTGGCCCATGGAGAGTAGAAGCTGTGAATATGGGCTTAATTAGTTAAAAAGGGGCGGTGGCCCAATTTTTCTGTAATCCAACGTGAGGGGCTGTTAAAAGCCCAATTGAATCCTTATAAAAGGGGTCGTCCATACGAGAATTAAGGGGGCAGCATCCATACGGGAATTGCAGCAGTAGTCCATACGGGAGAGTCCGTACGGAAACTGAAGGAGGAAGCGTCACGGCAGCGAGCGTTTCGTCGTCGATTTCGTTTGCTTTTATTTTCCGTTTATTTTAATTATGTCTTTCTTTTATCAAGTTTTAGACAATAGTTTTAGTTATGAGTAGCTAGGTTATTTTATACTAGTTTGAAGGGATGTTGAACCCTATTCGTTTTGATGATTAATTGATCCGTAATTGAATGTTGATTTATTATTTCCCAACTTCTTTATGTTACTTGATCTTATGACCCATGATTGGTTGATTGTTTGATTTGATAGGGCCCGTCGAATTTGTCACTGCTAGGTTATAAAATTATAATCCGTAATTGTTATAGTTTTATAATCGCGAGTAGCAATAACGATTAATTCGTTAGGGGTAACATAAATCTAGGCCATCCGGATCGAGCGTATGTATTTGGAGTCTAGTCTGACCTATTATCCTAATTGTTAATGCATTTAATGAATTAAACCTAGAGAGCGTTTTCTAGGTTGTTCAATTAAATAGGGTTAGCTAATGATCGTATCTTAGTTGACTATTCTTAAGGGATAATTCGGGCCGACAGAGCTTGTTGTCGGTCTAGGGTTAGAAGGTTGAGGGATAATAATCAGGTTTAATTAGTTAATTAATTTGTAGACGAATAGGGGATACTGAACTGAGAACTAGTATTACCTTTAATATTTGTTTAAGTCAAGTTAGTATTTGTTTAATTGAGTCTTTAAGGTCTTTAGCATTATAATTGTTTATTTGATTAGTTAGTTAGTAGATTATTAAAACTCAAAACCCCCTTTATTTACTTTTATTGTTTATTATTAATATTAGAAGCATAATTAATTCATCCGCTCCTTGTGGGATTCGACCCTTACTTATCGCCTCTACTAGTTAGTAGAGGTAGAGAAGGTAATCTACTAGTTAGTAGAAGTAGAGAAGGTAATTAATTTAACGTGCCTCGACAGCGCGGTAAATCCTTCAAGAGATTCATCAAACCTTCAGATTTTGACGACGTTTCAATACTCCCTCCTTTGCTCCTTTTAAACTTTTTGTCTGATCCTTTGATGATGAAGTGGAGAAAAAGGTCCCTTGTTTTCTGGATTCTTCCTAGCTAATGTTAAGTGTTTTTTACTTAGGATATTTTGGTAATTTTAAAAGACATAAGTGATTTTTTAGCAAACACTCCAACTTCTATTTTATGTTAAAAATCACTTTTTTCGCAAACACTACCTACTTTTTGTATAAGTGATTTTTACAAAATCTCTAATTATAATTATTTTTCCTCAAGCAAAAGTAATCGCAAGCATCCCATAACTCTTAGGCTTTGTTTGTTTGGGATTGAGCCAATCAGTTGTGGATTGAGCCCAACGGATAATGTGTTTGTCTACCGATTGTAAGTAATAAATTGTCCACAACCTCCATACACATCATCAAATCATTAACTAACTTTTACATACATCATCAATCAAACATCATTTCCAATACACATTTTAATTAATAATCAATCATTAACTAACTAAGTCTTACACACATCAAATAACTTTAACACATTTTATATTATAATCACCCACAATCCAATCTTCAACCAACATAAAGAAGCACTCACTTATTTATCCCAACCTCCATATTCCACTATATTCTTCACAGCCTACGATACTTCAGCCATATTTCTTGAACGTGAAGCAGTAAACTAATTATATTTATTATAGTAAAATGATCTCATTATCAAACCCATCATAAGCATTGATTTATGACCAAATGAGACGTAGCCAACAGTCATCGTCAGTATCGATATCAACAGAAATAAATTAAAATTGTGGACTGATTCAAGAAAATTGGTTTTGTTATTGCACAGCTGCTGCACGTTTCCATTCTCAAACTGTAGGCAGTCTAGATTACCAAATTGTGGGATTAATATGGAAAAGATATTGATAAATGAATCTAACAAGATTCGGCACCTCGATTCATGAATCCCGAACTCCTTCCCCTAATACCGCCAATCCCTTTAAAACCCTCTGATTTCCCATTTAACGATGGGATTTATTAGCCCTTCTTCATCCGATCTCACAGTACCCCTCACTCCTCCACACTCCATGGCTTCCGCCGCCGGAAAATCCTACTGGCGCTTCAGCAAGCAGGATTTCTTCCCCGAACCCACCTTCCAAAACGCCTCCACCTATTTCGCCGCCCTGTCCAAGACCCCCCACCGCCTCAAGGACCGCCTCCTCGGCCGTTCCTCCGACTCCGGCGAGCTCGTCGATGCCAGGAAACAGTCGGAAAACGAGATGAAGAAGTGCCTCACGTGGTGGGACCTTATCTGGCTCGGTTTCGGCTCCGTCGTCGGATCCGGAATCTTCAGCGTCACCGGCCAGGAAACCCGCGATCACGCTGGCCCCGCCATTGTCCTATCCTACGCCGTTTCTGGGTTGTCCGCTTTACTCTCTGTCTTCTGTTACACCGAATTCGCCGTAGAAATTCCCGTCGCGGGTGGCTCTTTCTCTTATCTTCGTGTCGAATTGGGGGATTTTGTCGCTTTTATTGCCGCCGGAAATATCATGTTAGAAGGCCTTGTCGGCGCTGCCGGATTAGGGCGGTCTTGGTCATCTTACATGGCTAGTATCATCAAAAGCGACCCCAATTCCTTGCGAATCAAAGTAGATTCTTTTGCTGATGGATTCAATTATTTAGACCCTTTAGCAGTGGCGGTTTTGCTTCTTGTCAATGGATTCGCCATGTCGGGGACAAAGAGGACTTCCATTCTTAATTGGGTAAGCTCCATTTTTGGTGCTGCTGTTATTGTTTTCATCATAATTTACGGATTTATTCATGGGAAAACCGAAAATTTGGTCCCTTTTTTTCCTTATGGAGCTGAAGGGGTGTTCACTGCAGCCGCCGTTGTTTACTGGTCTTACACCGGCTTTGATATGGTGGCTAACATGGCGGAAGAGGTTAAAAAGCCATCAAGGGATATTCCAATAGGTTTAGTTGGTTCAATGTCTTTAATCACCATAGTCTATTGCTTAATGTCTTTAGTATTGGCTTTGATGGTTAAGTACACTGAAGTGGATGCCAATGCAGCTTACTCCGTTGTTTTCGAAAAAACCGGGTCCAAGTGGCTTAAGTATGTGGTGAGCATTGTGGCCCTAAAGGGGATGACTACGAGTATGCTGATCGGGTCGATGGGCCAGGCCAGATACACGACCCAAATAGCTAGAGCCCATATGATACCACCTTATTTCGCCTTGGTCCATCCAAGGACGGGGACACCAGTATACGCGACTCTTTTGATCACCTCGGGTAGTTGCATTCTTGCCTTCTTTTCAAGCTTGGATGTGTTGTCTAGTATGCTATCGTTTAGCACTCTCCTTATTTTCATGCTTATGGCCGTTGCATTGCTCATGAGACGCTACTATGTTAAGGACGTGACTCCAAAGCGCGACTTTGTACAATTCATGGTCTCTTTGTTTGTTGTTTTTGGGTCGTCGGCTGGGGTAACAGCTCTTTGGAGTTTGAAGAAGAGGGGGTGGGTTGAGTATGGAGTATCGGGTGGGTTGTGGGTTTTGGGAACGTTGGGGATGGCGTTGATTTCGAAGCACAGGGTTCCGAAGGTGTGGGGAGTCCCCCTCGTCCCATGGCTGCCATCGCTGTCGATTGCCATGAATGTTTTCCTGATCGGATCTCTTGGTAAAGTGGCGGTGTTGAGGTTCTTGATATGTAGTGCTATAATGATTATATACTACGTGTTGGCTGGTGTTCATGCTACTTATGATGTTGCTCACAAAGTTGAACAAGTTGTGAAATTGGAGGAAGGAGATGACAAATCTTGATTCTGGGTGTCTAATGTGGATTTTTCCTTTTCTTTTTGGGGGTATATTTGGGTGTTAGAATTATAACTTTTGAGTCAACAGATTCAGCTCTTTCTTATGAATTGTTTCATGTTTGTGCAGCTTTATCTCTAGCAATTATCCAGCTTCATATTAAGTTGTTTCAATGCTATGTTTCTATCATGTATTCTGTACTAAATTAATCCCTTGGTCCTAGTAACATAGTGTATCATAATTTGGAAATTCCCCACGGCTTTATTGAATGACTTGTATGCTAATATTTGATTTTGAGTATTAGTCGATATTGAGGTTTTACCTTTTATCTAACATTATTACAATTTTCTATTTATGAGATTAGTTGGGGAATATTTGGATTGGGATAGAAATGTCTGGATGGGAAGATGCTCACCTGACATGATTTTTTTCTATAATAATCTAGGAGAGGTGTCTTGTGCCCTAGCTGCATAAGTTTTAGATTCGTGCAATTCTAGTCATGAGTCAAAATGTATTATTATTTATGCCTAAATGTATTACATAATTTGAGTAAGAGTGTCATGGTTAAAAGGTATCACAAAAGGTACCCAAACATAAATTGTGATATCCTTCCTGAATTATATCGTGCAACTGGTGCACATGAAACTTTGTTAATAATGTATCCGAGAATTTACCATCTCCGTCATTTAAAATTCTGCTCTCCTTTATTAATTTTAATAATACTAGCATCAGTTTATTTTTCTCTTTTGTATAGTATCGAATATTGTTGCTTATAATATAATCGAATATTATTTAGCTTTTATACTTACAAACAATTTCAGTTTTTTTGGTTGATTAGGTTATAGTTCTCAGAATTAAGGTGTTCCACTACGATATTTGATCACATAAGAAGTTCGCAATATAATAGAAGGTCCTTTTAGTATACAATCATTATATTGATATAACTATAGATAATAATCATTAGATCTTTTTATTTTAATCTTGACTCTTAAATCAAGTTACTTGTAACTTGTTAAATCGGTGACCAAAGTCAAACTACTAACCTTTCAACCTTCATTTCAATCATGTTCCATTTTATTTGATTTTTTTCGGTTTAGCATTTTTCTTTTCTCTTTCTTTTTCAGTTAATTACCCTGTCATTAGTCATTACATTACTTTCATGTTTTTTTTTTTTCCATTTCCCTAAACTATTTTTTATAGCTACACGTTGAAAGATATGCATAAGTATATTTAAATTTTAGAAAAGACATTATCATTAATTAAAATAATTAAATTTATCATAAATAAAAATAAATATGAAATCCTCACAGAAATTAAAAAAAATAATCAACAGAATTTATACAAGTCAAAATAATTTATAATGATCATAAAATTTCCTAAAAACAAATTCCTACAAATAAAACATTATTAAAAAAGAAAAGAAAGAACTCCATAAAAATGAGAAGAAAAACCTTAATTTGGAAAGACAGAAGAAAATAAAAGGATTGGCAACTTTTTTGTATTTTTTCTTCTTTTATTTTCGTAATTGTTTGTTATTTTCTGGGTTTTCTTACTACTTTTGGGAAAAAAATTGGGAGAACTTTTTATATTTTCCAGAAAATTTTTATTCATGAATTTTATCTTTTGAGAATTATTTTATCTTCTTCTATATTTTGTGTGCGTTCGTGCTTTTTGGATCTTCCTTTTCTCTAATCATTTTATGAAATTTTTATTTTTTGTATTTTCTGGATTCTTCTATACTGAATGTGGAAAGATAATTTGTCAACTGTTACTATCATTGGTATTATTTGAGGAAGTCATCTAGAAGAAACTTTAGTTAAAAATTAGATTATAACAACATATTTTCAAAAATTATGGAGAGATTTGCATTCTTGTTTAGGAAAATATTTCATTTTATATTGATTTTAATTTTAAAAAGTAGATAAATTTTGGCATGCTTTAGTCGAGAATCATTCTCTAATAAAATAGAATTTTATGGTGGCAATGCTTATCCACACATATAACTTATTCATTATATTGCATTTATATTTATAATTACCTTTAGAAGTTTTTTTCTCAAACACAGTTATGCATAATTTTGTATCTCTTACCATCTATAGATTTTCATTTTATTATATTAAGCCATATATAATTTTATTTACAAAATAATCATAAAAATAATTTATCAACTAGTTTAAGTTATTTTACATTATTTCACTTCTTCTATTATGTTAGATTTTAGGGGGTAAAAAAGTAAAAGACAACAGTAGAAAACAGAAGAAAGGTGTTGAGAGTTGAAATCAGAATAAAAAAGAGAGGTGAAATAAATTTGTTAAAAGGTCAAGTTAAAAATAATCTAAAAAAATAAGAGAAGGAAAAAGAAGCTGAAAGTGGAGGATATTACCTGCTATAGCAAGTTAAAATATAGTTATACCAATACAACAGTTGCACTATAAAATACCCTATAATAGAAATTTATTTAGAAGTAAGACACTAAGGAATAAGTTCCACGATAAAATGAATGCCTTTTCAAAATAAACAATGTCAAACAATTTAGATATTGCAAAGTTGTGAATTGAACTTTTTCATATACAAGATTTTTATTTCCAGTTGTTATACTTATTATCCTTTCTTTGAAATAAAACTTCTATTAGTGTGATTGATCACTCACAAAATACAAAATTATCAATCTAACTATTCAAATGCAAATACAAATAGTATTAAATTAGCCCAGGGTTCAGGATTGAGATAGGAATTAGGGACTAGAGAATCTTATCTGGGAGGCTGGGTTATATGATGCAATCTAAAGTTCTAAACCCTAAAGTACGAATAGTACAAAAAGAACCTCGAGAAACGCTAACCACTATGGCCTTTTTCTTCCGAGTCAAAGTTAAGACCAATATGTACATGACCTATATAATGAGAAAAATTAAGGTTTGTTGGATCTTTGGGAAGAATAAAATTACAATATCCTATCTTTTCTCTAAATTAAGACTCGATAAATTAATAATCTTTTTAGCATAACAATCTTCTCTACTCTGGGCTTGAGGATATTAGACTAACTCAATATCAATAAATTAATAACTTTTCCAGTTTGTTGTTTGTCTTATTTCAGAGTCATGAATATATACAGGTTTTAGGAGTGAGCAACAATCAGTTTGGTAACTGGATCTAATTAGATCACCAAAATAAAAAAATCGAAATCAAGTTGAAAATTGAACTTATCGAACTTCAACTGAACTTATTTTATTCGATTTGGTATTCGGTTGGACCTAGATAATCCCCGATGAGACTAATTTCATTATTCATTACTAAAAAACATAACTTGTGAACCCATATTCAGTCAAATTCACCATCATATATATAATTTCACGTTTAAACTTAGAATAACATTAGTGAGTATACACACACAGAGACACACGCGCGCGCACACACATATATAATAATAATAAATAATAATAATAATAATAATAATAATAATAATAATAATAATAATAATAATAATAATAATAATAATAATAATAATAATAATAATAATAATAATGATGTAAAAAAAAAAGATTTTATGCATATAATATATATAAAAATAGGAAAAAATGGGAAGTTACAACTTCCACCATGGAATAGTGCACCTACACGCCTCCGTTGTCGTTTTCCGAATGAAAGATCGAGAGCTAACTAACGAACTTTGGACTCCGGATACATACTTCGTGAATTTGTTCATGCATGTTTGTGTTAGAACCACGATTCCTATCTGATCCGCAATATAGAATATTGAAGATCGGATACATCGTTGTAGGATCGACCGATTTATTTTATGTTCTACAATTAATTAATTTACGCTAGAAGGATTAAATTAATACCTTTGTAGCGTGTTACTATCTCAGCTTCAAACCTCCAAGTCTTCTCCGGTGTTCTCACGAACTGCACTGCAATACACGATGTGTGGACACCTCCTTGGATATATTATATACGCGAGAATAAGAAGAAGAAAATAATTGGCGTGCCTTATTTATATATATAATGCCACATTATTGTTTTCCTCCAAGCAGCATATCCTGATAGATATAGGAGATCCTGGATATCTCCATCTTCTATATCTATCAATATCCAACATATGTTGTATTGCAATAATAAATTATAATCTCTATAATTTATTCTAGTTCATATTGAGCCACCGAAGGGACGCGATCGGACCCAATTAAATCAAGCTCTAATAAATTAATTATGACCCGACCAACTCTTGACTTATCATATTAATTTATTAATTATATTCTATTCCACTAAAAGAATATAATTGCACTCTTAATTTAACTGGAATTATTGAAGCAATATATCAACAATTATTATCCTCTGATTGATCAATCCAACATATTGCCCCCTTCGATCAACTAAAGTATTTTGGAATAGGCTACCATGACCAATAAGCCTATGTTTAAACACTTGTCAATCTCAACATTCATCTTCTATCTGACAGTCATGTGTGACTACGTCACACAATGTGATTCGACAACAAATGTTGAATACTGCGCTCAGATTTACTGTTCATAGAAGAACCCGTGAGATCCTGATCATGCCTATTAAATAAAATAGGTGAAGGATTTCAATATTGTAAATATATGTTCTTTATCACTTCACTTTAATTCCCAAAACACCGAGATATTGATCAATATAACAACCTCACTCTTTGGTGTCTCAAAGAATGTCTAGTTGGTAACAAAGGTACATTACTCATTCAGGATTAAGGTAATACATACGTCAATCAATGAATTTTAAATTGTATGGTCAAAACACAATTTAAATTTCATGTGGTCATGTCCAATACACCATACATGTATCCTCAATTTCATTACCAAGTCAAAGACAAACTTTAATGAAATTGAGACGATCTTATCAAAATAAATTGTCCAAAAGTATTTAATGATCGCGAACAGAAAATATTTACGGATTGAATATTAAATCGATTTTTTCTATGCTGAACAACTCAAACACTCGATTTAAATATATCTACCATCCACGGACACATGCAAGCTCATAAAGAATTAATCAAAAGAACAACTCATAAATTTATTTTAAAATGTCAAAACCAAACAAAATAAAGGTTACTCAAGGGCATCTAAGTAAAAACAAATAAGGGCATTCATACTATCAAACATTTTCTCCCACTTGCTCTAGAGTAAATGAGACATGTCTAGTATATAGGCATGTCAAAATTGATCCGCCCCGCCCCGATCTGCTCCGATCCGAGGCCTTTGGGGGCAGGGCAAGATCTGCCCCGATGAAGAATGGGGCACGCCCCGCCCTGCCCCGTCCACGGGGCGGGTCAGATGCGGGTCAGGGATCTCGCCCCGCCCCGCCCCGCCCCGTCCTTATATATGTATAATTTTTTTTAAATATATATTATGTATTATTATATAGATATGTATATATATACAAAGAAATATAAAATATATATATGTATTTATAATATAAAATTTTATATATAATATGTTATATATATGTCTAGCTAATATATTAGATTATGACTAGATCTAGTAAATTTAAATAATTAAATTTTCAAAAAAATTAAAAATATTGAAACAAAGTTAATGTAAACCTAAAAATTAAAATTCTATTGACTTCAACAAAAAAAATCAAGTTTTTTAACAAAAAAAACTAATTTTTTTATAAAAATAAAAAATAAAAAAATAGGGGCGGGGCGGGGTGGGTCTGCGGGGCAGATCACGGGGTGAATTTTTTTGCCCCGTGGCGGGTCAGGGCGGGGCAAGGGCGGGGCGGGTCAGAAAATCCAGAAACCCGACCTGACCCGCCCCGTTGACATGCCTACTAGTATACCCATATTTCTAATATGACCCTCAAATATACCAGCCGGTAAACCCTTTGTGAAGGGGTTAGCGCGATTTTCTGCAGAAGCAATCTTACACACTGTCACATCTCCTCTCTGAACAATATTCCTTATGAGGTGATAGTTCCACTCAATGTGTTTCCCGCATTGATGGTTTTTAGGCTCTTTTGCATTTGTCACAGCTCCACTGTCACAAAATAAAGGAATACTTTCTGACGCGGAAGGAACCACCTCTAGGCTCTGCAAAAAATTCTTAAGCCAAACAACTTCTTTGGCTGCTTCACAAGCTACCACGTACTCAGCTTCCATAGTGGAATTAGCAATACAAGACTGTTTTATGCTCCTCCATATAACAGCACCGCCACCAAGTCTGAATACTGACCCTGACGTAGACTTTCGAGAGTCTCTATCAACTTGAAAATCAGAATCAGTGTATCCCACAGGCACCAAGTCTGATGCTGAATAAACCAACATATAATCTCTAGTTCTTCGAAGATACTTGAAAATATGTTTAACAACAATCCAATGTTCGGGCCCTGGGTCCGACTGATATCTACTGACTATCCCAATAGCATGACAGATATCTGGTCAAGTACATAGCATAGCATACATGAGACTTCCTACTGCTGAAGCGTAAGGAACCCGTTTCATGTATTCCACTTCTTTAGGAGTCTTAGGTGATTGCTCCTGTGACAAGTGAATTCCATGTCTAAAAGACGTTTGGCCTTTCTTAGAATCTTGCATAGCGAATCTCACCAATATCTTGTCGATGTATGAAGCTTGGGACAAAGCAATCCTTCTGTTTTTTCTATCTCGTAAGATCTGGATTACCAAAACATAGTTTGCTTCTCCCAATTCCTTCATATAAAATTATTATGCCAACCAGTGTTTTGCCAATGTTAACATTCCGACATGATTTCCAATAAAAAAGATGTCATCCACATACAGTACGAGAAAAACTACTCTCTTATCTTCTTTCTTTTTATAGACACAAGATTCATCAGGATTCTGATCAAAACCATAAGTTTTCACAACTTGATCGAATCTAATATTCCAAGATCTAGACGCATACTGGTTGCATCATATAAATGCTCTCGTCAAGATTTCCATTAAGAAATGCAGTCTTGACATCCATTTGCCACACCTCTTAATCGAAATGTGTTGCAATGGATAAGAGAATCCGAATAGACTTAAGCATAGCTACCGGCGAGAAAGTTTCTTCATAATCGATTTCTTCTCTTTGGGTATAACCCTTGGCAACCAATCTTGCTTCAAAGATTTCTACCTTTTCAGCTATTCCTCTCTTTCTCTTATTGACCCATTTGCACCCAATAGGTTTTACCCCATGGGGTTTGTCTACAAGATCCCAGATAGAGTTAGTGTACATGGAGTTCATTTCTGAATCCATAGCACATCTCCAATGATCAACGTCTTTATCTTCCATAGCCTCTCTAAATTATGCAGGCTCTTTATCTTGTTCAACAGAGACCGCCTCAAGAGACTCTCCGTAAAGAACAAGTCTGGAAGGTGGTCGAATGACCCTCTTCGCACGTCTAGTCGCTATAGGTTCCTTTATAATTGGAGACGGTTCTCTTTCCTTATGTTCCTCTATGTCCATCTCACTACCTAGGGGTGATTGAACATTAGGGACATGATTTTCTACCATTTCAGGTGTTGATTCTCTCATAAACATTCTTGGCGGAGTCGCCATATGTCTCCCACTGGATTCAACACCGGATGGTAGAGTCGTGAATTCATGAACAGGTTCAGTGCGGATCTCTGGAGCAGATGATCTAGGAATATTTTCTTTTATCTCCTCCAAAAGAACCTTGTTCTTGGATTCGCGTTCTTCTATATACTTGTCCTCTAAGAAAGTTGCATTTGTGCTTACAAAAACCTTCTTATCCTGAGGACTATAGAAATTGTACCCTCTTGTTCCTTTCGGATATCCTATAAACACACAATATTCTGATCTTGATTCCATCTTTTACGTCTTACTCTTCAGCACATGTGCTGGACAACCCCATGTCCGAAGATGTCTTAGATTAGGCTTATGCCCATTCCACAACTCCAAGGGTATCTTAGGTACAGAATTAGAAGAAACCAAGTTTAGTAAGTATATTGCTATTTGTAGGGCATATCCCCAAAAGGAAGTTTTGAGAGTTGAGAAGCTCTTGACCATGTCCAACAAGGTCCTATTTCTCCTTTCTGAGACACCATTTTGCTGTGGGGTCCTTGGTGCACTCAATTGGGATAAAGTCCCATTCTCTGTCAAGTATGTCCTAAAGTCGTTGGATAGATACTCCCCACCTCGATCTGATCGAAGTGTTTTTATGTTCTTACCTAATTGTTTTTCCATTTCCAATCTGAATTCTTTGAATTTCTCAAGTGCCTCAGATTTGTGGACCATTAGATAAACATAACCATATCTTGAGTACTCATCTGTGAACATGATAAAATACTCATATCCACCTAGCTAGAACATTTATTGGTCCATATACATCAGAGTGAACTAATTCTAAAACTTTTTTGGCCCTAAATCCCTTAGATTAAAAAGGCCTCTTAGTCATTTTACCCTCTAAACAAGATTCACATACAGACAGAGATTCCACCTTCAAGTTACTTAACGCACCATCCCTTACTAGTCCATGAATCATATTAAGATTAATGTGACCAAGTCTTAAGTGCCATAAGTAAGTTTCATTAGAAGGAGACAGTTTTTTACGCTTAGCTATGTGATGCAATGAGCTGTCAGTTGGTTTTAAGATATATAAATCATTATCTATATGCCCCTTACAAACAATCACTTTATTAAAAGAAATATCGACTGCCATTAATGAAAAATGAACGCAATATCCTTGTTTGAATAATAAAGCAACATAAATTAAATTTCTAGTAATATCCGGGACATAATAACAATCTCTTAAAACCAAATACTTCCTATTTGAAAAATAAAGAAAATAACTCCGACAGCTTTTGCAGAAACCACAGCTCCTGTGCCAATCCTCAGATTATGCTCCCCTTCATTATGTTGTCTAGTTACTTGGAACCCTTGCAAAGTATTGCAAACATGGTTAGTGGCTCCTGAATCTACTATCCAAGTATCCCGTAGAATCAACCACTAAACAAGACTCAATAAAGGATAACTCACCCTTAGCTTGCTTCTTAGCTATGAGAACCGGACAATTTCTTTTCCAATGGCCCTTCTCGCCGCATCCAAACTACTTATCCTTAGGTTTCCCATCCGTTTTGGCCTTCTTTGTTGATTGATGTGGGACCTTCTTATTAGACTTCTTCCTTTTTTCACCCTTACCTTTCGGCTTGAATGAGGATTGTCCAACAGAAGCAACAGCAAAAGCATCACCATTTTGAGCCTTAATAATGCTTTCACCGTTTTGGAGCTCTTTCATTAGTTCATTCAGAGACATTTTCAGCTTATTCATATTATAGCTAACCTTGAACTGGGAGAACATCTTAGGGAGAGTCTCCAGTGTCATGTCTACCTGAGTATCCGAACCAATTTCAGCCCCTAAAGCCTCAATCACATTAAACATTTCGATCAAATTTAGCATATGATCTCTAACGGGCGTCCCGGGCTTCATACGCTCAGTCATAATGGCTCTAATAGCAGCCTGACGTGCTTGGCTTCGTTGATGAGAGAACATCTCTTTAAGACTCTCCATGATCTCAGCAGATGCCTCCATGTCTCTGTTGCAACACATTTGAGATAGAACCCAAAATGTAACAACGAGCCATGTCATTGGCATGAATCCATTTGTCATGAGCGTCACGTCCCTCATCACTGGTTTTCCATGGTCACTTTGGGCCAAGGTTCAGTTAGCACAAATTTCAACTTCTCAGCTGTGAGAACAATTAACAGATTACATTTCCAATTGATGTAGTTATCTCCCACTAGTTGGTTTTTGGTTAATATCACAGATAATGAGCTAGAAGACATTTTTCTGAAATAAAACAACACATATGAGCTTGCATAGAATGAAATGAATGTATGTTCTAAACATGAAATAAAACTTGTAATAAGTAGACCTGTAAACTACATTATTATGTGATTACCTAAAACCCCAAAATCGAAGCATACCCCTCTATAGGAGCGGTAAATGTTGATTTAAAGTTAGGTTGGGATCTCCCACTAAATCAAACATCCCGCATCTCATGCTATATTGACTTAGTATCACATTTATTTGACCCTCAATAATATTGCTCGGATATTCTATAGGAAATCCTTACAATATTTTGATTTAAGTGCATAACATTTATTTTAATATATTTTAAAACTATCAAATAATTATGGTATCTATAGGATAAACATAATTAATTAAAATTTAAATTTACTACCATAATTGGGCCCAATCAAGTAACCGAAAACAATGCAGCCCTCCTATAGGGAGACTAATTGAATTAGTACGAGACATAAATACATTCTTACTTATGAGCTAATAAAGGAGGTCGCGGAATAATTAATGAACCCTCACACACTTAATATTTTATAAAACTAATTTGGATTTTATCCAATTAATATTTTCCAAATTATTTTGACTCTAAAATAATTAAATATTAATTACTTTATTAATTCTAAATCAGAAAAGAAAATAAATAAAGAATATGCATGATATTTTAGTACCTAGAGCATTGTTCATACAATTCTATATGACATGCTATGTGAATGAAAATTAATTTCAAGCATAATCAAAACAAATAATAAGCAATAATTAAAGAGAACAAATTTATAGCTATCCTAGACTTAAAATTACAGAAAAATGAAAAAACTAATTGAACCACAATCCGGCCGTCCATCTGCAATTTTCTTGGGCCCAGAATGATTTAATTGTTAAGTTTCCAGCAACCCAAATGAGGCTCAAGAACTTGTTAAATTTAGTCAGCCCATTATTCAATTGAATAGGCCTATTTTAGAAAATTAGCTCATATCCAATTGAATACCAATGAGCCCACTTAATTAATCCATCTGCACCAAGACAACAACCCACGACCCGAGCCGGACCTACCTGACCCGGGTCGCGACTTGGTTGCTGAAACCTAACAGCAGGGACAACCGCCACCATCACCTTAGCCGTCGCCGAAATCGTTTTCCGTCAAAAAGTCGGCGGCCTGCTGCGCCTCTCTCGTTGTACCATCACCTGCCGCCATCACTTCCAGGTACCGCCGACAACTTTCTTTCGCCGGCAGAATGCCCCGCACACGCGATCTGAAAAACAAAAACGTGAACTGAAAGGGGCAGCGAACTCGCCCCAACTCCCCGCCGTGCAGCCGCGTTTGGGGTCGCGGTTGTGACGGAATCGATCGCCACCCATTTGTTCTTCAATTTCTTCTCCGAATTTGGTCGATTTTGCAAGCTTCAAGAGCTTCAATGACTGATTTCAGGACTTTTGCAGAAAAGCCCCTCAATTGTGGGGAAAATGAGGATTGACCCCCACCTTTTCTCTAAAACTTCTGATTTCATTTAGTTTGACCCCAAATTTTTTGAACAGTTTTCAATTACATCCAAATACGAAAATTACAACAAAAAATTACATATTTTGTATCCTATTTCAAAAACTAACAAGGGGAAAACATGGAGTCGTAATCCACCCCCTTATGGACAACTCGAAAATATATAAAATACAATTCACCAATAAAACTAGGCCATAAACTATTCAATAAAAACTAAAACATCCATCCATAACAATAATAAATTGTAAACCTAAACACCGCTATACACTATATGCATAATTAAATTAATTAATAGAGAACATATAATAAAATCAAAACCTACGCTCTGATACCAATTGTTAGAACCACGATTCCTATCCGATCCACAATATAAAATATTGAAGATCGGATACATCGTTGTAGGATCGACCGATTTATTTTATGTTCTACAATTAATTAATTTACGCTAGAAGGATTAAATTAATACCTTTGTAGCGTGTTACTATCTCAGCTTCAAACCTCCAAGAATTCTCCGGCGTTCTCACGAATTGCACTGCAATACACGATGTGTGGACACCTCCTTGGATATATTGTATACGCGAGATTAATAATAAGAAGAAAATAATTGCCTTATTTATATATATAATGTCACATTATTCTTTTCCTCCAAGCAACATATCCTGATAGATATAGGAGATTCTGGATATCTCCATCTTCTACATCTACCAATATCCAATACATTTATTGTATTGCGATAATAAATTATAATCTCTATAATTTATTCTAGTTCATATTGAGTCACCGAAGGGACCCAATTAAATCAAGCTCTAATAAATTAATTATGACCTGGTCAACTCTTGACTTATCATATTAATTTATTAATTATATTATATTCCACTAAAAGAATATAATTGCACTCTTAATTTAATCGGAATTATTGAAGCAATATATCAACAATTATTATCCTCTGATTGATCGATCCAACAATTTATTGTCAGGAGCAACAAAATTAAGTTGGTAATTAGGATTAAGAAAAAAATCCAGAATTTATTTATCCGTTCGATTTGGTTATTTTGGTGATTTATTCTGAAAAAAAAAACAACCGAACCAGTTTAGCCAGAATTTAAATAAGTGGTAATTAAAAAGCAAATCATTATTGCAAAAACCGATCCAACTAATGTATTTAGGACCAGGTGGTTAATTTAGTTTGGATGAATTTTGCTCCTTGTCAACAGTTATACTCTATAAATATATGACTATAAAGGCCCAAATAGGCAAGCTCAAACAATTTTTCAAACAAAATAAAATCTCATAATATAAAGGGCATGATCTGAACACTCCGAAAGTGTACGAATTGTATAAAGAAGCACCCAATCACCTTATACATTTAATATTCGAAGCCTAATATTTGATATCAATAAAGTAGCGTAATTATATCTATAACACATGTAATATATTCCCAGAGATTAATGATGAATATTTAGAAAAGAACTAGGATTCAAAAATAATTCCAAAAAGCTATAAACGAATATTAAGTGGACTGAAGAAAATATATAACTGGTGAGGCCAAAAAAGCCAGAACAACTGTCAAGTAGATTGAAGAAACATTATAAATAAAATTCCGTGTCTATATATATACACATATGTATAGAGGTGCCCAAACCATCCGGGAATCGGCGAATCGGATCGAATTGCACCGGTGGACCGTTGACCCCGGTTCTCGGTTTCTAACCGCACCGGCCCCGGAGGATTGATCGGCGCGAGTTCGGTTCAGTTGTAGGGCAAATCGCGAACCATCAGTTTAATCGGTGGTTCGCGGTAATATTTGAAGGTGCTAATGCCGCCGCCTACGCCGAACAATTTGGTGATGACCGTCCATCTCAAGAGAGTCGAGGCCCTAGGCAAACACCTAGCCAACCCACTTCTAGGGGGGTGGCCGTGGCTGGAGTGGTGGTAGAGCACCAAGTCCACCAACCGGCAATTTTGAGTTCAAGAGCCCAATCTTTCTATATTACTTCACGAGGACTTACATTCCGGGTTTGGAAAACCAAAAACTTTACGCGGTACTGTGCAACTATTGCGGGAAGAAATACATAATGCAACATGGTGATGGATATGGTACCTACTCCAAGCACCTCAATGGACACCACCCCGACAAAGTGGGAATGGAAACTGCACAAACTCAAATGCGAGGATATATGTTCGGTCTATCCGGGTCCTTACAAGGTATGGATATCCGATATCACTCTTGCATTATAGTGAAGCAAACGCACGTCGCCAATTGGCAAAATTTGTTTGTGTCAAACAACTCCCCTTCAACTTTGCCGATGATCAATTTTTCGAAGACTGTGCTATATTGGGATATAATCCTCAAGCTAGAAAAGTCTCACGAAGCACCTTAACACGAGACATTGCTAAAATTATAGGGGAGTACAAAATTATTTTGGTAAACATGTTTGTTTAACTGGCTCAAAAAGTTTCAATTTGTTCTGATATTTGGTTGGATCATTGGCAAAGTCATCATTATAAGGACATTACTTTGTCATTGGATTGATGATTCGCGGTAGATGCAAAAAGTTTGATTGCATATAGGGAATTTGACACCGTTCACTATGCACAAAACATTTGTCATAAAATTATCACAATTTTACAAGAATATGGTTTCGTTTAAAAAATATTTTCTATTTCTTTTGACAATGGTAGTTCCAATCTAGCATTATTACCCAAACTCAAAACCATTTGTCAACCTTCTAGTGGTGGAATGTTTTTTCATATTATGTGCACGTGTCATTTTTTAAACTTGTGTAAAAGACGGTTTAAGCGCTTTTAAAATACATATTGTGCCTATTCGAGATGCCATTTCTTGTTTGACCCGACATTCTTCTTTAACAAAAAAATGGGTAAAATTTTGCAAAAACCGACGTTTTCCGGCCAAAATTTTTTCAATGGGCGTGCCTCATCGTTGGAACTCTACTTATAAAATGTTAAATGATTCTTACAATTTTTAAGAGGCTTCATATACTTTTTTCTAACAAAACCCAACAAACAATATTCTCATATATCCTCAACAATGGGATGCATGTACAAATTTGATTTCACTTCAAATTTTTTAAGAAGATGCAAGTAAAGAACTTTCCGGTTGCTATTACCAGACTTCACCTCTTGTCATCAATCATTGTTGCCATGTTATGGGTGTTTTCCTTGATTATAGAGATGATCCGATTTTAAGCTCATCAATTGCATTGATGAGGCACAAATGGCTTAAATATTTTATGGAAATACCCGATTTATTTTTGGTTGCTAACATGCTAGATACTAGGATTAAAGAAGATGGTTTAATTGAGTTGTTAAAAATGTATTATGGATGTTTGTTTCCCGCTACCGATGATCCTCCAAACGTCACACATATTGTTTCTAATATTAAAGATGTTTTGTATGCTTTATTTCGAGAGTATAGTGTCTTACAAGACGGTGACGATTGTAGTGAATTTAGTGATTTTAGTTTTACTAACCAAGGGAGTTCTTCCCAAAAAAATTAAAATCCTTCTCTTGCACGTCTTAAAAAGTTTTACGAAGAAAGGTCTAAAAAAAAAAGCAATGGGTTCGTCAAGAAACCCCTTTGGAGAAATCGAAAGATGTTTTAACACCGTGTTTGAAGAGCTCGACCTTCAGAATTTCACCTCCCTCTTGAAGTGGTGGGCAAAGAGGACACGACAATTTCCAGTCCTTTTCATAATTGCAAAGGAGATATTAGCTTGCCCCGCTTCAACCGTCTCCGACGAACAAACATTTAGTATAAGGGGGTATACTTCGGATGATAGAAGATCTAGATTGACCGTCGAAAATCTAGAAAACCAATTCTTTCTTGAAGATTGGACGAAGGTCGATAAAATAGAACAAGAACATAACTTCGAAGAAGATGAAGAGGGCGATCTCTTTTCCTATGATTGTTCAACCGACGAATTCGGGGTTTCTGAAGCCGAAAACCTTCATTCCGATTTATCAACACTCCAAAATCGGCTTCAATTACCAAAGGTAAGCAAGGAAAGAGAACTACGTGAGCTTTGATTCATTCACCCTAACACCGAAAGGTGAATGATACGTAGGCAATTTTATTTTAAGTTAAAAATTGGTATAATTTTTAACTTAGAATAAAACGCCCTTTGTTTTTTTCCCTTTTACTTTTCCAAATTTCATAAATTACTTATATGTTGAAAAATATAAGTTTGCAACTTAGTGTATTTTAATGTTTAATTGTAACTTATTGTAAGTTTGAACTTTGAATTACTTAGGTTTGAAAGATGTAATCATGTATGTTTGAAAATTGACTTAATGTATTTTAATTTCTAATTTAAATTTTTAGAAGTATTATTCGTATTTCTAGTTTCTAGTTTAAATTTTTAGTAGTATAATTTGTATTTTTAGATGAAGTATTTGTAAATGTAATGTTTAAATTTCTCAATAAATGAAGATTCATCTTTTGCATCCTTACATTTTGGTTAAATTCTTAATTTTTAACTCTAAATTCTCAATGTATAACTTACAAAGTTACAATCATATTTTTAAAACCCTAAAATCTGAAAATTAAGATTAAAGAAAAAAGTAAAAAAGAAAAAAAAAGGGGGAGAAACCGCCATGAACCGACGGTTAGGAACCGGGACCAACGATTTATGGCGGTTCAAAACTGGAATCAAAACCACCATATAGGCGATTCGGTTCCGGTTCCAACTCCTCCCCCCACGGTGTTCGAACCGGTGGTTCCGGAACCAGAATCGTGAACTGATTGGGCACCACTACATATATACATATATATAGAGTATATATATGCTAATGGAGAACTTTTATGTTACTTTAACTTTTTGTTATACAATAATTTGGTAATTTTTTGTTAATTTGATACGTTAATAATTTTCTTTCAATTTTTTAAAATGCAAATAACGTTTTTATTTCTATTCCGATTTTTATACATAATATATCACTTCATTTTTTTTATGATTTTCAGTTTGATATCTATATCATATATATTATAGTGAGATATTTAATTTATAAAAAATAAATTATTGGTAGTTATTTGTATAAGAATTGTGCGTTTATTTTAATTAGACTATAGTATGGGTTTAGGCAGCAACTAAAAATTAATTCCCTTATAGAAAATATTAGTTGAGTTTTTTTTTCCCTAAAATAACAACAAATCAATTTATTTTATTTGACATAAATTTTCAAATATTTTCATTACTTACGTTACGCCTGGGAGAAAAATCACTTTTTAAATAATTAAGCTCACATTTTATTAAATTAAAGGCAAAGTTAATATTTAATTTTATAGACAATTTATCAAATCATCGCAGCTGCTAGGATATATATTGTTATAATAACAATATTTGTATGATCGGTCACGGAAGCACAAGAACTTTGAGCATATGTATACTTACATAATGAGATTATGTTTTTATTACTTATTCATAATTTCATATTATATATGTTTTGTTAAAAGTATTTTAATTATTAAGTAAGTATACACTTTGCACCTAAAATTAGGATATGTTGTACACATTTCGATCTTTGTTTCCTACGTGAATCAACCTCAACTATAATTTCTTTTTACACTTTACAACCTAAAAAATACTTTGTCGTACTGACTAATATCAACTACATCTTTCTTTACACTTTGCAACATAAACAATTTTTTTCCTATTAATAATTTTTTTTTCTTTTAATAAATATAATATTTATAATAAAAATATAAATTTATTTAAATAAATTAGAATACCTTATAAAATGTGAAAATATTCAAATATTTTTAAGAACTCAAGTACTTTAAATTGTCCTTCGAATCATTTTAATAATTTTCAAATTTTATTTTCTTAGTTTTAGAATTTATTTAGAAATAAGAATTATTTGAGTATATCTGAAATCATCAAATGAATGTAAAAAGCTGCAAATGAGAATCTATCTTAGGAACAAATAATTAAATATTTATAGTTAGAACTAGAAAATTTGTTTACATACATAAAAATGTACATATATATATATATAACTTTAAGAGGGTTCTATTGTAAATTGTATTTTCCCAAAAAAATATTTTGTGTTATTTATTGTTGTTACGAAACTTATGTATAGTTCCGATGATGTCAAAATTTGTTGTAATGTAGAACCTAGTGTCCCCATAATACTCTCTAATCTTTGTAATAAATATGACTAATTTTACTTAGGTAAAAGTCACAGCACGAAGCTACAACAAAATCATCAGGCAGTAAGTAGCACAAAGTCCACTGTAGGAAGAATGGTTGGGAAGCTACAAGGAGCACACATCATAAAGCTTACGCTTAAAAGAGTGTACTTCAAAGTCTCTTGTAAGAAGATCCACTAATTAATGAACTCCTGATCGTACAACAAGACACACATCTAGTATAAAAATAATAGAGAGAAACTTTACACGTTAGATGGTCGTAAAATATTCAACTACTAGTATCCGACCTTCACAACATTGATATTTGATAGTTCATAATTCATGGCTCAAACTCTATGAACTAGACTCGTAGTTTTATAGTTAAATATGAGCCGAACATATAGAATATGTAATAGATAATATATATATATATATATATATATATATATATATATATATATATATATAAATATGGATCTTCTAGAATATTTGACTATATATTTCGGAGATCGTATGCTTTTGTTTCGTAACTCTTGTCTATTTTCATATAGAAAAATGAAATTAAAACACACTGTTAGCAAGAGAAAAATTGAACAGAAAAAAGAGGTAGGGCATGTCTGGTTAGGGTTGACACGATCCCAAATAGATTAACCCCATGTGATGGTTCGTTAACCCATTGCTTCAACCCCTTATAATCTAAGCTTGGGGCATTAACTCCCAGGCACCGTCGACAAGGCAGGCCAACCCTCCCCCCTTTGTAATGCCTGTCCACTCACCCGTCATCATTCACTCTCTCCTCTTCTCCCTCTCTAATCTCTTTCCTTCTCTCTATTCTCTATTAATTATATATATTATTTTTTCTTTTAAATTTCCAAAGTATAATCTTAAGTTCATCGAAAATGTTAAATAATTCCTATAATAGACCACATTTAATTAGAAAAATTGTCCAATGAAATTTTTTATATAAGAAAAAATGTAATTAATTAATATTTTTACTTATTATTTACAACAAAAATATTATACAAAAAGAAGAAATAAATAAATAAAATCTTTTTTTATACTCTCCACAAATAAAATAATTGTGTGTTTCGTTGAATCGTTTCAAAAACTTATGGGCGACCAAGTAGGACTACAATTCCATTACTCAATTTGTTGCCTTGTTTATCTCCTTGATCAATTAATGTGTTTACTGGTAGATATTCTTTTAGCTTACTAAATTAAATAGGACACCTGAAATAACTTAATAAATATTATGACTTATTATTAGGTAGTGTACACACCTCACTGGACACAACTGCTGATAGGTATGTAATAGTGTTATAATTACCGATTCAACTTTGAAAGAACTTAATATATGTAAATTAAATAATTATATTATGTAATTTTCACTAAATGCAAACTTGATTAAATTAATGATATAAAATACATTCATTTCGAAGAAGAAAAATAAAATGAATAAAAAATTTATTTGAAAGGTTAAAAAACTAGTAATTCAAATTTAGTAAAAAGAAGGAAAAACATAATTAATTTTTTTTTGGAAAAAAAAAATAACATATAATAAATAATAAAGACAAATGTCATTTTATATTTTTTTCACGTTTTTTTTTATATTTAATAAAATTTATTATCCCAAAAATATTATTTTACTCACATTAACATTTATTTATATAATAACCATTTAACATATTAAAAATTATCAAATATAAGCAATATTAACCCAACAACAATTAAAGATCACCTATCAACAATCATACACATCATCAATCAACCACAAATCTCGATACTATTTTAATCAGTAAAACCATTCATCAATAACAACCTCTTACACATATCACATCACCTTTTACAATTAAAAACTATATCCTACACTACCACTACAAGAAAAATGTCAAATTCCAACATCATAAAAACCGTTGAAATTTTGAAAAATTCCAACTGCAATTCCAACGGTTTTTATGTCGTTGAAAAAGTGGCTGTTGGAATTTTTTTGTTCCAACAATTAAATTCCAAAGGAAAAATATTTCCGTTGGAATTTTAATTCCAGTGGCAACTCCAACGGTTTTTATGCTGTTGGAATTTTTTTGTTCCAATAATTAAATTTCAATGGGAAAATGATTCCAACAGCAATTCCAATAGTGGTTCTTACCGTTGGAATTTTTTTTCCAACAGCTATTCCAATGGTCTTTTGTCGTTGGAATTTTTTCCAAAATTCCAACAGCTCATTTGCCGTTGGAATTTGACAGTTTTCTTGTAGTGTACAACCACTACCCCAACCATCGAAACAAACATCACTTTTTTGCTGTCCCAGCCATTATACCCAGCCAACAGTACCCCAACCACCCCTAACCCCAATCAAACATGCACGTAGTGTTTGTAAATTTATCACATTAAAAATAATTATGAAATCAATTAATCTGGTATTCATTCTACTAAGTCATTCGCAATGACATCTATAACTCAAAAACATGTGGCCATATTAATTTCAATAATTAATTTGATTCTACCCTAAAAAAATAATTAATTTAATTTTGTTGTATTTAATTATATCACAACAAAATATATATTTTAATAAACAGAAACTTACATGCACTCAATGATGAAAATCTCGCGAGATTTCGGTGAAATTTCATGAAAAACCCGTGCCGATTCACACAAAGAGGGTAACAGGTTTTTGTCATTTTCTCACGAGAATCTCGATGAGATCTCGCCTTTTTTGTTTCGGTTAGCCTCTTCCATATTCTGTCAGTAGACTAATTTCGTTATTTTTTATTGTTTATTTTTTGAATTTTTAGAAAATTGTGGTTGTAGCAGAAGTAAAGCGAGAAGCAGGAGCAGAAGCGGTAGCATATCGAGGAGATGGAAGAAGCAGAAGCAACAGATGCCGCATATCAGGAAAAGGAAAAAGTAAAGGCGTAGGGAAATAAGAATAAGTGGTCATTAAGCGAAACAGGAACCCTTTTTTAAACTTAGATTTGGGCTTCATTTTATTTGACAATATTTGGGTTGGGTATTTTGAGTTGAGATTTTCTGGGTATTATTTTAAATTTTGGCTTTGCTTTTGATTTATTTTTTGCTTAAATATTTGAATTTAAGTTAGTTTATAACAATTTATAAAATATCGTGATAAATTATATGTTTTAATACATTTTTCGTCGTTTTTAAAGAAATTGCACCGACATTTCTAACGATATGAAGTTTCTCCCAAATCTTTCTAAAATTAAAACACCGATATTTTCGTAAAAATGATATTTTCATCCTTCATGCACTTGACAATTTTACCCTTTTTTTTATGTTTCACCATTAACTTAAGACTTACCGTCTCTCTTGCTAGAGTTGCGCTCCTCCAGTTCTCTTCATCGGCGTTTCAAGCAGCGCGATATGGTCATATTTTGCCCGAACTTCGGTGATTTAGTTTTAATTTTCACATTGTAGCTTATAATTCTGTTAAATTGATGCCATGAGTGATGAAGGGTTTGATGAACAAGAATTTAGGGAAGAAAATGTTGGTGAAGGAGTAGGCTTAAGAGAAGAAGAAATAATTGGGGCACATGATGAAGAAAATTACAGGTACATTAATAGTATGATGGAAAGTTTGTTGCGAGATATTTGTAGTTGTAGCAAAGCTAATGAGGAGGCGATGGAGTCGATTGAGCTCAAACTTATGGACTGGGAAATGCAAGGATTCGACCCCAAAAACGTTATCCCCTACCAAATATATCGAAATTATTGACAGGTTTCTTTTACCACTTGCTTTATTTTCTCACATTAATAATCTTTAAGTGTTGTGTATTGGTAATATTCCATCTTGAATGTTGATGTTTGGTGCCTAGGTGTCTTGGTTGTTATAAGAAAATGGCTACTTGGTGTATCAGAAGTGTCTGCAATAAAGTGCAGAGAGGAGTTAGGAGTGGAGTTGATTGATAAAAGGTTGCCTAAAATCTATGCTTAATAAGGTCTGAAGTGATTGTCTCGATTGGATTGTGAGTCGTTGTCGCACGAATCAAGATTTGAAGATGTACATCAGATATTTGTTGAAAGGGGAAAAAGTTACAGTGTCCATTCAGAAACTTAAAAAAACTTATTTATAACTTTAACTTAAAAAATCATCTCTCACTGTCAATTTTCCTTTATCACCCAACAATACACATTACCAGTTTTGGTGAACAGATTTCTTCCGGCGATTCAGTAGCTTCCAAACTTGGGTAATTTTGGCGATATTGTGTCATCATAATTCCGGCTATCCCCCTCCATTCCGACGTGAGTAATTCAAACCTTTTTAAAACTTTCCAATCTAATCTGCTTCCATCCTTATCTGCATCCATCTAAAATTTGCCTGAATTGGTGAATCATACACGACATTACAGAATAATTAGGTTGAACTGGATATTTCGCGTATGATTTAGACTGTTGGATGTAAAATAGTCGTATATGATAATGTGCATGTCATGTATGATTAACTTATTTGGTTGTGCATCATAATTGATTGATCATGTATGATTAATTTATTTGGTCATGTATCATAATTGATTTATGTAGATCGTGTATGATTCATGTAGTTCATGTATTATAGCAGATGTGTTTTAGATCGTGTATGAATTTATTTTATGTTCGATTTATTATAAGTCGTGTATGATTATCACACACGATCTTGACCGTGTATGATTTGTATGTCATGTTGGATTTATTGTACATAGTGTATGAATTTTATCATACACAATCTACATCGTGCATGACATATATCGTGTATCACGACGTCGTGTATGAAATAAATCATACATGATGTATAACAAATCCAACATGTGGGAGTACAATTCATACACGATGAAGATGGTGTATGATTTTACACACGATGTAGGGAGCCTAACATAGAAATCATACACGATACAAATCGTGTCATTCTATACACGATGTATATATTGGTGTGTGAGTTATATCATACACGACCGTAGCTAAACATCACACACGACTTTATGACACACGACTTTATCACATACAACTTTATCATACACGAATTTATCACATACAACTTTATCAAACACGACGTTTAACACATGATGTATCACACACGAGAATGTCTTCCCTTAAGTTATTGGTCGTGTGTGATTAGGTTTAAGTCTCATGTAGAAAATAATATGACACGCGACGTCGTGTGTCAAATTTTACGTCGTGTATGATAGTATTTCTTCTGAAATAGAGATACTAGACACATGATTGTGTGTTTAATTTTTCATATGATTTAAACATAAGAAAATTAATAATAATAAATTTAACAATAACAAACATAATAATAACAAAAAAATAAACAAGTAGAGATTGATATCACTAATTATTGTATTATGAGTAATAGTAGACGGGCTCCCAAAGAACTGTGAACGATAGCTGAATATTTAGAAATTACAGATGGGCTAGAAAAAGGGTTGTCGTCCATTTTGGAGGACATTGGGTGAACCTTGAGTATATTGGTGGGGAGGAAGGGATGTTGCTCATCCCGTCTGAGGGGATGGCATATACGTCTTTAATGGAAAATATGTGGTCAATTGTTCAAGTTGATGCGCACATAGCTCTGTTCGTTGTATGCTCGCTTGATGCGAGTGGTAGTAGAGTAATGAACTGGAAGGTTAAGAACGGTACCGACGTAAAATATTTATTGTAATTGTTCAAGTTGATGCGCACATAGCTCTGTGCGTTCTGTGCTCTGAACAATGCTAGAGGTGGCTACAATGTGCTTGAATCAGTTGGTCATTCACGATGCCGGACCGAGCAGACCACACGTAGATGAATCCTACGAGCTCCCTCGAGTTGTATATGAAAGTTAGGATTTTAGTGTCAATTTAGGCGACCCAGGCTGTTTCCATGAGCCCATTGTGAATTAGGAGGACTACGTTGATTTGAATGCTACTGATAGTAACCTAGGTTTTGGGATTGATACTCGAAGAAAAGAACAATCGTTTGCAAATTACTGCGGTTTTAGGTGTTGCACAACCCAAGCGGAGTTTGAGGATTTTGATGATCTTAACAACTCACAGGATCCAATCCAAGAGATGGAGACAAACACTAATTTGAATGATGATGAATGTTCTGACGTTGCTTTCCCATGTGTTAAATATTGGCCATTTACTCCGATGAGTGTTGAGGATCCCCCAAGTCAAGAAGATTTTGCTTCTGTTGGCTCTTGCAAGGACCTAGTGGAAGGCTCTATCTACGGTTCAAAAGGTGAGCTAGCCTCAGCCGTTGGGATCTACAACCTTAAAAATCTACTAAGTTCAGGGTGGATCGTTCATGCAAGACACGTTACACTGCAATCTGCAAAATTCATAACTATTCATTCACTTTACACGCTGACGACATTGGTAGAGTTTGGCGGGTTTGGAAATTGATCGAGCATAATTGTGTATTAGACCTTAACTGCAGTGCGGCTCGGTCGGTTTATGTGAAGTCTCTTGGTACTTACTTTCAAAAGGACCTAATACGTGAGGGGCCAACATTAATTCCACGACAAATGATTGTTGAGTTGTGTAGGGACCATTCTGTAGAAGTTAGCTACGACTTAGCCCTCAGGGCCAGGAACTGTGCTTATGCAGTGATCCATGGAGAAAGTAAGGAGTCCTATCGTATGATCCCCGGATATGTACACATGATTGCAGAAACAAATGCTGGTACAAAAGCATTTTCCGAGTCAGATGTGCGAGGGAAGTTCAAATATGTGTTTTACGTCCTCACCGCATCAATATTTGAATTTTCATATTGTCATCCCGTTATTGTAGTTGATAGTACCCATCTTAAAGGATCATACAAGGGCATAGTGTTTGTTACGATTTCGAAGGACCCAAATAATCAAAGTTTCCCCTTAGTCGTGGGCATTGGAGCGATCGAATCAGAAGCATCGTGGTTTTGGTTTCTAAGCAAGTTAAGGGTTGCATATGGATGCCATCCTGAGCTCCTAATTGTGTCTAACGGACATCGGGGTATTAGTGCTTCAATTAAGAGAGCTTTCCCTACAGCGGTGCAAGATTTTTATGCTGTTATCACCTCCAGCAGAATTTAGCATCGTGCAGGCGACAGGTCGCTTTGTTTTTTTTGAAAAAGCAGCCTATGCGTACACAAAAGTGGAGTTTGATACTACATTTTCCGCTCTTAGTGTTTTTAGCCCTAGTGCACATGCTTCTCTGAAAGATAAAGAACCCGAGCGATGGGCAAGGTCATAATGTCCCGTTAGGAGGTACAACATAATGAATTCAAAAACTGTTGAGAGCTTCAACAGTTGTATCTTGTATGCGAGACATTTGTCTGTTTGCTCCGTGTTAAAGGTGATCTCAGGGATTATTGGCCAAAGGTTTGTTAACCGGAGAAATGTTGCTGATGGAATGGCCGGTCTATTAACAAACCATGCAACTAATAAACTATTGAAGAATGTGCAGACGGGAGGAAGGTTTGTGGTAGAGCAAATAGATGCTTGGATGTACAAGGTTGTTGTTGAGAAGCGAATATTTATCGCTAATCTGGCAAATAAGACATGCACCTGCAAGGTGTTTCAACATCATATGTTCCCATGTTCTCATGCAACAGCTACGATCCGGTAAGTGCTTGGCTTATACCAAATCTACTGATATAACTTTGTTATAAAATGTATACGCTAAAACTCGCTTATTTACTCACAGGAAGGTGAAGCATGACCTGCACGCTTATGTGCATGAATGTTATAAGGTGGATAATCTTCATAAGATATGGTCTGGTGTGGTCTCCCCAATATCGGATCCAAGCACGTGGGTCTTACCCGAGGATGTGAAAATAAAGGTATGCAAGCCCCCTTATAACCCAAGACCAGTTAGGTGGCCTAAAGAGAAGAGGCATCCATCGGGGGCCGAGTCTTCGACTAGACGAAAGCCACAAGTATGCAGTCGATGCAAGGTGGCAGGTCACAATGTCAGCTGATGTGAATTTCCGAGTCCATCTTCGCATGTTAGCAAAGCTGCTCAATCAGGCCTTCCGTCTAAGAAGGAAAGAAAGTGTAGTGTTTGCAAAAAGATGGATCACACTAGACCCAGGTGCCCATCCTATCTTGCATCGGCTCGTTCTAGCAAACGTCTGTGTCTGAACGAACCCATTGTCGATGAGTGAAATGTAAGTGACTCGTGATCCCTATTTTTTGTCCCATTGAAGTTTCATTTTCGTCGATTACTCGTAATTGATACCAACTAAACCTTATCATTGGTCGTATTAAAAGACTTTATCATGAACCTTGCAGTTATTTTTTGAAAATAATTGTGTTGTATTGGCATGGGTATGAACATGTTATGTTTGACTTGTTATGAGAACATAATGATTGTGTTTTGTTTAGCGGTGCATGATATTATGTATTAATCGGTTTTTATGGAAAAGTCATATTTGAACATTTGAATATCCATTAGTATTTTGTTTTCCTCCTTGTTTGGTTGTCCAATTGTATTTTTTTATGGGACCATTAGTATTTTGTTTTCCTCCTTGTTATTTAAGTGCAATAATGAATCTCCCTACCTTAGTAATCAAAATGCACATTAGTTTGACTCTATAGGAAAATGAGCTTCGACCCTTATATGTCTTTCTACAGCCCGATGCCATTGTTTGTGGTGAAACTTGGGGAGAGTCATCTATCTCCAACCTATTTGATGGTAATATCATTCGTGTCGTATACTGCATCTCAATTTTTGTTTCAACCTTTCTCTTTACTAGTTTTTATTACTCTAACAAATTTTATTGCAGAAAATACCTCGTGGGGCTGCCGCTCGTTTGCCTAGGGTAAATATTGAGGCTACATTGGAGTTCGGAGATAACTCCTTAGTGGTCGACTACGAGGGTGATCACCTAACACCTAAACTAGGTAATTCCGGGTGGAACAAATTTGTAGACAATAACGCACTGGTAGGTGGGACCAAAACGATCATCTACACTGTCCACATGGACGGCAGATCCATCACTGTCAAGGTGGATGATGAATTGACCTAGACTACTTCATTCCTTATAAGACTAAAGCGTAGACCAAGATGACTCCATGTTTTAAGTGCGTGAAGCACTGTTAGTGAACTTCATAAACGTAAAACTGCTTTGAACCATTTCTGTTGATTATGGATTTGTTATGTGGTATGCGGGAGATTTCTGTTTTATTGTGCTATATGTTATACTCGTATAGTGTGTTGCATCATTTAGTAGACACTAGTTATTATGTTGAATGTGATAATTAATTGTTTTAGTTTGGTTTAAGTTTAGGGTGATAAATAAATTCAGGTTAAATATGCCCCTTTAGGTTGTTTTTTGTTTCTACAACCAATTACACACTAAGACAACCGACAGATTAAAAAGTCATGCTTGGAAGATAAATTTAGTTTCACTGGTCAAACTATATTTAATTTGATAACAGTCTCCCCACATTGGTAAATATTCTTATAGATGTAAACGTAAATAATTGAGCAATAATTCAGCTACACTGGACAGACGAAGTACTCATTTTATTATTGTCCATTAGACATTGAATCGTCCATCGAGAAAAAAAATTAATGTACTAGTTAAAGTGGCATATTGAATAGTCCCATCATGGTGGGGACACTTAGCTGATGACCATCCAAAACATTTATTATATCGATGCCTGACATGTTATCGATAATAAATAAATAAATAAAATATCGTGCATGTGTTGTCTCGTCATGGCTTCAAAGTACAGCTGGGAAATGTGTCACGAGAGTTATGGTCCATAATAGACCACTATTCACATACATACAAGTAGATGTTTCCTCTAGGATAAAAAACCCAATTTCTTTGCATACCTATACACATTACATCCCTCATTCGTGTACCATTCACTGGCAGCCCCAAGCAACGCAAGTTCTTACACGCTGACCATTCAAAACGTTTACTTTTATGACGAAATAACCTGGGCCCCAAAAATGGATGACTGCATCCTATGCAATCTGAGTCATGAGAGAAATAGGGGTTACTGGGATGCTAACCCGAACGAACCAAACCACATGAGCATGGTGTCAATTATATGCCTTCTTAGGGAGGAATTCAGTTCCATGTGAGATTTTACGGAGCAAGACGTCAAGCATAGAGTGGAAAGTCTGCATCGTCTGTAGTTGATTTTTCTGAAGATCATAAGCACAGCTAACGTTGTATTGAACGAGATAGCAAACAGAGTGCTAGCATCACAAGAACAATGGTAGGAATGGTTCCAGGAAGAGGGTGATTTTTTATACGCGTATTCTGAGGTAGGAGAGTACAAATTTCGTGCGATGGAGAGGATTTTCAGTGAGACCAATGTGCCGAGCACCTCCAACCGAAGAGAACCATATTCCACTGTGGCAGTTATGGAACGTGTTATTGGGAGTTTAGGTGTATTATCGTGCTTTCTTAGGAATCTAATGAACAAATATATTTAATTATTAAATGTATTGTTAGCAGCGCTTTTCGCATATTATTTTCAATCGTGTACTCCCAAATATGCTTTATCAAATAATAAACCGTATCAATATGACTGTATTTTTGTAAAAATTTTCGTGTTTTGATATAATAAACAGTGATATAGTGGATCCCTACAGTAGTGGAAAATATAACCATCATGTAATTTGCGTCTACAAAGATAGTACCGAAGTAATGTGTTCGGCACACTATGTAGGGCTAAGGACCCGATAATTAAGCAACTAATTCAAGGGTAATGATTTTAATCGCATTACATAAGATTGTTAATTTTAATAAAGTTTGACACTATAAGTTTTCACATAATTTACATAGTAATGTAAAGTTTGATGGGACTATTCATATCTGAATACTGGACAGTTAATGACACTATGAGTTTTCACATCATTTACATAGTAATGTAAAGTTTGATGGGACTATTCATATCTGAACACTGGACAGTTAATGACATAATGAGTTTTCATATCATTGATGTAAAGTTTGATGAGACTAATCATAACTGAATTCTGGACACCTTACGATACTGTGAGTTTTCACATCATTTACATAATAAAGAGCAGATAAATGAAGGGTTATCATTTAAATTTATTAGAGCCCACTTTATTTATAAATATGAGTTACATTGGAGGTTTTCATGTCCCAAAACATTGAGTGCAAGCAAAGCTGCTGAATGAGTGATGATGAGTTCTACAAGGTCAATGATCGACATAGGCCGGAGTTTGATGCATACATCTGGACTTACAACTTGCACTGGAATTCCTGTTGGTAAGAGTAGTATGCTTCAATCTTAAAAATTAGCTTTTTAAATTAGTTATTTCATTAGCTTAACAACTTGAAATCTGTAACAAAAAATACCTCCACATGTTGCTGAACAACTCCCTCGTAAGAAAGTTGAAGCAACGTTCCGTTATTGCAAGATGCATTGGGTCATCGAATATGTGGGAGATCACATTACCCCAATGTTCGAGAATACTGGATGGCAGAAGTTTATCGAGGACAACAACATTGTTCGCGGTATGAGTTTGAATTTCGATGCTATACAGATTACCGAAGACTCAATCTTTTTCAAGGTTTTTGACATTCTTGAACTGAATGACGACGTGAAATGATTGATGGCAAAGAGAGGATAAGGGACCTGCCCTGGACGGTTGCTCATCTGGATATCACATATGTGCTAGTCACTCCAACTATAAGTAATCTTGGTTTGTTTGTTTTTAGTCGGTCCCCCCATGTGAATGGGACCTAGGGAGTTCCCAATCTAGTAATGTAGTTAATTAAAGAAGACAGTAGCCAATGGGCAATTCGATATTCGGCAATTTCCTAGAACCGTCAATTTAGGTGTTATCTCGTATTTTATTTCGAACTAGTTATTATCTTATGTCATTTGTGTCCTTGCTAAACAAGCTAGCATTGTGAAATTCGGGTCAAGCAACGATTGCAGTATGTGGTTTTATTTAACTATTTTAGTTTGAAGACCTTCCACCTCCTTTATCACTGAGCGATCATTTAGGGGCCTTAGCTGGTGATCGGGGCTGTTTCCCTCTCGACGATGAAGCTTATCCCCCATCTATTGAAGAACCTAACAAAGGAGATTAAATTCGGAAAACACCCTACATGAACTAAGATTAACTTCGTGTTTGTAATTATATCCAGTAACTTAATACTTTTCTGGTACCGTTATGCTCGAGGAGTACATTGATATCCTTCGTAGGCCAACCACAGGCGCTGGCATGTTATTACTAATTAATACAACATCGTGTTAGTGAGGTCAATTTAGGGCTTCAAATTCAAACTGAAAAATGTGGTGTCAAACCTTGAACAACGTCTTCGGAATCGTATCTCTGAAAAGTATGTGTGGTCATTTATGTGATAGTGTAAATGATGACAGTATGTTCTTTAGGCATCGATGAACAATTATGTGGGGGATTTAATTCAACTATTAAAGGGTAGTACTTGAAAAATGAAAGACATTCAATATGATACCAACCAATTTAAATTGTTCAACCAACTATGAGTGACAGAGATAGCCCTAGGGCCGAACGTGAAAAGCCATTTTTTGGTATCTCCATTGAGCAGATTGAGGTCTCACTGGATTACGAAATGGTAATTACTGTGTACTTATTTACTGTTCAAAGCCAATAACATTTTCTTAATTCTGATTTACCTACGTTATTAGAGAATTCCAAATTTCATCGTTAGGCTGTTATTGAGAACAACTGTGGAAACGATACTATGATTTAAAAAACAATCTTGGTAAATCCTGTGTCTCGGAGACAATAGTGCTCTGAAGTTCGATAGAACCGGCTAGAGGAGGTTTATTGAAGATAACCGTTTAACAATCGACAAAACCTTACTCTTTTTGGCAGAGTATTTGGAATTAGACTCAATTATCTTCGAGGTAATCGAGATCTCACCTCAAAACCCCGACTTTGCCATCACCATGGATGCTTTGGGTCACAACGTTGGACGAGATAGTAGGCCTTCTTCTGGTGACCCTGAGTACCTTGAGTAATGGAAGGAAACAAGAACACAACCACAACATAACTTCTATTAAGAAGGATGGAGGGCTCAAGTTGCAGGGAACCAAATGCGAACCCTGATCTTCAGGACAGACTATTCTACTACAGCTATTGGATAAGGAAAGTCGATGAAGCTTTCATTGCATACTTGTCCGACGAAACGCGAGATCGCATACTTGTCCACCGAAAAGTGTCATGGAACTTTCGTTCTATGTGGAAATCATACAATTGTTTTCACCGATGCAAAACCTACTTCTACAACATACACAACAGGGTAATCTCATGATTACTTTAAGAACCGTCTCTAGGAGTTGCAAAAGTGCTACACAACTTTCAAATGATTAACCTCAATACCAGGTGTGCTTCACAACAAAGATAACAACATAATGCACGTCCCGCAGGATGTGTACCAGCTACACTTTCGGGTAATACTTATCCAAAGCACTACTCCAACAATTAATTAATATCTAAGCTCATATGATGTAAAAATATATTTTTAGGCATATGATTTATTAAGGGTTTGTTATTTTGTAATCTTACTATGTGATATTTATGCTAATTTTTTTACCATTAAATACGTTGTTGAAGCATGACGACTACGTACAAGCTTACCTTCACAAGGGAGAGAGGATTTGGGAGTGTATGGAAAGAATTTTTGGCATCCCTGGAGACGAGTAGACTCAATATGACGAAGCTTGTTGACTAATAAACAACAATTGCAGTACGTGGTTGCATACCAGTTCTTGAAACTGTGTAATAGTATAAGTATCGCCTCTTTGTTTATTAACGTTTCATTTAAGACATTTCCTTTTAATAGTAGACAACTTTAGGAGTTGGTTGTTGCCTATTAGTATTCCAAATGAACCCACCTCTGTATGTCGGAAGATGTATCTACAATTGTGCGGTGTAAGTCATGTTTGTTACTTAATTACATGTTTATTACAAAATGAGGTCATGCATGCGTGATAATATCATTAATGTTTTCCAAATACTTCCAAATAACTATAAAATCAAACAAAACTTTCATTCACAAACTAATACAAGGACACCATCAACATCAAAACATACGTGTCATCTAGTCACTGAGGTTGGCCACTGCCGTGCTGAATCGGTAAAGTGCCAGACCCATCGCACGCCGTGTAGCCTTTATGTCCAGACATTCAACACCTAGGTCGACAGACTTCTTCAAAATGGACTCAACCTATTTAAGCATTAATGCACCACCACTATTTGCCGTATCTTGTGGGTACATAACGTGGGCCGGTGCGTAGGAAACCTTCCATACAGGAAAGACAAGGTAATAGGTATGCTGCTGGTACAAAGCCGAATACGTGCACAAAGCGCTTATCATTCTTCATAAAGGAAACATTGCATTAGCGAGGTCATCGCATGTCACAGTCGAGTCCTTGTGCAGTCGCAAATCATACACGATGAAATCGCATGGTTTGAAATCCAGCTGAACAGTTATCCAATGTCCCTCGCAGTTCCAAGCGGTCACAACCTTTTAAAAAAATAATGATGAAACGTTTTCAGATTGTTGATGTGATGTGGTCTGGCTAAACAAATCTTACAATTAAAATACTAGACTTAAGAGAATAACTGAAAACTAACCGAATCCAACTCTACCCAAGGCTTCACATTGCCCCATGCTAGTGAAATTCCCCTCACATAGTCCGCCCACGGCTCCAAACCTTCATTAGCCACCTGCTCAAGAGTATGTTAGTCAATTTGCAAGTCCGAGGGGTCATTCCTGTGGAGGTCGTCCTATATCGCTATTAAGCCAACCTATTAATGTCAAGCATGTGTCATTTGCACGTAAACTAAATGCTTCAAACATTAAAAAAAAAAAGTAAATTGTATACTAGAGACTTATAAATAACTATGGATCAATCGACCCAACGCGACCTCTCCACTTCTTATTTATGGCAACACAAGCCAGTCCCGACCGAGTTTGTAGAAGACGTAAGTAAGCCTGTATATGCAACTCATACGAATATACGGAATTATCATTCCACATTTTCATGTAATAAAATAACGTCAAAATATAAAAGTCATTTTTATAGCGTGATAACTAAACACGTACATCAACGAATATCTCTGAGTTATAGCCCATCATGGTCCTAAAACACTGGGCTTCCATCCCTCGCCCTATACCAACGTCCCTCCTGTACAACAAAGGCATACAATGATTATTAAGTTATGAAATGCAAAATTCACACAAGGGTATATCATCACAAATATCGATAAAAGGTGTGCTCACAGTCCGTTACGCTTCATACTCTCGCTCTACAGCGGATGGTGGTCTAATACTGTCTACCTCATAACCTCTGTCTAATGTTCTTCCACGGTGCCTCTCTTCATCACATCACACAGTACTATGATAGTAGAAGGCTGTGGGACGTCCACATGACTAACATCGGTATCCACCTCAGTGACTCGAGTCGTACCCCTGCGCTCCAGACTACTCAAATCAGCATCTCTAGATACCGAGGCCACGCTGTCAACGACGTCCTAAATCGCCGCATCTACCGCATCAACCAAGTCTATAGTTGCTCTCTCCAAATTAGGTTCGAGATCTCGTGCCAACCTTCGCTCCTTAGAAAACTATGATCGGGTTGTGATGTGTCTCTCCTCGGGCTGTATGCATACATGGAGAGGGGACGACAATGGGATCACTAAATAACACATGCAAATCATCACCGGGATTACCCTAGTTATACGGGACAGGTAATTCACGAGATGGACAACCATCATGCTCTGGAACACCGCCCATGAAAGACGACAAGCCTTCATTAATGGGGAAATTCTCCTTGTAAAAAATATCACGAACCAGAGTAGGGAGCTCCGCCTTGAACAAATCAATGTTCTTGTTGACGTAACTCTTCAGCTCCTCAGCCTTTGAGTCATGGTAAGATGTAATGCTCTTCATCAACTCGTTGTTCAGCGAAGATAGATCTGTAATACTAACCCTCGAAGGTGCAACTTATGCTCATCCTAGCCTACCTCTCAGGACATCCGAACCACGATGATGGCCACGCTCGACTATGAGTGAAGGCTCTACCTCACCACTGTGTGATGCATTAGCAGAGCAATCTGTGTGGTGCTTTGACGCTGCGACATCCTGCTGGAGAGCATCATCTCCTTCATCATCTATAACATCTTCGATTATCGAGAATTCCTCCGAAATAGGGGGTAGTACACGATGTACCGGTAATACAGAGGACCTACAACGCTTAGTAGGCCTGTCGTCGACTACCCTATGTTTGCGACCCGACACAGTCGCCCTACTACTAGTAGTCCACGCCTCAAGGACAGATTCGATGCCTCCCCCTGCTCCGTGCTACAAGATCCTCGTACACGACCAAAGTCGGGGCCCTGGTCGCGACGTACAGCTGCCATTTTCCCTATAGGTGTTCCTGAATAGGCTGCCTCTGTGGATCTTCGTGCATATGCGCCTGTCTTGGACCGCTCTACCACTTCCTGTGTACATACTGGACGACACCCACATGAATATCCTCATCCAAATGTTGCAGATACATGGGCCCCTCCTCCTCCGCTGTGAAAACTAGAGTCTCGAGATATTTCGTCTGCAGTACAGGATAATAAGTTGTAAATATGGATTGAATGAATAAAAATATATTTATTAAACAAATACCTTGATAAGAAAATTCAATTAGAGAAAACTAACCTCGTCATTGAAGAAGTCTAAGAAATCACACCTCTGGCTGCCAAAATATTTCCAAAAAAAATATCGGGGCCGCTGCAGGTGCGGAGGGGGTATAAGACTACTAGGGGCTAAAATCATTTTTGGTCCCGTAACTCTTCATTTGTATACTTTTGGTCTCAAATAAAGTTAAAAATTAAATTTAGTCCTGTAACTTTGGAATTGGGTCAGATTTAGTCTCTTTTCTTTTCGAAAGTGACCAATTTGACTGGAAAATTGCATGTATCATTCACATGACTCATTTTTCCTACATAATTTTTAATATGTAGCACCAAGAAGTGACGAGAAACGAGAAAAAATAAAAAAATAAAAAAATTCTCTTTCTTTTAATTTTTCTATTTTTTAATGTATTTTTAATTCAAAATCACTTGCCGATGCCAAGTATTAAAAAAATTGGATGGAAAAATGAGTCTGGTGGCCAGCACGTGCAATTTTCCGGCCAAATTGATCACCAACGGCGAAAAAAAGGACTAAATTTGGACCAATTCCACAGTTATAGGACTAAATTAAATTTTTAACTTTTTTTGGAACCAAAATTGTACAAGTAAAAAATTACGGGACCAAAAATGATTTCAGCCCGACTACTAGCCTTCATCCCAAAAATAGGGATAGCCTCGAAAGCCCACGTCTGAGAAATCAAGCATTGTGAGAAGGAACCAAAATAATTACAAATCAGCTTCAATAAAAAACCAGCTTAAATAAATGCTTACAGTAAATGCTCACTCGGACCCGTAAAAATGATGAGACGCAAATTTCCCCTTCGCAAGGGGGTTTGGCGGTAACCACACGGGAATCGTCCTAAGGTAGTGTGCAAGCTTCTGGAAGGTATACTTCCCCCAGGGGAAGGTTTCAAACTGCTTTGGCTGATCGACAAGCGCCCAAACCCACCTATCCACGGCGGTCTTTCGCCTGTCTGGGCACAGCAGAATATAATACAACAACAATACCTTCGCAACCGTAACTACGTTATGCTCATTGTCCCTAAATGAACCAAGAAGGAACTGTTCCTTAAGCACGTCCAGCTTGTGCGCACCAGTCGGACTTATAACCGTGTTGTAGAAGCCATCATCCGCCGAGGCCGGGGCATTTTCAGGGTGGAATTCACTATCCCCAAACCTCAAATCGGTTACAAGTGCATACTCATGGTGCGAAAATCTTATGTGGCGTGTCACTATTCGAAACCAAAACTGAAAATCTCCAGCACCGGGCTTCAGTACCTCCCTCGGTAATAACGAGTGTACTCCCGCCTGAGGAAAAGAAGGCAAGGGCTGAAAATCGAGTAGATGCCCAAAACAACACCTCCAGAAGGTATCGAGTGTGCCGCCACCGGCCAATTCAAGTTTATTTTTTATCTCTTCAAATATCTTCAAACGGAAATAACTAATAACAGTAGCCCTTCGGTTCTGGATATCGGGCCTTTTTCAATAACCACACATCCTACATAAACGAGAACATTGGATTATTGAATACGGAGTATGAAAGAGTAAGATATCATGTCATTAGTTACATATCGTGTATCATTTACTTACATAAATCGTGTATCATTTAAACATATCCTGTATTATTTTACAGGTCGTGTATCATTTAATTAGATAAATCGTGTATCATTTAAACATGTCGTGTATTATTTACAGGTCATGTATCAAATATATTTCGTGCATCTTCCCATCAACGGTTACATCGTGTATGATATATTGTGTGATCTATCTTTACACCACTAGTTCATCTTCTAAAACTTCGAAAAAATTACAGATCAAAAATGTAGTTTTTAGGCAATCTAACCTCTTCCGCTTCCGGAATAGAAATTTCGCCTCCGCCAGAGAATCTAATAAATGCAAAATAATTCAAAGTGTATGTATTGTACACGAAATGATAAGAAACAGACAAAAATATTGAAATGGAGCAATTTGGTTGTGAGTCACAGCAACGGTAACTTTAATTTAGCCAAAGAAAAAGTGAGGGTAATTTGGTCCTTGTGGGTATATTTGTGGTTTCAAAGTAAAAGTGTTATATTAGTTTTTTTAAGTTTCTGAATAGGCACAGTGGCCAATTACCACTTGTTTGAAACTAAATCCACAAACTATACTGTTATATGAGTTTATTTATGACACGTATAAACAGGGAAGGACGGAAAAAGAGAAAAGACATGCAATGTAAAGGTAGAATCCGTAGAGAGATTGAAAGAGCCTGACATCCCAAAGACACAACTGAGCAGGACTCTTTCAATTCCAAATATTGGCATTATTCACATTCTCTCGTGACCCGAGTTCTCTTCAGTAGGAGAGTTAATTATTTTTGTTTCTTTACAAGTTTCCCTTGTTTAGGTATTGGATTAATTGTTCTTCTCTGCTTTCCCCCAAAAATATACAGAAATATAATTTGTATAAAAATAAGTTACTCAGTTATTCATTTTTTCTGCATTTGTTTTCATTAATTTTCTACTTTTACAACCACATTTCTGAAGTCACGTGGGAACGTGGTATTTTCATATATATATATATATATATATATATATATATATATATATATATATATATATATATTTGATTTAAAATCGACCATTTCACTAGGCATGGTGAACTGGTTGGGGTTTCATGTTCCTGTTAAATGATGCAGCAGTGGCGCTTCCTTATTTATAGTAGTATAGTTTCTAATTCGTTATAGTATAAATTTATTTTCAGTATAATATAGTTTTAAATATTCATAATTGTGCTCTGACCATTAATATTCTCTACATTTATGTTATAATATAGTTTGTTATACTTTGTAGTATAAGTTTAGCTTCAACGAAGTATAGTTTTATATAAGTATAGTTCTAAACAGCCTTATTAGTATATTTTGTTATTTTGATTTTCACAGTTTCTAATTCATAGTAGTATAGTTTATGATTTATTACAATACAAGTTTAGTTTCAGTATAGTGTATTTTTAAATATGCATAATTATGCTCTAACTATATTATTTGTTATACTTGTGTTACAATATAGTTTGTTATTTTTTTGTAGTTAAAGTTCAATTTCAGTGAAGTATAGTTTTATATAAGTATAGTCCTGAACAACTTTATTAGTATGTTTTGTTATTCGGACTTTCACACTTATTCACAGTAGTATAGTTTCTATTTTGTTATAGTATAAGTTTAATTTCAATATAGTATAGTTTTAAATATTTATAATTATGCTTTGACCATTTATTTTTTACAATTTGTGTAGGCTCTTTAGTGAAGTGAGTGTTGATGAGCTTGACGATGTATAAAAATTCTAAAAAAAAAAACAAGCCTTCTTCGAAGGAGAAAATTATTAAAGACAAGAAACCAGTTATTGAAAAAGCTAAAGCTGCTGAGAAATGTCATCAACAAAATGAACAAAGGAAGAAGAAAGCTTTTTGTTATTGGTGTTTAGGAAAAAGAGTAGTCTAGTTTATTTTAGTTTATATAAGGAACAATTCTGATAGAATTTGTTATTTTGTAGTTTGTTTTTTTGTGAAAATTCAAATGATGCAATTCTGGTGTTTTTTTGAACACATTCTTAATTGTTAATTTTTGTGAGAAATCATGAACGTGTATACTGTCCATACCTGCTAATAAGTGTTGCAATACTTCATTCTTAAAAAAAATCTTGCAATACTTAAATGAAGAGGTCAACTCAAATAAGAAAAAAGAAACTGCTCTACAAGGCATGATCCTTACTACATTTCATCCATTAATTTTCTTTTCAACATCCATTAATTTTCTTTTCAAGTCAAGTGTGAACCAGTTAATCCATTGATTTAGTATTAAGTTCTCTTAAAAGGCAAAGAACATTTAACATATAATATAACTTATAGTATTATACTATTATGCGTAGTAAACTATATTATTATGCTGAATAAACTATACTATATCTGCTAAACTATACTGTAAAATGTTGAAGCAAACATTGCTAATATATTATACTTTTATGCATAGTACGTAAACTATACTATTATGTTGTGTACCTACTATACTACACTATAAATTGTTGAAATAAACTCTTTTGATTGACATAAATTTTGAAGAAGGGAGCGCGTGAATTTTGACTAGGTGCGAATTTTGACCGTTTTCCTTTTTCACCTAGTGGATTAGTTTTGAAGAGGTGCACAATAAGCCTTATGTGCACCAAGTGCATATGAGATCCACTAATTTTAATATGATTCAGAAGGATTATATTGAGAAAATATAAAGACAGGCAAGGCAGTGAAGCTAAATTTACATAGTATGTGTATGAGTGTCGTAGTGAGAATATAAGAGGTTAGCCTTCAATTCATGGATGAGAGAGTGCCAGATGAATATGTGAGGGATTAGAAAACAAACATGGCTACTTTTTAGTTAATTTAATAAATAATTAAATATGTTAAGATCAATTAAGGTGGTGTGTGGATTTGTAAAGGGGTTCAAATTGATTGTGTAGGAATATCAAAAGTTTATAATGTTTGAGAATAAAATTGATTATGGGAAAAAAATCAAAAGTTAAGCGTGTTTCCAGAACAATAATTCTTCCAACAATTTAAAAAGAATCACTTTTTTAGGGTGTAAAAAGAATCACTTTTAATCGGTTAAAATCTTCCTTTCTAAATTGAATTAAAGCAAGTACTCCTAGTTCTATTCAGAAGTGAAATGTGGTTTTAACTAGATCCTTAGCATTGAGATCGTTATTGAAATGCAACAAGACAGGAATTTTTTAAAGTCCAATTTTGTCTAAACCCCAACACAAGACAATGAGATTAAAGTTCCGCATATATGATTTTTTTAACTTTTACAAGAGCAGATCCCCACTTTTATAATCGTCTCTCCAAAGTTCCATAGTTATGATTTTGAGTACAAGATATAGATACTCAACAAATGCAATATTTAGATTCAGGGTAAACAGTATGACGCAAGAAGGGCATACTTGTCACTTCCATCATCTGGTTTTCGTTCAATAAACCATAGAAAAATGTTGTACTTAATGTACTCCAGGCATGGGTTCTTCTCCACCACTTTTGAAGGGCAAACTCAGCCTGTGAAAATCATGTTTACCATGCTCATACAATTGGATAAATAATATTACAAAATTAATTTATCATAATAATAATAAAGTATCCTTGTCGAAACCAGACTACTTCTTCACTCTTCGACATCTTTTTCAGACCAGAAAGCATATCCACATGAAAATTGAGAGTCAATTTACAAAATAAATTTATAGGGGTATCATCTTCCAAGTCCAAACACCATGAATATGCTTACGTTGGGACTTTGATTATGGGTAATGGTTCTACTTGTAAAATTACCGGTATTGACAATATCAAAACTAAGGTGTATGATAGTGTGGTTAGAATATGTGTCATATGTTAGGGATGATTTGCAGGTGGAGAAGAATCTGATTTCATTAGAAACTCTCAATTCGAACTATTGTACTTATAAGGTTGATAGTGGTGCAATGAAGGTTGAAGACTGTAATGGTGATGAAGGATAAAAAGGGTCAAAAAATATCTACAGGTTGTTGGGTAATACGGTTAGTTTTAGGTGGAGTTACAACCTTGTGGCATATTTGGTTAGGTCATATGGGTGAGGAGGTTCTAGACCTTCACAAAAGAAATCTGTTAAAGAGTGTATAGTCGCATAAGCTTGAATTCTGCAAGTTTTATGTGCTTGAGAAACAACATAAGGTGATATTTAAGACAGGTATACACACAATACATAGGACATTCTTGACTATGTTCATACAGATGTTTGGGTACCAGTGAAGATGATAGCACGAGGAGGACATGTTTATTTTATGACGTACATTGATGATTTCTCAAGGAAGGTTTAGGTTTACTTTATGCAGCATAAATCATAGACATTTTCCAAGTTTAAGCTGTGGAAGAATGATGTAGAAAAGCGAACAGAGAGAAAGGTGAAGTGTCTAAGATCAGAGAATGAGACTGAGTACATGGATGTTCAGTTCAAGATGTTTCGTGAATAGTGTGGTATCTTAAAGGACTTTACAGTTTGCAAGACACCACAACATAACAATGTGGTAGAGAGGATGAATAGGTCTCTAGCTGAAAAACAAACAACATCTGCTGGCTCCTTAGACAAATCATCTTGTGCCTCCATTGGTTGAGCCACTACTTCATTTGCTGATCCTACTTCAGTACAAGTAGCATCAACCTTCTCCTTAGCCATTACTTCTTCCACTTATTCCTGTTCCATCAGGATTTTCATGGACTCTAGTCTCTCTTGACTAAGAGTCTTCATGACTACATCAGCTCCTGGATCAGTCTTAATGTACTCATCTTCCAGTAGATAGTCTTCCACCTCATCTGCATTACTCTTGGAAGGAGTATGTATTGGGGTATCTTCATAATCCAGAAGTTGTTCTGCTTCAGCTTGTTCAACTGACTGAGGGTTTGGAGTTTCTTCAGTGTTGGTTACTCCATCAGTGGGTTGAATAGAGTCTGCAGCAGAAGGAGTTGCAACTTCAGCAGGGTTACTGGGTGTTTGTTCTTGCTCCTCTTCTACTTCAGTTGCTTGCTGCATTTGTGAAGTAGCTTATTCATTTCTTGCTACTTCTTCGACCCTACTTTGTGTACTTCCTGGCTCATATACACTTGGTTCTATGAGAGATGGGCACTTCCTTGTCTAGTGCAATCTTTCCTACAGTGTGTCTATCGGTGATCTGTGTACTGCCTTGTCTACTACCACATCATTAATAGCAGATTCATTGGCATTTGCAGTATCTGCCTCAGCTACTTGTTCCTCATTTATAGTAGCTTCATGGGCACTTTGAGTGGATGTTGTTGCCTTGCCTATAGTGTCATCTCTGACAGTAGATTCATTGGTTTCCTGCCTAGTTCTGAATATAGAAGATGGTGGAATTTGATCTTCCTTAAAACCTTCTGCAATAGTTGGCTAAACTGTTGTATAATTGTCAGCAAGTTGTTGTGACAAGTTTCCTGGTCCATTTACCATTGGAATTTTGAGTCTCCGATCGATATCTTTGGCTGAGTTTCATCACTTAACGAAGTTGCTTTGGTTCATTAGTTTCATGTTCACTATTGGAGTGACTGTCGTCAGTAAGGCAATTCAGGGTTGCTTTCTCCAGAAAGCAAGCCCTTCTTATGCCTTTTATGGGATCACTAAAGTCCCTGGAGGTCTATTCAGCTATGTCTTCACACAAAGCCAAGGTGGTGACCATTTTTTCTTTCTCGCCCCAATCAAAAAATTCCAATGTGGTAGAGTACAATCTTACACTATTTGTATGCCATCTTTAGTACATTTCCATCTCCTCCTCCAGTAGCTACTCGATGAGCTGATATCCTTCTAGTCGTGGCGGGGCTACGTTTTGGCCAGCAGCGAGTCGAAATTCATCTCCTACGGCACATTGTTTATCCCCTACTTTAAGAGGTTCGACCTCTCCCTATGAAGTGTGTTGGGGGCTACTTGATGTTGCCTCGGTTGAAATTCACAACTGTTGGGTGTTGATTCAAGGCTTCTTTTGCTGCCTTTTCTTTGATTGCTAAGGAAGTAGAGGGTGACGGCTAGCTCAAAGGGGGGATAGACAGGACATCATAGGAATCAAGAGTTGAACACCCTTGATCCTATGTTACATAACTGATGCACAATCAGGTGAAGCAGATCATGGTGATGAGTGTGCTGACTTAGGATCACCAAAGAGTTTCCTGACAGTATCTTGCTTGAGATGGGCCTTGACTAGCCTCATTTTCTTCTTCACTAGAGGTTGATCCTCGAAACTACTCTCTTTCACTTCCTCTTCTTCTACGGTCCTAGAAGAAATGATTAATTCCTTTTTAGGTCTCAACCGTTGAGATCTCTTCTTTGAAGGAGGGCTTCAAACAAATATCCTTATTTTTGCTGATCACAACAGTATTTAGGTGGGTGGCCATTCTCTCTTCTTCTCCCCTACTCTTAGAACCTTCCCTTGTACCACCAATCTACTTGTCTTTCCCAACTTCCTCACCTCCAGTGGTAACAATATAAAGACTATATAGAATATAGTTGAGCATGATTCTGTATCACTTGCTTCATTTCGTCTTAGTGACCTCTTTCACTAGACGAGTAAAGAGAAACAATGGCCAGTTCACTAGTTCCTTTTTCCACACAACTATCATCGGGTGGAATCTGACACTGGTACACTTATCATAACTCCCAGTTTTTTTCTCTATGTTGCAGCTAAACATATCGTATAGAAACTCAAACTCTGGGAGAAAAGTGACCTTGGCACAGGACTCATGCATGTTCCCTACTTGTTGGTCACTTGTAAAAACCCTCCAGCACTCTAGCAGTAAATCCCCAACATAGATCTTCAGCTGCGTCGGCGACAATCCTTCCCCCAGCATATTATAGATCTTGGAAAATGTGGAAAGAGTGGTCTCAACACTAATCCCTCCCGCAGTGCATGTTATGGTGGATGGTCTACCCTTTTGATCATGGGTGACCTGTGCAGTTGAGTAAAAATGCTCCACCATCTTCTCTTGGTGTCTTGGTGGGTGAGCACCAAGAAAGAAAGTAAGGAGACTCGACGATAACTTTCGCCATATCGTCTCTATCAACTGAGATCTTCAATTTCTCTCCACCATCCGTATCCGAAGATACTTGAGAAATGCAAGACGTCCTTCTGTATAGTCAAGATTCTCTTTTATTAGAGTGAATTTATGGGTTGTCATTGAACCTTGTTTGAGAAGAAGGTTGAAGATCAAAGAAATGAATCTTTAGGGTTTCATCTCAAGAAGATGTGATCAAAAAGTCTTCTCAAACTTTCTAAGTTTTAGGTATATATTTTTCACTGTAGATAATAAAAAATGACTCTTGGTTCACATAGCAAGAAATCTGTACGATTTGAACGATTCAGATTCATTGATGGAAAAATGAAGAATTAGTGGCTGAGATTTAATGGGTGCATTGGTCCAATACAAACCATCATAATTACCTCTGCGAAAAGGCATCTATTGTGGTGCAGTAAATGGTGTGTGCATTAAATGCGGGGAAAGAAAGGAATGTTTTCCCGCTTTAAAAATCAGCACAGTAAATGCTACAAGGAAGTATTAATGTTGTAGCAAGGATACAATAAGTTTTAGATGTCGTAGACATTAAATACTTACAGTGTTTGTGTCACAATGACGTTACTGTAGTAAGCTCCACCAAGTCACCGTTTGTCAGCTTACTGTGTTTCTCCTTATTGTCTTTCCTGTTGTAGGCATCTTCGTGAATGGACATGAGTTGTCTACTGTCATCGTAATTATAGAAATTATTGCTTACAGTATGTAATGTATCACCATGCAATATTTACAACATTCCCCCTCACTCCAGTAGGGTCATAGTAACCTTTTGATTGACTGTTTCAAAGTTTATCTTCATGCTTTCGCCAACAATAAACTTTCCTATAGGGATTCTCCTACATAAGTAGCATCCCTAATTCCATCCAAAGCATATTGAAACGAGACTCACACGAATGTTTAATGAAAATATTATCTAATTGTACGTCTGTTTCAAGTTTGACATCCTCCCTTTCCACATGATCGCGGATATAGTGGTGCCTTACTTCTATATACTTGGTCCGAGAATGAAGTGGGACAACCATCATACTAGTGTCATCACACATTATAGGAGTTTCTCTTTTAAGTATCCCACAGTCCTTTTTTTGTTGAATTGATTATATTTGCCCACAACAACTTCTAGCAGCGATGTATTCTACCTCTACTGTAGATGTTTCGATTGATTGCTACTTTTGGAAAAATCATGAAACTAGTCTATTTTCAAGAAATTAACATGTTCTGCTCGTGGTTTTACTGTCAATATTTGGTAGTTGTCATTTCTTACCACCAAATTAAACGTATATATATAAGAATATGTATACGCGATACCTAGCCAACGACTCTAATGAGTAGAGTGGTAAGTAAGGGTCGATCCCATAGAGAACGATGGATTAGTGTTGTTCGGATATTACAAGCAACTAATGATTTACGATGGATAGGGTAATAAACTTAAACAAGTAAACGAGGGGGATTTTGGATTGAGTTAACAACTAAATGCTAACAAGTGATCAACTAAAATTCCAGACATGCAATAAATATTTTTGGTATTTTATATCAAACAAAGAAAGACAAATAACAAATGTTTTTCGGGTTTAGAATATGATAAAAGGTCTACCCTCGATCTAGTATCCCCTTGAATCCGACCACCTAATGATTATCGTTGATGTCCCAAATTCAATGTGATTTAAACCCTTATCCCACAATCTACAAGGTCCGCTTATGTAGACCGTGTTGTCCCTTAATTGTGGATAAATTGAAGGTACGCTTATCGATTTATCCCTACCCAAATAAATTAGTGATCAAAACAAGCTCTTTTCAGACTAATTGATATTGGGTGGTCACGAGCTAGAACAACGGGATAAATAAAGCATAAACCTCGACACGATCGGATTTAGAGGTCGAACTCTATAATGCCACCAATGATATCAAACATTGTTCGCTACTAAGGGAGATTGAAGCTTCAACAATCACGGAAAGTGAAGTTCAATCTCTAGCAACATACAATAAATGTCTCCCAAAGGGTGATCAATCCTAAAACAAGCATCTAGGCATGAGACAATCCAATCAAGCATTATAGAACATTTAAATTGCATAAATAAGGTAACATCAGGAGTCAATAATCACATTCTCATCATCAATCAAGGTTCAATATGATCAAGGGTAGAATTTAGGGTGCTAACCACCCATTACACCTAATACTATCAAGAAATTACAGAAAATACAAGAATTCATAAAGATAGAGTGCTAAAACCCAAGGATGATCAATAGGGAAGATGATGTGACTTCTTCTTGCCCTTCTCTCCTCCTTGGATGTGATGGTGGCTGAATAGTGCTTCCAAAAGTATAAAAAAGGTATGTCAAATTCGAATGAGATGATATATATATATAAGGGGAGAAAGTGCTAGTAAAAAATAGGCAAAATCGCATTCAGGATTTTAAAAGAGGGTAAGGAATCTCGGCCGAGATGCAAGTGTGTCTCGGCCGAGACGTGAAAAAAAGACTTTTCAGTTGGTGGGTCGAAGCCTAATCTCGGCCGAGAGGTGAAAAGGGGAAATTGGGGCTAGCTAGGGTTTGACTCCTCTCGGCCGAGATTGGATTTCATCTCGGCCGAGATCTTGGTCTTTTGAAAATCCTGAAATCCTCTGGAAACTCATCTCGGCCGAGATGCGTTGCTTGTCTCGATCGAGATCTTCAGTTATGCAAATCTTCATGTTTACCCTGGAGACTCATCTCGGCCGAGATTTTCATCCTGTCTCGGCCGAGATCTTCAGTTAGCCCTTCCTTTTGTTGCCTTGATCGATCCCTCGACTCCGCGATCGTTTGATGTTCTTTTTCAATCCTTTTTCACCTGTCTTAACACAAAAACAACACAAACGCATTATTTTGCCCATGAGAGTACAAAAGCACTAAATACACGTGATTATGCACATTATTGACACTAAAATGACATTAAAAGTACCCTAAAGTGCGTGCACGGGACACGTGTACCAAATCTCCCCAAACTTAGAACTTGTTCGTCCCGAACAATAAAGAAAAAAACAAAAGGACACGTTTTTAGGGCAGAGTTTAGTGGCATTTGATTTCAGAGAATTTGCACGAAAAAGAATAAGTGATCATGATAAAAACGAGCATATGTGATAGACTAGATACACTACTCTCGAGACATAACACTCTCAACTTAAGATCCTTACCGGGTGAGTGTATCTCTCTCTCTTGAGTGCATAAAAAAGGATAGCGTTTACACTCACATTGAAATGCACACAATGCCTACCATAAGCTTGCCAGTCATCTAAACCTGAAATAGTACTTGACATGTGAGACAATGAATCAATTAGGTCTTTATGTGAATTGTAATGTTGGCTAGGGGTAAGGTGGGATAAAATTTTAGGTAAAAGTGATTATAAAACGGACTAAATGAGTCGTGCACTACCCATCTACCCCTCAAACAATGGTCACTCAACCTCACTCTTTTAATTCTCAATCAAGTCGAACTTAAGATTCGACTTCTTCTCCTTATTCCTACCTACATTTCCCATATTTATCAATCCTTTCAATAATTATGCTTCTTAAGTGGTAGCGTCGTTTCTTACTACCAAATTAAATGTGTATGAAGAATACACTTAAACCTTACTAACTATCCTACTGAGTAGAATGGTAAATAAGGGTCGATCCCACAGGGAACGGCCGAACAATTTTGATTCTGATGTCGAGCAGTTTATGATTAAGTACGCAAGAAATAAATATTTAAGAAAGCAATAACGATAGGGGGATTGATAAGGAACTAACAATCTACTAGTGACAATTAAAAGCAACTAAACACAATTAAAAGAAACAAGTACTCAAAAACAATAGAAGGGATCTTTTTGGTTTTAGTTTTCAAATAGTAAAACAAGTCACCCTTGATCATGCTTCCCCTTGGTCTTAGACAATTGATGCAACTATTGTTAATGATTAAATTGTGATTCAAGCCCTTATCTCAAGACTATTAACAAGCTCTAATAGCCGTGTTGTCCCTTAATCTTAGTTAATCAAAATAAGCTCTTCGACTAACCCTATTCAGTTTAACCGAATCCTCGAACAAGCTCTCTTAGATTCAATCACCAAAAGCATTAAACACTAGGACAACGAGATAAATTCAACATAAAACTCGAAAGCTCGGTTTTAGTGGTTGAACTTTGTGTTATCCCCAATAAATAACTATTGTTTGCTACACGGGAATCGAAAATCCTACAATTATGGATAGTAATCTCCTATTCTAGCAACACATTCACAAATCCCTTATACTCAACAGTCCGTTTGGGTATCAAAGGCTAAATGAAAGGTAAATTTGCTTGTAGTGTTGGATATCAAACAAAAAGGCATAAGCTCAAAGGGGCTTAACTAGATGCAATGTCAAATTCGGTAAAAGGAAATATTTTCAAGCTTTTGAAATATGTTTTGATCAAGAATTGCCTAATATCATTTTCAAAGCCACAACATGTATTGACTTATTCAAAAGTAGAGAATTGGGGCAAGTTCTAGAGGAAAATGCATGCATTCAATGAATTTTCACACCGAAAGGAATTTAATTTCACTCCAAAACTGGGAGTACGCATTAGGCTCAAAGACTCACTTGGTTGCAATTTTGATCAAAAGTTTTGCCTGTATGTTCAATTTTGTTTCAACAAGTCTATCATGCTCTACCATGTGCTTCTTTCAAAAATATTTGTTAAAATTTTTCATCATTAATCAATGCCACATTTTTCCTTCCTAAACTCATCCAATTGCTTTCTCGAGCTGCCGACTTGTACGAATCCCACCCCCTCCCCAAACTTAGTTGCAAACTAAGTTTGTGGAAAAAGAGGAGTACAAGTCGGTGCTCGTCGAAATTAACCAATTATTAACCAACTAACTAACTAACCTAACAAAAATAACCAAGCTCCAAAAAATATGCAAGGGATCAAAATTTAATAAAGACAATATCAACATAACCAAAATAAACAAAAGATAGCAATTGGCTCACAGTGGGTCTCGACCGAGATGCGTGTGCGTCTCGGCCAGATATCGTTCCAGAGATGTTTGCCAGTTTGGGCTCTCCTGAGTCTCGGTCGAGATGCCGTATGTTTCTCGGCCGCGATGTGCTTCCAGGGAATTACCCTGCTGCGCCTTCACAACGTATCGGCCGAAATTCCTAACGTGTCTCGGCCGAGATGGCCTCCCCTGCATTTTTCCTTCATTTTGCTCCCCTTCACCCCCACTTCATGCTATCTCTCGATTATTCTAATTTATACCTGCATATTTCTCAACAAAAAAATCAAATATGCCACAAGGCATTTATTAAGCAACTAACTAGGAATTTGAAAACCGCAAAAATTGAAAGATACCATCGGGGTGCCTCCCGACAAGCGCCTTTGTTTAACGTCGTTGGCTCGACGGATGTTCTTTTTAATTCAATTTACCGGGAAGGGTTCCTCGGTCCCTTCCTTCCGTGCTTCATTCAATCCCCGCGGGTCCTTACGGGCCTCCCACTCTTCCTTACCGTCTTCTGGAAACTTAATTTCCGGGTCAATTTCACCCGGATCCTCTTGGATCCCCAAACCTATTCTTTCCACATCATTTGCCTTCCTATCATGCAATCTCTTCCTAACTTTCTTGTTGTTTAAAGCAACACTATCTTTCCCAAGCAAGTCAATAAAATCAATAGAGAAAACATCATGTACATCTTCAGGGTGTTTCATGGACTTGAATATATTAAACTTCACAATTTGATCTTCAAACTCCATGGTGAGAGTCCCCTCACGCACATCTATTTTTGTTTGGGAGGTGTTCATGAACGGCCTTCCCAAAAAAATAGGTGTGGAGTTTGTTGTGTCTCCTTGCATATCTAATATATAGAAGTCGGCCGAGAAAATAAGATTATTTACCTCAACAAGCACATTTTCAACCACCCTATCAAGGAATGAGGTACTTTGATTGGCGAGTTGGATAACAACCTTAGTTTCTTTCAATGGCCCTAAGTTTAGGCTTTGAAACATCGAACGGGGCATCGCATTGATTGATGCCCCTAAATCAAGCATAACTTTCTCAATTAGACAATTACCAATCTTACACGGGATGAGGAACATTCCCGGGTCCTTGAACTTTTGAGGGAGTTTCTTTTGGAATATGGCAGACACACTTTCCCTCCTGAGTACCTTCTTATTTCCTTGAGGCCTTCTTTTGTTTGTGCATAGACCCTTCAAAATTTTTGCATACCGTGGGATCTGTTTCACAGCTTCAATTAGTGGAATTTTGACTTCCACTTTATGAAATATTTCAAGCATTTCCCGTTCTCTATCTTTGTCTACAGCTTTCTTGATTAGGCATGGAAATGGAAGTGGTGGGATCACGGTTAGTGTTGGAGCGTCGAGCTTTGGATCCTCAAGGGAGATTAGTATGGTTCTTCCTTCGACAGATTCTCTTTCTCTTCCCTTTTCTTCTTCATCCTCCAAGTGAGGGAGGCTCTTAGGTGGCTTCTCCAGCACCTTTCGGCTCCTCAAGGTACTTATCCTAACATTATCAACTTTACTCTCCACCTCTTGAAGGGCCTCTGTTTCCCCCTTGTCTTTATTTCTGTCTGGAATCCTCTTCATTTGACCCGGAAACGAAAGTGGTGGAATTTCAGGATTTATTTAGGATTTCTGAGAATCTCGGCCGAGATTGTCTTGTGTCTCGGCCGAGACAAGTGTGCAGGGGGTTTCCTCTTTTGGACGAGGTGGGCCATCTCGGCCGAGATTTCATTCTTAGCAGATTCCCTTTCACTTTCGACTCTCCTTTCTCCATCTCTCGACTTCCCCTTTTCAAGGACCTTCCTGCTTCTCAAGACTCCCATGCTGACATTTTCAATTTCGCCTTGTGGAGAGTATTTCTTGGTAGGAAAAGGCAGTAGGTTTGGGAAAGCATGTAGCTAATGCCTCCTTTTGTTTTCGCAACTCTTTAGCAATCTTCCACTTAGGTGTCCGAATTTTAACTTCAGCCACATGGGGAGTTGATGTCTCTTCTTTCCTCGGACTATCATCCACTTCCTTAGTCTTTCCCTGTGAAGTATACCCGGGCTTTTCAGGCTCTCCAAGTAACTCCTCATTCATAACAACAATGGCACTCACATTTTTCGGGTTGACTTCCGGTTGAGCCGATAACCTTCCTCCTTGTGCATTTTCTAATCGAGATACCACTGATGCTATTTGACTGACTTGATCCTCAATACTCTGAAACCTAGAACTTGATTCCTTCTGCAATTGAAGCGTACTAGTGGCTAGGCTTTTCACTATATCGGAAAGTGATGGATCAGAGGGTACTGGCTCAGTGGGTTGCCCTTGCTGGAACATCCCCCTAGGGTAGGGGGTCGATTGTGTCCACCTTGATCACCCTGTTGATGCATATTTGGACCTTGATTCCCATATCTGAAATTGGGGTGGTCTCTCAACCCTGGATTGTACGACTGCGAATAGGGATCATACTTCCCGCCAGCCTGGTTAGGATTAAAATTATGAACTGCATTAGCATGAGCTATCATTTCTTCTCCAAGAACAGGATAGGTATCAGTGGAGTGCTCGGTTATCTGACAGATTCTGCAGGGTTTTGGGATAGGAATGCTTCCCGAAATCACTTTCTTCACTAGGTCGGTGAGCTGGTCCAATCTTTCTTCAACACTTGAATCGATAACATCTTTGACTCGCCTCACACGCTCTCTACATCCGAACTGTTGAGTCTTGGCAGCCATCTTGGAGATCAATGCTCGGGCCTCAGTAGGTGTCTTATCAACAAGAGCCCCTCCGCTTGCCGAATCAATCATGTTTCGATCTGTTAGACACAACCCCTCATACCAATACTGGATTAACAATTGTGGAGTGATTTGATGTGGCGGGCAACTTTCTACAAGCTTCTTAAATCGTTCCCAGTACTCATACAATGTTTCCCCCTGCATTTGCCTCACTCCACTAATTTCTTTCTGGATGTTGGTGTCTCGAGAAGCTTGGAAATACTTTTCAAGAAACTGTGTTTCCATGTGATCCCAAGTGGTGATTGATCCGGATGGCAAGTAGTACAACCAATCCCTAGCAAGATCTTTTAATGAGAACGAAAATGCTCGAAGCTTAATTTGCTCTTTAGTCACCCTCGATGGCTTCATGCTCGAACATGCCACATGGAATTCTTTCAGGTGTTTATGCGGGTCCTCCCCGGATAGCCCATGGAACGATGGTAGGAGGTGTATGAGCCCCAATTTAAGCTCAAAAGCAGTATCATTTCCTATTGCTGGGAATGTAATACACAAGGGTTCTTGAGCAACCCTTGTGTTGGCAAGTTCCTTCATGGTCATTTCCTGATCCTGATCCTCAGCCATTTCTTCCAATCCGATGGTCACTTCACTCTCTAAGTTCAATTCTTCAAATCCTCCTCGGACTTGTTCCAAATTCTGGGCTCTTCTTCTCAACTCTCGTTCACGTTCCACAATATCCTATTCAAATAACAATCCTCTCTCTCCTTGTGAACGCAAGAACATCCACTATACTAAACAAAAATGAGAAAACAAGAGAATATCAAACTACTAGATAAACAAGAAGTAGATAAACAACTAATAAATTAAACATAATGCTTGAACAAATAAAACAATACTATTCTTATCACCGTTCCCCGGTAATGGCGCCAAAATTTGGTAGTTGTCGTTTCTTACCACCATATGAAACGTATATATATAAGAATATGTATACGCGATACCTAGCCTACGACTCTAACGAGTAGAGTGGTAAGTAAGGATCGATCCCACAGAGAACGGTGGATTAGTGTTGTTCGGATATTACAAGCAACTAATGATTTACGATGGATAGGGTAATAAACTTAAACAAGTAAACAATGGGGGGTTTTGGATTGAGTTAACAACTAAATGCCAACAAGTAATCAACTAAAATTCTAGATAAGCAATAAATATTTTTGGTATTTTATATCAAACAAAGAAAGACAAATAACAAATGTTTTTCGGGTTTAGAATATGATAAAAGGTCTATCCTCGATCTAATATCCCCTTGAATCCGACTACCTAATGATTATCGTTGATGTCCCAAATTCAAATGTGATTTAAACCCTTATCCCATAATCTACAAGGTCCGTCTTATATAGACCGTGTTGTCCCTTAATTGTGGATAAATCGAAGGTATGCTTATCGATTTATCTCTACCCAAATCAATTAGTGATCCAACCAAGCTCTTTTCGTACAAATTGATATTGGGTGGTCACGAGCTAGAACAACGGGATAAATAAAGCATAAGCCTCGACAAGATCGGGTTTAGAGGGCGAACTCTATAATGCCACCAATGATATCAAGCATTGTTCGCTACTAAGGGAGATAGAAGCTTCAACAATCACGGAAAGTGAAGTTCAATCTCTAGCAACATACAATAAATGTCTCCCAAAGAGTGATCAATCCTAAAACAAGCATCTAGGCATGAGACAATCCAATCAGGCATTATAGAACATTTAAAATGCATAAATAAGGTAACATTAAGAGTCAATAATCACATTCTCATCATCAATCAAGGTTCAACATGATCAAGGGTAGAATTTAGGGTCCTAGCCACCCATTACACCTAATACAATCAAGAAATTACAGAAAATACAAGAATTCATAAAGATAGAGTGATAAAACCCAAGGATGGTCAATGGGGAAGATGATGTGACTTCTTCTTGCCCTTCTCTCCTCCTTGGATGTGATGGTGGCTGAATAGTGCTTCCAAAAGTATAAAAAGGGTAGGTCAAATTCGAATTGGATGATATATATAAGGGGAGAAAGTGCTAGTAAAAAATAGGCAAAATCGCATTCAGAATTTTAAAACAGGGTAAGGAATCTCGGCCGAGATGCAAGTGTGTCTTGGCCGAGACGTGAAAAAAATATTTTTCAGCTGGTGGGTCGAAGGCTGATCTCGGCCCAGATTCAACTTCATCTCGGCCAAGACGTGAAAAGGGGAAATTGGGGCTGGCTAGGGTTTGACTCATCTCGGCCGAGATTGGATTTTATCTCGACCGAGATCTTGGTCTTTTGAAAATCCTGGAATCCTCTAGAAACTCATCTCAGCCGAGATGCGTTGCTTGTCTCGGCCAAGATCTTCAGTTCTGCAAATCTTCATGTTTACCCTAGAGACTCATCTCGACCGAGATTTTCATCCTGTCTCGACCAAAATCTTCAATTAGCCCTTCCTTTTGTTGTCTCGATCGATACAAAAAAAATACAAAATGCATTATTTTTCCCATGAGAGTACAAAAGCACTAAATATACGTGATTATGCACATTATTGACACTAAAAGTGCCCTAAAGTGCGTGCACGGGACACGTGTACCAATCTTGCAACCACCGAAGTCAGAATCTAAGTATCATTTGAGCTCAATCATCAAAATCAACATCTTCCTCCTGATAGCTGCATTTAGCAACTATCCTTGCTTTATTCCTAGTAACAAGCCCCGACTTATCTAGCTTGATTTTGAACACCCATTTGGTCCCAATTACACCTTGATGAGTAGGTCTAGGAACCAAATTCCAAATTCCAAAGTTCATTTATCTCAAACCCATTGAGCTTTTCCAACATGGTTATACCCAATTAGGATCTATTGGAGCTTCCTCCATGGTACTAAGTTTTGTTTGAGATACGAATCAGGAGAACATGACTTTATAAGATATAGATCTTCTTGTCCTTACACCATCTTTTATTCTCCATATGACAAAGGAGCTTGGGGTCGGATAAGAGATGTCCAACGTTGGCTAATCTGAAAATTCTGGTAACACGTCTAGCCATTTATGTAAAATGTAGAACTGAGTGGGAGGCTACTCTCTAATTTTTTTATGTTATTTGTTTTCCATTTTAATGTTTAGTTAGTTTAGTTTCCTAGAAAATTAAAATGTTGGTGCAAGGACAAGGATAGCGACCCCAGTTGAAGGGTCGAAGAATGGACAAATTTGGAGCAAAAATGGGCGAAAGGAACGCAACCACAAGTTAGGGATATGATTTAGTAAATGGACGACCGAGTAGTTTGGAAACTTGGTAAAGAATATGCTTACGTATTAAAGCCAGCTAAGGCTGGCACATTTGCACAACTGAGTAGCTTAGCAACTCGGTAAAGCAAAATGTCATTTTTACATTTGCACGACCGCGTAGATTGATCAACTAGATCGAGAATTTTAGCGGGTCCAGTCATAACTTGAACGACGACGTTTAAGTTTGGGGAGAACATGACTTGTCTCCAATTTCAAATCCAAGGAATTCGTTTGGTTGATGAAAAACCCATGTGAAGAATCTGAAAAGGGCAAGGAGAATTTTCGCCGACTTATAGTGAATCGGGTTATGGATTGAAGAAGTTGTTACAGAAGAGTATGCTTGAGTGTGTCACATAAATATTCAATCTATAATATGTTGTAGAAGATGTTGCTCAAGGTGTGGGAGCACTTTCCCCAAATGACACTTTCATTCATGAAGTCCCAAAAGGTCTCTTTGAAAGTGTTATTGAAGACACTTTCATTCATGATGTTCCTGTAGAAAACAATAACATGGAGACCGCATTGGTTTACTTCATAATTTCTAGGAAGAAAGCACACTCCAAGAAGATTAATTATGTTTCCTCGACTTCTATTTCCACTGATCTTGTGTAAGAAGCTGAAGAAGAATGTGTAGAGGGGGACGATGAAAGTCTTGAAGAAAAGGAAGAAGAAGATCGAGAAGCTAAGGAAGAAGAAGAACCACGTCCAGTTGATCAACAAGGTGATGTTTATGATAATGAGCCAATAAAGGTATGAATACAGTTGATAGAAGAAGTGAGTTTTCTATAAGGATATAATTACTTTATTTGAAAGACACATTCATTCTGCCACTTGGGAAATAAGAGTTGTTTTGATTGTTGAGGAAGTTTTGAAGGAATTTTTATTGCATTTTTATCAAGTATGAGGGTAGAATCGGTTATAATCGGTTTGAAGTTATCTATGTAAAGGGGAGTGCCTATGAAATTTTGTCACATAATCAGTTTTTTCTTTGAAAATTCTTTGGTTGATAATAAGTCTTTGACAACTCCATATACCAAGTTGTTAGTGACACAAGTATAGGCGTTGTTACACAATAGCCAAGAACACCAATACCTTGCATTCGCACTCATCTCTTAATAAGATACCCTTCACAAACTTTCTTGTTGTAACTGCCTTCCATCCTCAAGCAACTCTATTGCCACTCATGAACTGGTGTGTTGGTAGATATGATAGGGGTAGGACTTTCCTTTGATTTTGGAAAGTTAAATTTATGTTGTGCGCTTATTGAAGAACCTGCCACTTATTTCTGACTATGGCTACTAACTACTCTGTTTGTGAGAACATGTTGATCAGTCTTGGCAGTTACCTTTTGGAAAGCTTCTCATGTAGATCTAACAATTAATGAAGATAAAGTCTATACCACCTTTATCCAGATTTGGTGTTCTACAACATGTTTCCAGATAATGTTGGAACACCATCCTCAAAATTTATTTCAGTTCCTATTGTCATGATACTGTGACAAATTAACTTGGTTGAGATAAGAATTCAGAATGCTAAACTGGATATCTTTTACTTGATGAAAGTTATGGAGGAAGTGTAAAAAATGCTTCCTGGACAAAAATGGACAAAATGTGGTGTTGTTGATGGTGTGTCAAAAGGTGTTGTGGACTATAGGTGGCGAAAATCCAGATGGTACAGAAGTTGAGAAAGTAATATTGGTTGATGGTGCAGAAAATGTAGTATTCTTAATTAAAATTAAACGAAAAAAATCATTTGAGTTCTTATTTTTACTTGTAGTTGTTTTATGTAGGGGGGGTTAATGAAGGAGGAGTGTGACTGTTTAAGTCTAAACACTCATTCCTTTATGTAGCTGCTTTTCCGTAAGGTAATGTTTCTATTACAATGCATGTTGAATGCACGATACGTGGTTGGAAATGAGTTGCATATGCGCATTGAGTAAAGCATGTTGGGCATGAATTTTAGGACAAACGAGCCAATTAAATACTTTCTCTTTTTTTATATTAACTTCTTTTTTGTTTGCAACAAAAAATTCAAAAGGTTTTTACTTTTTTTTTTCTTTTTTGTCTAAAATGCTTTTTTATGAAAAATATATCACATCAACAATCTTTCCGTGTTCTTTAATATAACATTCATATTACACACGCGCGCACACACATATATGATGTTGAATTTCAAATAAAAAATATTTTTTGTAAGGTTATTTTTCTTTTTTAACTATCGAGATTAGCAATGACACACTAAATGCTTAAGCAACTAACAATAAAAGAGGAAAGAATATGATTTTAATTAAGAATAATTTATATCTCACACTAGAATTTTGAATCTTAGTATTCACCATTGTTATTAAATTATGTATGCACACAAAATATTTTTTGCAGATGTGATGGAAATTTAACATTTGTTTATTGATATTTTGGGGTTTTTTGAAAAAAAAAAAAAACATTTTTTCAATTTCTTAAAAACTTAGCCATTTCTCCATAATTTATTTTACAATTTTTCAAATTAATGATATTTTAATTTGACATCTATGTTTTATATATCAAAATGAGATATTACATAAAAAATTTAAAAATAAAAAAATAATTGGTTGATTTCTTGGGTTAGACTTGACGATTCATAATAGGCTGGGCAATATATATTGGGGTGGTTTGTAAATATAATTAATGGAAAAATTCATATAATTTTTTTATCAATTTATCTTTTTTTTCTTGAATCATCAACAAATCAAATTATATCTCAACCCACAATCAGCATTAACGTGTAATTAGACCCGTATCTAATTAAATCTAACCATTCAAAACCAGTAATTTTTATTGATACTATTTTTAGATAAAGTTTATTTAAAATTATAATTCGTTTCTTAAAAAATAATTCAATTTTTTTCATAATTATAAGATGTCTTTGTAATTATCAAAGTCATATATATATATATAATATATATATATATATGTGGTTTCTTTCTATATATTTGATCTTTTTAATAAAAAAAAGTCACATTTGAATATCTAATTTATGTGATAACCTTCGACTTTGTTAAAAAAAATACAATTTAATTGTCATTTTGTAGAGACGTCAAGTCAACAAAAATAAGACTGGTAGCTCAAATTAACACCTTCATGAAGAGTGCCAATGAGGGTGTTGCGGGTACCTAAAGACCTATGCCCGCCCTACCATTCGAACGGGGCATGGCGAGTTGTGGGGCAACCCATTTAATTCATTTTAGTATTTTAGCAAATATTATTTCATGAGTCATCATAAAATAAAAAATATAAATATTAAATAAAAATTAGTAAATGCTTAAAATACATTCTCAATCCTATTTTGTGATATTTAGTTGAGTGTTTAAACTAAGTTAATAAGTTTTACATTGTAGCCTTTCTTATTTGGTCTAATTTAATATAATATCATCATTTAATATTTATAAATGTTACATGATTATTAATTATTATATATTATATGTAATATTAAGTTCATTAGTTTGTGTAAATAACTATGATATGTGTGTGTATCAAAATATCAATGCGGGGGATGGTAAGTCAGTGGCAGGTTATTATATCAAAATTGTCACGCCCACCGGTCACGTGCAATGGATATATCAATTGACTTCATGTATGAGATTTACATTTAAATTTATCCCCAAATTGTATAATTTATTCAATTACAATCCAAATTAAAATTATTGGCGCAAAACTATGTGGTTAAAATTTACTATGGGGCAAAAAATACTTTTTTTAAGACAATTATTTTTGTTTCACTTAATATTTACAAAATATTAACCATAATTTTATTAAAATTAATTAACTTCATAACTTGAATTTATTTCATCCTTCGAATATTATTTAAACAGCACATGCACTGCAAGAAAAATGGTATTTTGAGATCACAAAAAGTGATCTCAAATAATGAGTGTTTACCATAACTTTAGTAAAATGGTCTCAAATAAAAGGCTGTAAATATTAAAGTATTTATGTGCATTTGTTTTTGATGTATGTGCCCTATTTCGAGAATGTTGTAGCCGGCATTGAGTTTAGAGTTATTAGGACTAGCGATATTTTTTTATTATTAGAAGGAGGTCGCAATGAAATTTTGATTGAAATTAATGCGTGCAAGTATCCTTCTAGACTACTTTCCATTTAATGCATGGATTTCTGATACTCAATTGTTACAGTCGAACTTGGAAAGATCTTAGGTCTCTCTCTCCCACGGGCCCCACAACAATTATTCTTCTACATCACCATTGTTCAACGAACCAGGATTCTCACCTAGCGTCTCTACGCACACCAACGGATATTTATTTTGGGATGTTCTCGTTTGGATGACCATGATTCATCTTTAACGTATTTTATTTACAATTGGAGAATCATTTCTTCACATCACATCTTATTATCTACATCACCTTTAACAATTCTCAATATACTTTTTATAATTTTCAATACACATTTTATAATTTCCAGTACACATGATCATATCCTACAAATTCATTAAACAAAAATACATTCACACTATTTAAGTGGATGTACCATTCAAGGATGTGTCACAGCCAATGTTTGTGGGACCGGATCGGTGATCTAACCGGACAAGCCACCGGCTCAAGGTTCGACCGGTCAGAGGCAATTTGTTGACTTTTGGATTTCAATAGTTCCTTATGTGTAATACAATCTAATTTGATACTAGATTTTAACTTGTAAAATAAACATTCAACATATATCAATATCAATTAATTCAAAGATACTTCTAACTCTAATTTGTTTAATAACAACCTAGTGCCAAATTTAAAATAAGAGGGAAAAAATAAGGGCAAATGAAGATAAAAGTGAAAATCCTTTTATTTTTTACTTAAAACAGGCCCAAACACAACTTTATTTGAAAAAAAAAAAATTGAATATGAGGCCGGTTCTACCGGTTCACGGTTCGGCGGTCCGGTTCTCACCGGTTTTATATCATTTCCGGTTTTTTAACGCTACCGGACCGGTTCCCGATTGAACTGATCGAACAGGCCGGTCCGGTTTCACAAAGCATGGTCACAGCAAACGTGGCACATGTCACTACATCCCAGCACAAGTATCTCCTAAATATAAGTTGATCAACATATTTATTAATTCATATGTCAATATCTTATACTCCTCTTCCTGGACTAGGGGATGTTTGCTTTAAGTTTAAGTGGGTCAGAAAATTTTTTGTCTTTGAAATCATAATATTTAGAAAAAAAGGTGAATAATAAAAATATATGTTTGTTTTGAGATTTTATAGAGCATATTGTACTATAGATGTCAAATCAATGCTGAAAAATATTAGTGGATGTAATATTATATTGTAGGTAGTTATGTAATAATAAAAGTAGATTTTATAGAATAAGATTATATTGGATTGAGAATTTAAATTTAAATCTCAAAAAATAAAAATTAAATATTTTAACATTCGAAATTCATCCGTACTAGATTGAAAATAAATATCCCCGTTGAGTACGATGATACAAGCCAAATGTAGAAATTGATGAAAAAATAAGTGATGAACATAAGATAGTTTCATCAATGCTAATCCAATGACAGCGACAATAAAATAATGTATGTGTTTGTTTTAGATTGACTTCAGTAGATTTAGAGGATCAAATCTCAATAAAGCATACTGATTAACTTTCTCAGCCTTAAGCAAATACACCCAATTAGAAATTAAAAAATATGTTGTGTATGGCAACGAAAAGCATGATGTATTGTAATCAATGAAAAGTGATGAATAAAATAGTAATTTACAACTATGAAACTAAGTTTACAAAAGAAAAAGCATTGGAAGTATATAATGTGTGGTAGAGGACTAGGAGGCAGCAATTTTTTCAAAGACACCCAATCTATTATCAGCCAATCTGGAGTTGTAAGCAGATTTCTTATACTCAAACCATGTAAACTCCTTATACAAACTGTCTTCCCCCTGCATTAATGGAGCTATCTTTTCACTCAAAGGTGGTCCTCCAAAGTATATCATTGATACCCTTGATTTTGAACTGTTCGCCACTACTCTGTGCCTTACACTTTTAAACCTTCCATTCGTCATTACCTGCACACCAACACAAATTTTTACACTCCAATCAAAATTCTCTCTTTAAATTTGCTTTAGTATAAATATTAAACACTTTTTTTTCCTGTACGAAAATTAAATATTACTGTGTGGACGGTGCTATTTATTATAGTCCATGAATACGCACACATTTATTTGTGTGTGTTCTCTTGCACAACATGGGACCAATTACATGATTTTGACTTGAACAACATTGTTGTCGAGGAATCTACCACCCCTCTCAATAACATCAAAAGCAAAAAAGGTAGTTTTATGTTTTAAATTTTAACCACACTTATAAGCACATGCACACACTCACATATAACTCCATAGTAAAAAATGTAAGTTTACTTATATTTCTAACTTTTCTCTAAATAAACTAAGTTTGAAAAGATGAGTTTTATGACAAAAATGAGTGAATTAAAATTTATGCCCAAAAAGAAGGTGGTGTATGGTAGAGCAGAGGTGTAAAAAACGCGTGCAATGAAACCTACATACTACATGGTCGTAGTCAAACCTAGGAAAGATGCCAAAAAGTTATGGAAAATGGGTGGACGAGTGTACCCCCACACGTACACGTATTCATGAAAAAGGTGGTACCTGCAAGGAGTCACCAACATTAATGAAGAAAGAATTTTGATCAGGCGGGACGGGAAGCCAATGGCCTTCTTTAAGTGAGATTTGAAGGCCAGAGGTGTTGTTAGATCTCAACGCAGAGATGATTTGCGGGTCGGTGTGCTCTCCGAACCCGATGCCGTTGGATTCCGGGCATGGAGGGTAGTGATTCACCCGGAAAACAGAGTCACTCTCTTCGTCCATCAACAGTTTACTGAAGGCGTTTCTTGGCTCAATCTTCAATCCCTCGCTCAGCATTTCAAGTATCTCGCAGGCCATCTTTCTCACCGCCGCAATATACTTATTCGCCACACACCTGAAATAATAATAGTTAAACAAAATTCTTTTAAAAGCAGGAGACTTGTAATGTAAAAGTACTTACCGGAATCTTTCAGCAGCTTCCCCGAAAATGGAGGAAAACTTGTGGTAATCCGAGTGAGAATTGGTGGTGAGAAGCAAGTATTCGACCCAGCCGATATCGCCATTGGGGCCAATTTTCTTGTCGCCGTAGCCGAAGGGGCTAGGGGGGCCGGCTTTTTGTTTTTCGGAGAGAGGCAATGAGAAGAAGCGAACAGCTTCAGATTCCAGGTCTCTGATAAGCTCAAATGGAACGCCGTGGTTGATGACTTTGAAGAAACCAAAGTCCTCACAGGCCTTTACGAGCTGCGTTGTGGTGTCGGGTTTGGACAAGTCGATCAAAGGGACATCGGGGAACAATGTGGAGAACTGTTCGATTGCAGGTTTCGAAAGAACAACCATTGCTGTTTGTTGTTAGGGGAAGAAGAAAGAAGAAGAAGAAGAATGGCTGTAGAGTACATGACTTTGAAGATGATATGCTGCTATTTATAGGCAGTGGGTAGGGGGAAAGGAGAAGGGGGTGGGGGTGATGTAAATAAGTGAAATGCTGGAAGAGGGAGGGAGTACTACATTACTCATTACTATTATATTATGTAATGATGTAATGATGATATAAATATTGAGTTTAAATGGGAGGTGTGGATCCATGGGGGGAGGGGAGTTGCTTGCCACTCAATGCTCACGTTTAGACCATATCGATGGACATGAATTTCGGTCTAACTGTATTTGCGATAATATATATAGACCATCTTTTTTCAAAATCCCATTTTCATTTATGAACGCAATTTTACTCAATAGTTTCCTCGTCTATTGATAAAGCGCAATCCGGTATCCAATCAATTCAGCCTAAATCAATGCAAAAAATATAAAAACACACAGGATTTACGTGGTTCGATCCGGGATCTACGTCCACGGGCAGAAAATCACTCTTGCCGAGGTGTTTCTTTCACTAAAACTTTGAGTTTACAGGTAGCAATTCACAATACAGAGTGCGAACCCTAATTCCGAGTTCTTTTCTCATATTTATACTCAGCTTTTCCTAAACCCTAACTGAACCCTAACAAACTCCCTATTCTCACGCCTATTTCCCGCTGCATGGCGGTTGGGAACGAATCCTGAGCCTTGACTCGCGGAACAAACCACCTGTTGGGCCAACGCGTGTTCCTGGGCCTGCTGGGCCTACGCGTGCTGGGCCGGTCAGTGGGCTCAGGTATTAACCCGACCCGAAGTGACCGGGTTATCCCTATCAGATGCCCCCTCCCCCCCCCAGCCGAAGCGAGGAGGGAGCTTCGGTTGTCACCGGGGTGGAATCGTAAGCAAGAAGGGCTGTGGTCGCTGGCGGGCCGAAGTGTTTATGGTTGACTAAGTCTATCCGCGTCCCTGGGGACTCTGCGGAGCAGTCTGCGGACGCGGAGTCGAGCTAGGCCGAAGTACACAAGACATATATCGAGATACCGAATTTCCAAGAAGCAAGAAACGCGTTGGAAGTATATAACAACCTGGCCAAGGTGGAGGGTACACCGGAGTGAGTAGTCTGGCCAAAATGAAGGGAGCACCGGAGTGTGGTAGTATGACCGAGGTGGAGGGTACACCGGAGTATAGTTTGAATCTTCCTGACGAAGGGTGAGGTTGATGTGATTGGCGGCGCCATCATGAGAGAGAGGGATGTGAAGTGACACGCTCTGCGACTTCCAAGAAACCTGTTCCCCACGCGCCTTGGGAACTGCAAAGCGCGTGAAGAGCACGTTTAAATCTCCATCACTGAATTTGAATAGGCTGCATCAGAGCCGTTGGTTTTTTGCGTATATAATTGGAATAACTGCACAGTAACTTTTCATCTTCTTCATTGCGATTCATCTGTTTAGAAAGCGGGAAAAAGAGGGATTCTGTGCTTGCAATCCATCTCAAATCAAAACTTCTCAAATCCAAACTTCTCAAATCCAACCCAAGTAAGTATGTCCTCCTCTTCATCTTCTGCCTCATCTTCTGCCTCTATTGAAGTAGTAGGGACTACGGGTGCTCCGTTAGATATCCCCCCTCCCTGTCTTATCTCATTCCGGAGAGGAATGAGGTTAGGACCGTAGACAGGGCCGATGGGCTGGAAAGCAACGTTATGATGGTTGCCTTCTACCCATGCGCGGAGGAGGAGTTGGAGGTGTCCTCGATAGCGTTACGGATGTCGCGAGAGCAAATTGAGAGAGAAATCCCTTTATTTTTCTTCCCCTTCAACCTAGAGTATATAATACCGAACCCCGAGGATAGGGCCTGCTGCCCACCGCAGTGGTTTATTAGTGTGTACATAGATCCCCTTAGAATAGGCCTGAGGCTGCCCCTGTGGGACATTGTGATCCAATTGCTGAAATACTACGGTATTGCCCTTAGCCAATTAGTGCCAAACGCGGTGAGGCAGGTAGTGGGATTCACGGTGGTTTGTAAAAACGCCGGATTAGAACCGACCGTAGAGCTTTTTAGGTTCTTCTTCCAGTTAAAAAACTTCGGGAAGTCCAAGGGGTGGTACTCCTTTAGTCCCCGAGCCCGAGGTGGGTTCAAGGTTCAGAACCCGAGTAAGGTAGAGGGGTGGAATGAGAGGTTTATATTTATTAGGAATAAAGTAGCTCTCCCGAAGTGGAGGAGTGATGAGGTGCTTGATACCGCTCATGTGGAGAACACGACTTGCGAAATACACGGGATGTTGAACCCCATTGACTTCGCGCACAAGTGCAGCGCTAATAGCTTCCTCGGCGGAAGCCAAATATAAGTAAAGCGGCTCTCCGGGGAGAGGAACTGACAAAGTAGGCAACTGCTGTATATGACGTTTCAAAGCCTCGAAGGCCTCGGTGCACTCCGGAGTCCACTCAAAGGACTTCGTCTGTCTCAAGACTTTGAAGAATGGGAGCTGTCGCGCCGCCGCTTTAGATAAGAATCGATTTAAGGCCGCCAAACCACCTGTGAGGCGCTGAACATCCCTGAATGTCTTGGGTGGCTGCAATTCTAGCACATCCCGAAGTTTGGCCGGGTTAGCCTGCAAACCGTGTTGTGAAACCATATAACCCAGAAACTTGCCGGAGCCGACGCCGAAAGTGCATTTTGCTGGATTAAGGCGCAAATTGTAGCTTCGCAGGGTGCGCAACGTTTCGGCAATGTCTTGCACACATGAAGAATGGGAGATACTTTTTATAACAAGGTCATCAACGTAAACCTCGACGTTGCGGCCAATCTGGCCGTGGAAAACCCGGTCCATGAGACGCTGGTATGTGGCTCCGGCGTTCTTGAGCCCGAAGGGCATTTTCTTAAAAGCATAGCACCCGAAAGCAGTGATGAATGCCGTCTTGATGGCATCCTGCGGATCCATAAAGATCTGGTGGTATCCCTTGTACAGATCTAAGAAACAAAGTGCCTCATACCCAGTAATGGCCTCGGCCTTTTGATCTATGGAAGGTAGGGGATAACAGTCCTTCGGACAATGCTTGTTGAGGTCGAAGAAGTCGACGCACATCCGCCATGCCCCACTAGACTTAACCACCATTACTGGATTCGATAGCCAGGAGGGGTAATATACTTCGAACAGGATGTCCGCATCCAAGAGTTGTTGCACCTCGATTCGAATTGCGTCATTTCGCTCCGGGGCGAACTTCCTTTGCTTCTGCTGGATAGGCTTTATGCTGGGATCAATGTTCAGCTTGTGTGTTATTATGTCGGGAGAGACCCCGGGCATATCCAGAGGAGACCATGCGAAGACATCGGAATATTCTCGCAAGGTCTGAATTATAGCCTGATGTAACCATGGCACATCCACGGCTCCGACGGTTACAGTCTGCTCCGGCTTGGACGGATCTAGTGGTACTTGAGCGGTGGCATCCCCCAACGAGGTACATTCCCGAGGTTCCAGAACCGATGATGCCACCTGAAGCTGCTGTTTAGGAGGAACCTTAGCAGTCTTTTTGAGTGCCACGTACATACATTCTTTTGAAACCCGCTGACTCCCGCGGATAGCCACTTCGCCATGTGGTTAATACCTGAGCCCACTGACCGGCCCAGCACGCGTAGGCCCAGCAAGCACGTGAAGGCCCAGCAGGCCCAGGAACACGCGTTGGCCCAACAGGTGGTTTGTTCCGCGAATCAAGGCTCAGGATTCGTTCCCAACCGCCATGCAGCGGGAAATAGGCGTGAGAATAGGGAGTTTGTTAGGGTTCAGTTAGGGTTTAGGAAAAGCTGAGTATAAATATGAGAAAAGAACTCGGAATTAGGGTTCGCACTCTGTATTGTGAATTGCTACCTGTAAACTCAAAGTTTTAGTGAAAGAAACACCTCGGCAAGAGTGATTTTCTGCCCGTGGACGTAGATCTCCGGATCGAACCACGTAAATCCTCTGTGTTTTTATATTTCTTGCATTGATTTACGCTGAATTGATTGGATACCGGATTGCGCTTTATCAATTGGCGCCGTCTGTGGGAAACGAACCCACGACCACGTGGCCACTGGAAGGCTATTCTGGTGCAAAATGGGCTGGTGAGTGCTCTCAAACCTGAAAGTGACTGGATAGAGACTGAGAAGCCCAAATATGCAGAAATAGACTAAAAGGCTTTGAGTTTAATCATCTTGTGTCTTGGTGATAAGCCTTTGAGGGAAGTTTTGAGGTGCAAGAATGCAATTGAGGCCTGGACCAAACTGGAGGACCTTTATCAGTCTAAGTCAGTATCAAATAAGTTGTTCTTCAAGCAGAGATTGCTGGCTTTCAAAATGGTGGAGGAAAAAGACATTTCTGATCAATTAGATGAGTTTACAAAACTTCTTGATGAGCTGGAGGATCTTGGGGTAACTATGGAGGATGATGACAGAGCCTTGATGGTGTTAAATGCTCTACCAAGTTCTTTCGAAGGATTCAAAGATACTTTGATGTTTGGGAGGCAGGATAAACTGAGTTATGACTCAATCATTACTGCCTTGAAGACCAAATGTTTACAGAATCAAGGAGACAAGAAGGCAACTCAATCTGGTGAAGGACTAAATGTTAAGTTCAAAAGAAACTACCTAAAGAAGAAGGGTCAAACCTCAAAGAATCCCAAAAGTGGCAACACTGCTCCAAAGAAATCTGGAGAATGGGTAGAAAACAGAAAATGCTTCAAGTGCAAACAAATTGGGCATCTAAAGAAAGATTGCCCACAGAAGATGAAGAAGAAAGAAGGCCAGGGTGTTAAAGCTGCTACAGTTGAGCATGGAGAGGACACACCAGAGGTCTTGAATGTTACTGAGTCAAAAATGGAGATGGGGTGGGTATTGGATACTGGTTGCTCCTTCCATATGTGTCCCCATGAAGAATGGTTTCAAAATCTCAAGAAAGAAGATGGAGGGTGTGCACTGCTGGGAAATGACCAATCCTGCAGAGTTCAAGGCACTGGATCAGTAAGCATCAATATGTTTGATGGAGTCACAAGAAAAATTACAAATGTAAGGTATGTACCTGGACTTAAAAGAAGCCTGATCTCCCTAAGATCTTTTATTGCTACTGGGTGTGAATTTAAGTATGCTGATGGTCAGTTACACATAACCAAAGAGAATAAACTAGTAATCAAAGGAAGACAACACAATGGCTTGTTTATTTTGGTGGGAAAACCAGTGGTTGGAAATGTGGGAAACATCCTGGGCAAAGATGAACTAACACTGTGGCATAAAAGGTTAGGACACATTGGGGAAAAAGGATTAAAGGAGCTATCCAAAAGAGGTATAATAGGAGAGGTTGGAAACCAGACACTTGAATTCTGTGACAAATGTGCATTAGGCAAGTCACATAAATTGCCTTATGCTAAGGGGGTTCACATTACTCAAGAACCTCTAGATTATGTTCACTCTGATATTTGGGGACCATCCAGAACTGAAACTCATGGAGGAGGAAAGTACTTCATGTCTGTTATTGATGATTTCAGTAGGAAAGTATGGGTGTTTGTCTTAAGAAACAAGAGTGATGCCTTCACTAAATTCAAGACATGGTTACTTCAGATGGAAACATTAAGGGGAAAGAAACTCAAGCATTTGAGAACTAACAATGGCTTAGAGTATCTATCTACTGAGTTTACAACTTTCTGTAATGAAAAGGGGATTACTAGACATAGAACAGTTCCTATGAATCCTCAACAGAATGGAGTGGTAGAAAGATTCAACAGAACTGTTCTTGAGAGAGTAAGGTGTATGTGTTATAAATCGGTATGTGATTGTATAGACGAAGATGTAGAATACAGACAAAGTCGAGGCTAGAGTTTGACTCTATATCCGTAAGACGAAATTGCCACGTACTCAGGTGCAATACGTTATAGTAGCAAAACGCCTCCAAGATACAACGACTTTAAAACTTCAGACCGCTGCACTACGAGTCAGAAGTTATCGGCGAACATACTCGGATATTTGGAACTTTCGGACTCTACTAATGCAGAATTTAGAAAGCTTTTGAATTGCAAAGAACTTGTGAATTCGAAATGTTTGAAATGAAATGTGGAGGGCCCTATTTATATATGTTGAAGAGTTGAAGTGCCTATTTGGAAAGAAACCTCTTCACCCCTTGGTTGCACCCTTTGGACTGGACCCACCAGTTCGCTGGGCGGTCGCACCCGCAGGCTGACCCGCGCCCTGGCGGGCGACGGGTCGCACTGGTTCGCTGGCGGGTCGGTTCGACCCACTGCCCCGGTCTGGTTCGACCGGTCCGAACCGCCGACCCGGTTTGACCCACCGGCCGGTCCGATCCGTCCAACGATCCAGTCCGGTTCGACCCGGTTCCTGACCGGATCGGTCCACGTCACCGCACCGCCTGACTCGAACCGCCACGAACCCGTGAGCCATCCGTCTGGACCACCTAGCCAAAACTTTAAGGCTCCTCCAGCTCCTCGCGACGACGCGTACGTGCGAAGTGCAAAGTGCGCCTCTAAAGCGACTCAATGCGACATGTGCGACGTGCGCGTGCGGGCCCGGGCTCGGGCTCGGGCTCGGATGGTGCGAAGCACCATCCTCGAGTCCATTTAGGCTAAAATGCCACTAGGATCCACCATAAGGTCCACCATAGGGGAGCACACTTGATAACTACTTATCAAGTGCTCTACTAAATAAGGAGTATCCACTTACTCCAATTTTTCTATATGGGACAAGTTCCCATATATTTACTTCATAAACTCTTCAACTTCCATGTTTAAGTTGCAACCTTTGACAATTAATATCTCATTCACCCGAAATTGGTTTTGAGCATATTAATACATTAAATTCATCTACTCGAAGTGTAGATTATGAATTTGCAACTTGTTTCCATTTTTAACAAATGGATTGAATTAATTAAATTGGTCAATTTTGAGTCAAAACCCAAAATTCCAAATCAATTTCCAATAATCCCCCACATGAATGATATTAATGCAATACACACCTAAGAAAGTCCCAACGAGCCGTCCCTTCATCAGGATAGGTAGCTTCAGGCTTTGAACCTTCCCTAGTGAGATGCCATCGGATTTACTCACTGCTCAGTGAACATGATGTCTTGAACTGGTCAGCTTTTGTGTAAATCAAGTACAATGACAACCACAAAGTAACGACTCTAATATCCTTTTGGTTCTCACGTTGTTGTCCATTTTGGCCATGGACCTTATCTCGGATTCATAAGTGTGTACTGAAAATATTACATTTGTCAGTTTGAAGCGGCCCCACTTCACACTTATATAGGTGATCTCCTATTAAAGGTACTCTGAAATACCTTACCACGAAGGTAAAGGAATCATTAAAAGCTGTTAAGCTTACCCTCACCACACGTCATCAGGTTTTGTACCAAATAGGTACAATTGGCACTTGAGCGGAATCGAGAATGAGCTTGAAATTTGTTTTCAAGTGCAAAACTGAGTGCTTCAAAGCTTAGTTGTCTCGTTGAACCAAGTTCTTGGGATCCTCCAGTCATCATGGATGAGTTACCACTATGAACACTCTTTAGTGTGTGGGTTTTAGCCCCATTCCCCTTACCGCGCTATACATTTGATCTCGACCAATGCCTTTAGTCAGCGGATCCGCAATGTTTTATTTTGACTTTACGTAGTCAATGGAGATTACCCCACTTGAGATCAAATGTCTAACGGTATTGTGTCTCCTCCGGATGTGTCGAGACTTACCATTATACATGTGGCTTTGTGCCCTCCCTATAGCAGACATGCTATCACAGTGTATTATCACGGGAGGCACTGGTTTGCACCAACCAGGAATATCCTCTAAGAAGTTCCGAAGCCATTCTGCCTCTTCACTAGCCTTGTCTAAAGCAATGAACTCCGATTCCATTGTGGAACGAGCTATGCAAGTTTGTTTAGAGGATTTCCAAGCCACAGCTCCTCCACCTATAGTGAATACATAACCACTGGTGGATTTTGAATCTTTTGTATCAGATATCCAGTTTGCATCTGTGTATCCTTCCAATACGGCTGGATATCTTGTATACAAAATTCCATGATTCATGGTATGTTTTAAATACCTTAAAACTCTCATCAGAGCTTTCCAGTGATCCTTGTTAGGATTACTTGTAAATCTACTAAGTTTGCTAACTGAATATGCTATATCCGGACGCGTACCATTTGTCAAGTACATCAGGCTTCCGATAATTCTTGCATATTTCAGTTGCAGCACTGGGTCACCTCTATTTTTGGCTAAGTGTAGATTAACATCTACAGGAGTGTTAGCCGGGGGTACGTCATAAGCATCAAATTTCCTCAACACATTCTCAACGTAATGAGATTGTGATAGGAAAATTCCATCAGAAGTTCTAGAGATTTTCATCCCTAGAATGACGTCAACCAGACCCATGTCTTTCATGTCAAAATTTCGTTTTAACATGTTTTTAGTATTCACGATCGAGTCATGATTACTTCCCGTAATAAGCATGTCATCGACGTATAGACACACTATTACATAATCTTCTGGAGTGCCCTTTATATAGACACACTTATCGCACTCATTGATTTTGAAACCATTAAAGAGCATCACATTATCAAATTTTTCATGTCATTTAAGAGGTGCTTGTTTGAGTCCGTACAAAGATCTAACAAGTTTACACACCTTCTTTTCTTGGCCAGGAACTACAAACCCTTCAGGTTGTTCCATATATATCTCCTCCTCCAATTCCCCATTTAAGAAGGCCGTCTTCACATCCATTTGATGTATCTCAAGGTTATGCAGAGCTGCAATAGCAATGAGAACTCTAATGGATGTGATCCTCGTAACTGGGGAATATGTATCAAAGAAGTCGTATCCTTCTCTTTGCTTGAACCCTTTGGCTACCAATCTAGCCTTATACTTATCAATTGATCCATCGGCTTTATACTTCCTCTTTAGGATCCACTTGCATCCAAGTGGTTTACAGCCTGGTGGTAGATCTACAATCTCCCACGTGTGATTTTGCATGATGGACTCGATTTCACTGTTTATTGCTTCTTTCCAGAGAGGAGCATCTGGACTGGACAATGCCTCATGTATTGTCCTGGGTTCACTTTCCATCATGTATGATAGAAAATCCGGCCCAAAGGACTTCTCCTTTCTGGCCCTTTTACTACGTCTCGGTTCATCATTACCCTCAGTTTCTTTATTAACCTCAACAGGTGAACCATTTGTAATTTCATAAGTTCTTTTACGAGAACTTACTTCTGTGTTTTCCTTCTTAGGAAATATGTTCTCAAAGAACACCACGTTCCTTGACTCAATAGTCATTCCCACGTTTATTTCAGGAATGTCTGATTTGTGCACCAGAAATCGATATGCACTACTGTTATGCGCATATCCAATGAAAATACAATCAACAGTTTTGGGTCCTATTCTCACTTGTTTCGGCTTAGGTACTTCAACCTTAGCTAGGCACCCCCACACTTTAAGGTAATGGTAGGAAGGTTTTCTTCCTTTCCACAACTCGTACGGAGTTTTGTCCCTTTTCTTATGTGGCAATTTGTTAAGAATGTAGTTGGGAGACAAGATTGCTTCCCCCCACATGTTCTGGGGTAAGCCCGAACTTATCAACATAGCATTCATCATTTCTTTTAGAGTTCGGTTCTTGCGTTCTGCTATGCCATTTGATTGAGGTGAATATGGAGCTATAGTTTGATGAATAATACCGTTTTGTTGGCAAAATTCTTCAAATGGAGCTACATATTCTCCACCTCTATCACTACGAATCACTTTGATTCTTTTGCTAAGTTGATTTTCAACTTCATTCTTATAATTTTTGAATGCCTCAATGGCTTCATCTTTACTTTTCAAAAGATATACATAACAGTGTCTTGTGCAATCATCAATAAAAGTAATGAAGTAATTCTTACCACCTCTAGTTTGCACAAACTTTAAATCACACACATCAGTATGAACAAGTTCTAGAGGAGAAGTACTTCTATCAACTGAATGGAATGCTGTTTTGGCCAATTTTGCCTCCACACAGATCTCACACTTTTGTGAATCAAATTCCATTCTAGGAAGTAAATCTAAATTCACTAAACGTCAAAGTGTATTTTGATTTACATGTCCTAATCTACCATGCCATAAATTAGAACACTCAAGAAAATAATTAACTTCACTTATATTAATATTGCGCTTAATGTCGCGCTTTACAGTCATTACATTCATTTTGAAAAGGCTCTTTTCGAGATAGCCTTTCCCAATAAATTGACCACATTTGGTCAGTACAAAATTATTTGCTTCAAAAACCAACCTAAATCCGGCCTTACTCAATAAAGAACCGGAGACTAAATTCTTGCGAATGTCTGGGACATGCAGCACATCCACGAGAGTTAGTTCTTTTCCCGACGTCATCTTCAACACGACCTTTCCCAATCCTACCACTGGAGATGTTGCAGAGTTACCCATAAAAAGCTTTCTGCCATTGATCTCTTGGTAAGTGGAGAACAGTTCCTTGTCTGAACAGATATGACGGGTAGCCCCTGTGTCGATCCACCACTCCCTTGGATTATCTACCAAGTTGGCCTCGAATACGACGGCGGACAGATCCAATTCAGACAGTTCTTCTGGCAAGGATTTGTGCTCGGCAAGGTTGGCCTGATTCTTTTGGCCTTGATTTGCTTTCTTTGGCAGTCGACATTCACTCGACTTGTGTCCGAGCTTATCACAGTTATAACAGTTACCTTTGAATCTTTTGTTCGAGGTCTTCTGTTGCTTATTAGAGCCAGCACTGCGTTTTCTCTTCTTGCCACTTCCGGACTCTGCCAAATTCACACGTGCCTCACCACGTTTCTTGTCGCTTTTGACTTCGGATTTCCGGTTGTCTTCCTCGATCCGTAGTCTCACGATCAAGTCCTCAAGCCCCATTTCCTTGCATTTGTGCTTGAGATAATTTTTGAAATCCTTCCATTGAGGTGGTAGCTTTTCTATGAATGCGGCTACTTGAAAGGATTCAGATAGTTGCATACCTTCAGCATGAATCTCATGGAGGATCAACTGCAACTTTCGAACTTGGTCCATGAGCGTCTTCGAGTCTACCATTTTGAAGTCGAGGAACCGTCCGACAATGAATTTCTTCATTCCGGCATCCTCCGTTTTGTACTTTTTCTCCAAACATAACCACAATTCTTTTGCGGTTTTCAAAATGGAGTAGACATTGTAAAGAGAATCGTCTAATCCATTCAGAATGTAATTTCAACACAGGAAGTCACTGTGGTTCCATGCGTCCAAAGCAGTCATTCCCTCTTTATCCCCTGTTTCAACGGTAGGAGGATCTTCCCTCAAGAAACGGGCAAGACTGAGAGTTGTCAAGTAGAACAGCATTTTCTGCTGCCATCTCTTAAAATCATTTTCGGCAAATTTCGCCGATTTTTTGGCGTGAGCAGCAGGGATTGAAGGAGTAGAAACAGTAGAAGACATCTCCGAATATACAAAAATTTCGTCTTACGCTGTTATAAATCGGTATGTGATTGTATAGACGAAGATGTAGAATACAGACAAAGTCGAGGCTAGAGTTTGACTCTATATCCGTAAGACGAAATTGCCACGTACTCAGGTGCAATACGTTATAGTAGCAAAATGCCTCCAAGATACAACGACTTTAAAACTTCAGACCGCTGCACTACGAGTCGGAAGTTATCGGCGAACGTACTCGGATATTTGGAACTTTAGGACTCTACTAATGCATAATTTAGAAAGCTTTTGAATTGCGAAGAACTTGTGAATTCGAAATGTTTGAAATGAAATGTGGAGGGGCCTTTTTATATATGTTGAAGAGTTGAAGTGCCTATTTGGAAAGGCACCTCTTCACCCCTTGGTTGCACCCTTTGGACTGGACCCACCAGTTCGCTGGGCGGTCGCACCCGCAGGCTGACCCGCGCCCTGGCGGGCGACGGGTCGCACTGGTTCGCTGACGGGTCGGTTCGACCCACTGCCCCGGTCCGGTCCGACCGGTCCGAACCGCCGACCCGGTTTGACCCACCGGCCGGTCCGGTTCGACCCGGTTCCTGACCGGATCGGTCCACGTCACAGCACCGCCTGACTTGAACCGCCACGAACCCGTGAGCCATCCGTCTGGACCACCTAGCCAAAACTTTAAGGCTCCTCCAGCTCCTCGCGACGACGCGTACGTGCGAAGTGCAAAGTGCACCTCTAAAGCGACTCAATGCGACATGTGCGACGTGCGCGTGCGGGCCCGGGCTCGGGCTCGGATGGTGCGAAGCACCATCCTCGGGTCCATTTTAGCCAAAGGCTAAAATCCCACTAGGATCCACCATAAGGTCCACCATAGGGGAGCACACTTGATAACTACTTATCAAGTGCTCTACTAAATAAGGAGTATCCACTTACTCCAATTTTTCTATGTGGGACAAGTTCCCATATATTTACTTCATAAACTCTTCAACTTCCATGTTTAAGTTGCAACCTTTGACAATTAATATCTCATTCACCCGAAATTGGTTTTGAGCATATTAATACATTAAATTCATCTACTCGAAGTGTAGATTATGAATTTGCAACTTGTTTCCATTTTTAACAAATGGATTGAATTAATTAAATTGGTCAATTTTGAGTCAAAACCCAAAATTCCAAATTAATTTCCAACAGTATGTTAATTGATGCTCGACTGCCAAAGGTGTTCTGGGGAGAAACAATCAATACAGCATGTTACTTAATAAACAGATCACCTACATCATCCCTAGGGTTCAAAACACCAGAAGAAGTATGGAGTGGAAGAGTTCCAAATTACTCAGGTCTAAAGGTGTTTGGATGCTTGGCCTATGCTCACATGAAATCAGACAGACTTGATCCTAGAGCATACAGGTGTGTGTTTCTGGGATATCCAGAGGGAATAAAGGGTTACAGGTTATTGTGCTTGGAATCTGGAAATCAGAAACTAATGATAAGAAGAGATGTGAAGTTCAATGAATTAATTATGGGATATCACTTCTCTGGAAATCAAGAAAAACATGATGGCAATACTGAATCAGAAAGTTTATCAGTTCAGGTGGAGACTCAGATGGATCATGGGCCACAAAGAGGTGAAAACTTGAATGAACACTCAAGTGGCAGTTTTTCAGAAGAAGAGGATGTGCCACCCAGAAATACAAACTTAAGAGACTACAGCATTGCCAGAGACAGATCAAGGAGGCAAATACAGAGAACCAGACTTCTATGGACAGGCTGGAAGTGTACATTATGCACTCAGTCTTGCTGAAGACATAGAACATCATGAACCACGGAATTTCAGAGAAGCAGTCAGTGGTGATGAAAGTGAATACTGGGTTAGTGCAATGATGGAAGAAATGAAATCTCTGGAAAGAAATGGCACCTGGAAACTGGTGGATAAACCAAAGGGGTAGAAGCTGGTAAGTTCCAAATGGATTTACAAGAAGAAAGTTGAAGCTGGAGACTCAGATAAGATAAGGTATAAAGCAAGATTGGTGGCAAGGGGTTTTACTCAGAGAGAGGGTATTGATTTCAATGAGTTTTTCTCTCCTGTGGTGAAATATTGTTCAATCAGACTACTTTTGTCAAAAGTAACACAAGAGGATATGGAGTTACAGCAGCTGGATGTAAAAACAACATTCTTACATGGAGACTTAGTTGAGAACATATATATGAAGCAGCCTGAGGGGTTTGTGATTCCTGGAAATGAAGAAAAGGTATGTTTTCTCAAGAAATAATTATATGGATTGAAACAAAGTCCAAGGCAGTGGAATAAGAAGTTCAATGAGTTTATGTTAAAAGTTGGTTTTGTCAGAAGTCTGTATGATAGTTGTGTATAAATTGATAAGAGTACAAGTGTTGATCCTGTATACCTGTTTTTGTATGTGGATGACATGCTTATTGCAAGCAAGAGTAAACATAAAATACATCAGCTAAAGAAGAAGTTGAGTTCTGAGTTTGACATGAAAGACTTAGGCGATGCAAAGAAGATTCTGGGAATGAGTATAATCAGAGATAGAGCTGCTGGAAGTCTATGGTTGTCTCAGAGGCATTATCTTCAGAAAGTGGTGGAGAGGTTTCAGATGCATGAGGCTAAAACATTGAGTATTCCAGTAAGCCAACAACTCAGATTATCAAAGGAACCGAGTCCTAAAACAGCAAAAGAAGTGAGATACATGAGACATGTGCCTTATGCAAGTGGGGTTGGAAGTTTAATGTATGGTATGATATGCAGCCGACCAGACTTAGCATATTGTGTGTCTTTGGTTAGTAGGTATATGTCAAATCCAGGGAAAGCTCACTGGGAGGCTTTGAAGCAGGTGTTAAGGTATCTAAAAGGTACAGTCAATCTGGGGTTGAAGTTTCAGAAACTATCAAACATGACTATCCCATTGGAAGGTTTTGCAGATGCTGATTTTGCTGGTAATATTGACACCAGGAGGTCAACCACATGATATGTGTTCACTTTATATGGTACTGCAGTAAGCTGGAGAAGTGTACAACAATCTGTAGTAGCTTTATCAACTACAGAAGTTGAGTACATAGCTTTGACAGAGGCAATTAAGGAAGTTGTGTCGTTGAAAGGAATTTTGAAGGATCTGGGGATAAAGCAGGAATGTGTGACTATATATTGTGACAATCAGAGTGCACTACATCTGGTAAAACATCAAGCTTTCCATGAAAGATCCAAGCATATAGATGTTAGGTTGCATTTTGCAATGGATGTGATTGATGTAGGGTCAGTAGAGGTTAAGAAAGTCCACACAAGTGACAATGCTGCTGATTTCTTAACCAAAGCAGTGCCTGGAAGCAAGGTAGTTCATTGCTCAAGCCTGATTAGGCTTGTACGATGTAATTGAAAGATAAAGAACAAAGCAGGATTGAGGTAGTGACATACACTTGAATTCATTGAGGTGGAGATTTGTAGATATTAGTTCAATATCATCAAGTGTTTATAGTATGAAGTAGAGGTTTTGAGGATTCCAGAACTGGGTTTGAAGTGCAAGGAACCGGATCGAAGAACTGGGTTTTAACCAGATTCAGAAAAGAGGTTAGAAGGAGAACCGGGCTCGTGGTAGTTATAACTGCTGATTACAACGGTTTTATTCTGTTGCATGAGAAACCATTGTAGAAGCTTCGCTGTAGCAGTTTTGAATATCTTGAGTCAAAGTGGTTACAACTTCCTCAACTTCTAGATTCAAGCTCCAACACTTATATACATTGTAAACACTTGTAGTTGCGAGCATGTAGACGTAATTTTCCCTCTGTAAACATTACTCAATCAAGAGAATTAGATCTCTAGGGTTTTCGGCTCAAATCAAGCTGTGATTTGGGGTTTTCTGGATTTCTGGATAATTCTTGTAATTGGTTGATTAGTGGAGTGAATTGAGGTGTATAGAACCTCCGTGGATGTAGATCACATTGATCGAACCACGTAAAGTTCCTGTGTTCATCATTTTCAATTATGTTCTTGGTTCGGTTGTTGTTGGCCGATTTCTTGGTTGTGTTTCATTCAAATTCAGTTGTGTGTTGTCTTGTGTGAGGTTCAGCTAATCCTAACAGCGAGGTTGAGGCGTCGGCACGACAGTGGGGAGATTCTGCTACAGTAGTTGGCGGGGGGATGGATGTCGGCGGCGCTGAAGCTTCTGTTGCTGGTGTGCTGCGACAGCGACGATGATCGCCATTGGTGTGCTGTGCTGTTGTTGTTGTTGTTCCATCGGCATTAGTGACCGCCACGGCGATAGCGACTGCGTCGGTAACAGGCTCCTGTGCCTAGCCTAAACCCTAAAGGGTTAGGTTGGGCTTAACCTGGACCAAGGGGGTCTGGGCCGGGCTGGGGTTGGGCTGCGCCAAGGTTGGGCTGAGCCAAATTGATGGATTCAACATTGAAGCTAGGTCGCGGACTTGGCCTATTTACAGAAATTGGGCTTGGCCCAAGTAATGGACTTGGGCTTATTTTAATATTTTGACATGGACTTGAGCTGGCTGGGCTATTTAGTTGAATGAGCCAGTTTTATTAAAAATTTGATAAGATGTTTTAATAATTGGACTGGGTAGATTGGGGAATGTTAAAAAAAAAAAAAAAAAAAAAAAAAAAAAAAAAAAAAAATTGATTTATTTAATTAATTAAATTAGATTTATTAATAAGATTAATTCGAAATCCCAATTACAATATTAATTTGTCAATTAGATTAATAAATATTATTATTGTTGTTTTGAAATAATAATAATAGACTTATATATTTATGTTAATTTAGAATTAACATTAAAAGTATACTTATATTTAGGGGTGTTCACTATTCGGCTGAAACCGAAAAAACCGCCCGAACCGAACCGAAATGTAAAATTCGGTTCGGTTTTTCTTTTGATCGGTTCGGTTTCGGTTTTATATATAACAATATTTCGGTTTTTGGTTCGGTTCGGTTTTTTCCAATAAAAACCGCATTAGAAATCGAAAAACTGAATTAAGTACCCCTTAAATTAAAACCCCCCTCCTCATTTGTCTTTCATTTGCATTTTAATTTCATTTCATTTAAATTTCATTTTCTATCTACCAAGTAACAACTAAGGGGAAAATAAAACCTAATATGTAGCACCGTAGTTTGTTGTTTTCTCACGTCCATTCTGATTAGCCTCCTGTACTCTTTTGGATAACAAGAAAAGTTGACTCTTCGACCAACTCATTTTTATATCAAGAATTTTTATGTAAATGCAGTTAATATTCAAAGTTTTATTTTAGTAAAAAACTTAAAAATTAGTGTAAAAATTCGGTTTTCGGTTTTGACCGCAACCGAACCGAAATTTTTCGGTTCGGTTGATTTCGGTTTTTTATAATTTTCGGTTCGGTTTCGGTTATCAATTTTTAAGGATTTCAGTTTTCGGTTTTGTTAATTCGGTTCGGTTCGGTTCGGTTCGGTTCGGTTCGGTTTCAAACCGATGAACACCCCTACTTATATTAATTTGGAATTAATATATTTATCTAATTGACTAATATTAATTAGATTAATAAATTTTGATAGTATTATTAATTGTGATAGAACAATACTAGACTTATATATTTATGTTAATTTAGAATTAATGTGAAATGTGTATATATATATATATATATATATATATATATATATTAATTTAGAATTAATACATACAATTTTAATCCACATTTAATTAAAAAATAAAATTTTAATTGGATTAAAATTTTATTCGTTGAGCTTTTATTTGATATCTTATATGATAAGCAATTATTTGATTTTATGCTTATTCTATTCACTATAGTAGTTAAACCCGCATTATGTTTGGGTAGGCGGCACCCAATACATGCAGTCCGTGTAATAATGTATGGGTAGATGGCGCCCAATATGTGCGGTCCGCATTTCTTATGCCTGGGTAGGCGGCACCCAGTAATTGTGTTTTAATTTAATATTAAACATTAAATTTAACAATTAGTATCACATATAAAATCCCCACTAGAAACCAAGTCTTGTTTAGAAACAAAATGCGCCGTCCATCATAATTGTTTGAGATTCCTGATCTTTTCGACCACGAGTTTTACACCAAAGTATTTACTCTAAATCGACAATACTCGGGCTCATTCATAGATGTATGGTTGGCATCGTGTGGTGGAATTGACTTGCTTAAATTATTTTGTAACGCCAAAGCGACCAAAATAGTTTAAGGACACAAATATTAATTGGATTAATAAACCAAGAATTGCAAAATTGTTGTTGCAATTGGCTTAGAGGCCTACCAAGTGATATTATTATAGTCATCAGCCAAAGCAGAGGCTATAATAATATAGACTTGGATCTTGAACCATTAAGATTTATAATTATTATAAATTCATATTTTGTGTTTGGGGACGCAAAATATGTTAATATTAGTGGGAGCTAATCATTACAATAAATCCTTGTTTTGATTAGTGATATGAATGTGATTTTTGTTTACTTTATTCTAATTTAATTTTCCGTTTGATTATTTTGTATTCAGATAACATGTCGAATTTGACTTATAAATGTTTGATGGAATCAAACAAGCTGACTGAGTCTAACTTTACGGATTTGCTATGTTGCTTGCGTTTGGTGCTAAGGCAAGAAAATGTTGAGTATGTCTTGGACGAACCAATCAATGCCATCCCGGACAAGACTTCTCCTGAGTATGCTAAGTTTGACGCAGATGCTCACAAAAAGCATGTTGAGGATGACACGTCGGCTCAGTGTGTCATGTTCTCTTCGATGAGTATCGAACTGCATAGGCAACTGAACACATGCTCCCTTATGAGATGATAAAACATTTGGAGAGTCTGTATGCCTCACAAGCTCAAACAATGGAGTATGAGATACTCAATAACCTCTTTATTTGTAAACGTCATAATGGGGCCCAGGTTTCTGAGCATGTACTGAAGATGATCGGATTAATTGAGAGGTTGATATCAATTGGAACGGTGTTACCCTTAAGTGTCTCAACTAATCTGATCTTGCAGTCACTTCCTAGTTCTTTTGAAAATTTCATAGTGAACTTCAATATGAACAACACGAAGGTGACTTTGCCTGAGCTTCACAACATGCTTAAGACCTATGAATCTTCTACCTCTAAAGGCAAATCAGTGCTCATGGTGAGCTCTTCTGCGAACTCTTCCAAAAGAAGAAGAAGAAGAAGAAGAAGAAGAAGAAGAAGAAGAAGAAGAAGAAGAAGAAGAAGAAGAAGAAGAAGAAGAAGAAGAAGAAAGCATCTAGCGGTGCGGCCTTGAAGCCTAAGAGTGGAGGGATTCAAAAGAAGCCGAAACTGCCAAAGGATGAGTGTCTATTCTATCACGAGAAGGGACACTGGAAAAGAGACTGCCCAAAGTTCAAAGCACAAGGTGCATTAGTTGGGAGCTCATGTACGTTTATCATTGAGATAAATATATCTATAAACAATTCACAATCCTGGGTATTAGATACAGCTTGTGGCTCACACATTTGTAATAATGTGTAGGGTCTAAGTGACAGTAGCAAAGTGAGGCCTGGGGAGGTCGACTTACGCATGGAAAATGGAGCAAGAGTTGCTGCTGAACGTGTAGGGACTTATAGATTAGATCTTCCTTCAGGATATAGACTAGATTTACATGATTGTTATTTTGTTCCTACAATTTCAAAGAATATTATTTTCATTCCAATGTTAGACATTCAATGTTTATCCTTCCATTTTGCAAACAGTAGATGCTCGTTTTCGCTTAATGCATTGTTTTATGGAAGTGCCTCTCTTTTTTTTTATGGTTTATATATGCTTGAATATGAACAAAATATTCTCAATGTACAAAACAAACGACCTAAGCAAAGTAATACGAATAATAGAACCTATCTTTGGCACTGTAGCCTTGGTCATATCAATGAGAAAGAATAGCAAGATTGAGAAAGTTAGACTATCTCACATCATTTGATTTCAAATCATATGGTGCTTGTGAATCTTGTCTCAAAGGAAAGATGACAAGTAAACCACTTTCTGAGAAAGGGCTACGCGCCAAGGTTGTGCTCGAGTTGATCCACACAGATGTGTGTGGACCGTTTCCAACTCAACCAAGAGGTGGATATTTGTACCTCATAACTTTTACTGATGATTTTTCAAGGTATGAATATGTGTATCTCATGAAACACAAATCTAAGGCCTTCGAGAAATTTAAGGAGTTTAAGTTAGAAGATGAGAATTAACTTAGGAAAAATATTAAGACTCTCCGATCAAATCGAGGAGGGGAATACTTAAGCTGATATTTTCTTGATTACTTGAGATCACATGGAATCGGTCATAATGGACACCTCTGGGTACACCACAGATGAATGGAGTATCAGAAAGGAGAAATCGAACTTCATTAGATATGGTTCGATCTATGATGAGTTTCATCAGTCTCCCCTTATTCCTTTAGGGTTATGCCTTACTAACCAATGTTTATGTTCTGAATAGAGTTCCCTCTAAATTGGTCGAGAAAACACCATATGAATTATGGTGTGGCAGAAAGTCGAGTCTTAACCATATACGAACCTGGAGTTGTCCTGCTTTTGTTAAGAAGATGATGACTGATAAGTTGGAATCTAAAAGTGAAAAATGTTATTTTGTGGGATATCCTAAAGAAACCAAAGGATATGAATTCTATTGTCCTGGAGATTAGGTGATAGTATCCAGGAATGTGACATTTCTTGAAGATAATTATGTCTTCAAGGAACAAGGTTACAATACGGTAGAACTTGAAGAAATTCAAGAACCACAAGGTAACATGGAGGATGAGGTATCGTCCAATGGAGTGGACAATAACTCAGTGTGAGTTTTTGATGATCTATTGGGAGGGAAAATGATTCTTAGAGGGTCACCTCAAGACAATGAGATGCATCAAAGACAAGATATTGTATCAACCCCACCTCAAGAAAATCATAGTGAAATTCTTGAGAATATCCCAAATGTTGAAAACCTCAACACGTAGGAACCTCATCACAATCAGAATAAACCGCCTGAACCAACACAAAACCAACTTAATAGGCCTCAAAGGAATCGTCGTGCACCTGAAAGACTAAATCTATTGGTTGAGAACCAAGATGATGAGGTTGATTCAGAAGAAGATGAACCTAAGACCTATATCGAAGCGGTGTCGGGCAACGATTCGAAGATGTAGCTGGCTGCCTTAACATCTGAAATGGACTCGATATACCTCAATCTAGTCTGGGAACTAGTTGATTTGCCAGATAGGGCTTGTCCCATAGGCTGCAAATGGATCTTCAAGAAGAAGAGAGATGCAGATGGCAAGATACAAACCTACAAGGCTAGGGTGGTGGTAAAGGGTTATAGTCAACGCGAGGGCATTGACTATGATGAAACCTTTTCGCCAGTCGCTAAGATCAAGTACATTAGGATATTACTTGCAATAGCTGCATACTATGACTTTGACAATTGGCAAATGGATGTCAAAACCGCGTTTCTTAATGGAGAACTCGAAGGCACTGTGTATATGTCACAGCCTGAAGGTTTTATATCCAAAGAAAAGTCGAATGGAGTATGCAAGTTAAAGAAGTCCATTTATGGACTCAAGCAAGCATCTAGGAGTTGGAATATTAGCTTTGACAGAGCTATCAAATTGTTTGATTTTGTTAGAAGCAAAGAGGATCCATGCGTTTATAGTAAATGCAAGAATGGAAATGTTGTCTTCCTTATCATATATGTTGACGATATACTAATAATGGGAAGCGACCGTTCCATGTTGAAATCCGTGAAAGATTGGTTGTCTAGCTCCTTCATGATGAAGGATCTGGGTGAGGCTTCCTACATCCTTGGAATTAGGATCTATCGAGATAGACCTAATAGGATGTTGGGATTGTCTCAGTCTACTTACATAGACAAATTGTTGAGACGCTTCTCAATGGAAAATTCCAAGAAAGGATTTCTTCCTATGGGACATGGCATTATATTGTCTATGAAAGGTGGCCCTTCTAATGACAAATAAATGAGTTACATGAATAAGATCCCATACGCTTCGACTATATGATCTATTATGTATGCCATGATATGTACTAGGCCAGATGTGACTTATGTACTCATTATGACAGACAGATTTCAGCAAAATCCCGGTAAGATACACTGGAGAACTGTCAAAACTATTCTTAAGTACCTTAGAAGGACTAAAGAATATTTCTTAGTCTATGAGGGCAACCAGAGTTATCAGTTACTGGGTATACTGATGCTAGCTTCCAAACAGACCATGATGGCTTCAAGTCTCAGTCAATATATGTTTTCATTCTCAATGGTGGTGCAGTGAGTTGGAATAGTTCCAAATAGAGCACAACGGCCGGTTCTACCACTGAAGCCGAATATATTGCTGCATCTGAAGCTGCCAAAGAGGTTGTTGCTTTGTTAGAGTTCGTAAAAGAACTAGGCGTCGTTCCAAGTGCCAGCAGTGCAATACCGCTGTATTGTGACAAAACTGGTGCGGTTGCGCAAGGAAAGAAACCCAGAGCCACAAACAGGAACAAGCACATTCCCCGGAGATATCATCTGATTAGAGAAATAATAGATAGGGGAGATGTGAAGTTAGATAGATTTCCCACTGATGATAATTTGGTTGATCCTTTCACCAAGTCGTTGTGTATAGCAAAGCACAACAAACACTTTGAGAGCTTAGGTGTTAGACATGTTAGTGGTTGGCTTTGATTCAGTGGGAGTTTATAGTTTGTGTGTCGTAGAAACCATATCGTAAAGACATTCAATACTTGATCACATTCTATGATAATATGTTTACCGTATGGGTTTATGCATTTATTAGAATAATTATTTTGATGGTTTGTTATTATTCTTATGACTGTTCCCTTGAATCATGACTGTCATTTATGGTGAGAGACATAAATGATATAGTATGATTCTAAAAATTGCCATAACCGATGGTCATCAAGATTGGGATATTGATGACACGCGATAGGTTAGCATGTGGTCTGCATCACATTCTTAGAGAATGTAGTAGGTCTCACAACTACGAGATATTAGATATCTGTGATGGACACATGGGTACTTTGGAGAGTATTGGTACTACCCTACTATTAAACCGTTTGTTTAGTGTCTACGGTTTATTAGTGTGTTGAGTATGTAATGATCCTTTGACCTGAGGTCAATCTCATTTTGTTTGTTAAGTGATGAACTTTGACCAAGTACAACGCTTGCCTCCCAAAGGAGGATAAGACACGTCTTCTGTTGGGTTTATCATGAGGCAAATGAAAATGGTAGTTGAGCTAAGAATGAGATTCATTCCTCGATTGAAACTCGAGAGAACACTCATATTTCTCCATATTATTTGACAATAAAGTCATTGGCCAATGCAAAATATATATATTCAATTAAAGTAATTGAATATGATCGAATGTGTCATATAATAAAGATGAGAAAAATGATTGAGCTATTTGGATAGACACATGGCAGATCCTAGGCTCAATCGGGTGGTTCGTGAATGAAGGGATATTGCATAAACTTCATATAAAGGTTTGTTTACTGGATTCACGTAAACGTCCTTCGTATATCGAGTTCGCTGCGCAACGCAGTCTAGGAGTTTTGTGTAGACTTTAATTAGATTATCGTCGATAATGGGGGCCTGAAGGGTCACACTTCATGTGTATTGTTGTTCCGCTCAAGGGTACAATGTTGGCGTTTTGGAATTATATCTAATGCTAGTCCAAGAGGGAGATTGAAAGTAATGAACTAGATTAGGATATGGGCTTTAATTAATTAATAGGTTATACTGATATATTAATTAAAGCAGACCAGAATATTAGGCCTATATACCTAGGATATATGAACTATATATATATATCTATTCCCTACTGTAGGGAAGAATTAATCTTGTCAGTAAGAAACATCAAAGAGTTCAATAAGGGATTTCCTAACAATCACTTATTGAACGATTGTACTGAAGATAGTTCCTGCGGCGGGCGATATACGTGTGGATACATGAAGTGGTGAACGCTCAATTCTGTCCAATTAATTACGCAACAAGTAAGCAATTCGAACTTACCCTGCATACGCGTGAATAATTCAAAATATAGTTTTTTTTTTTTAACTAATAAATGAAGATATTGACTTTTAAAACTAAGACACATTTGTAGGACAAAAATAATTTTGAAAGAAAGATTATTTTTTAAGAACATAAGGAGTAGTACGTATGAATGGAACCTAGAACTTGAAACAATGGTGTGTGGGAGAAGTTCTTTTACTATTATAAAGATAAAGACAAGACAATATATACAAAATAAATCCCATGTTTCACGATTTGTACAATCCTAACTCAACGTTCAGATAGGTGATTTAATCATAACCTATCAAAAGAGTTTCAATTATAACCTCCTGTTATAAATTATTCGTAACAGAACTTGAACATAAGTGAAACTAGAGATTCTCTGAGGAAACCGTTAATCCTTCATTCAACATATGAGCCCTATTCATAGAAAAATTAACAAAAATTATCGGCGTGCTTGCAGTGACGTGCTTCCGCACTGTCGTGCTTGCAGTGTCGTGCTTGCAGTGACATGCTTCCGCACTATCATGCTTGCAGTGACGTGCTTCCGCATTGTCGTGCTTGCAGTGTCGTGCTTGCAGTGTCGTGCTTGCAGTGACATGCTTGCAGTGACGTGCTTCCTCACTGTCGTGCTTGTAGTGTCGTGCTTGCAGTGACGTGCTTCCGCACTGTCGTGCTTCCGCATTGTCGTGCTTCTTGTACTGTCGTGCTTGTGTTGTCGTGCTTCTTGGTTGACGTGCTTCCGCACTATCGTGCTTGCGTTGTCGTGCTTCTTGGTTGACGTGCTTTCGCACTGTTGTGCTTCTTGCATTGTCGCATTGTCGTGCTTCTTGGTTGACGTGCTTCCGGCACTGTCGTGCTTCTGGCGATGTCGTGCTTCAGGCTTCTGACTCACTTTCAAGTAATGGGCTAAAGTGTCCACAATATATATGAATCACTTTGTGATTTATAACACTCCCCCTTGGACACATTATCATCATTGTTTTTCATCAATTGGATGAATATAGAAATGCCTCGTAAAATTTACAAACCCAAAAAATATATTGGCAGAAACTGGTAAAAAGTAAGAGTAGAACTATTTGTCTTCAAAATAGATATTCATCATCCAAAACTTAAGTCGGAAAACCCTGTGGGAAAAACCGATCATAAGAAAATTGTATTCATTAGCTTTTATGGCCCAATCTTTATGATTGTTTTAATTCTAAACATTTCTTGTCAAGGGTCAGTCTTCAGGACTACTTTGATTATAAGTATGCCTCGTTAAAAACCTTAAGTCAGAAAACCCAGTGGGACAAAACCGATCAAAAAGGAAAAGAGTGCATAACTCTAATTCATGTTAGGTGCATATAGTTGCCTTATTAAAAACCTCAAGTTGGAAAAACCCTAATGGGATAAAAACCAGGCATAAGGAAAAAAGAGTACAGCACACCAAAATCTGCTCCCCTGATGCATATAATATTATCAATCTTGCAAGTTCGTAACTCTTCTCATTCCAATATAATTTCTCAAATTCACTTGCTGAAAAGGATTTTGTAGCTATATCTGCAAGATCTTGGTAATATCGAATTGGTGAACATTTCACTCTCCATTTTCTGGATTTCATGTCACAAGTAGTGTGCATATTCTCATTAATGCTGATGCATGCAGTACTGCACAATTTCAAGTCATACTATTGAGTTCGAATCTTTTATCAATAGTATCAAGCAACAAAATTTAACTCATCATTGAAGTAATATATTTTGGATCATCTGCAGGATGTGTCTACAAGGACCATAAAGTATTCGAATAGCCCACCTGCTGGGTGTATTGGTCTACAAATATAATAACAAACCATTTTGGTTGAAAGTTTAGCAATTAATTCCTTGTAAATATGATACACATTACTAATCTTTGGACATTAGCATCTTTGTACTTTCAATGAATGTCTTTAGTATGTTTAACAATCATACATACCTTTTTACTTTTTGGGTGTCAAGAAGATCATACCACAACCCGAATATATCATGATTCACTAGCTTCCAGCATAATGATATATGATTCGAAAGTCTAAATTTGGACCCAATACAACCCAGAAGTTGTTGCTTCAAATTTCTCATGGATTGTTCGTTGTCTTTACAATATAATTTGATATACAGAGACCCCTTCTATTTTTAATCAGTGCCTCCAAATTATGCACATTACGATGTACATGTTTGAAATTTAGTAGATTTTTCGGGTCCAATAATATAATTCTTGCACTCCCAGAGCTATCAATGATCTCAATGGGACATGATATGTATATTTTGTGTTTATACACAAATTCATTCTCGAGAAATATTCACGGTTTAATCTAACTTGACAATATCAACTCGACCTTGAGAACATATCATTCAAGGGAGATAAACTCAACCTCGGGAATGTGACATCCAAGGGAAGTAAATATATGATCATATATTTCAAACAAAATAAGCATAACCTCATTGTAATTCAACAAGAATAATTTTATTATTGATACAAACATCTCAATCCCAGGAAAACACGTCATCTAGGAGAGGTAATTTAAAAGCGTTACATTTCTTAATATCGGGAACTTTTCATCCGATAGAGGTACAATCTATTAAATATGTCTTGTCTTTATCACAATATCTTTGAATAAGATATTTTTATTAAGACCGGATAATCATCTTGACAGGAATATCACATCCGTCACGGTCACTCATATGTTATTTGAGGAGTATCACTATATCTGCATATGTATCCATAACCTCTCTTGGCCTCTATCTCTGTTGGAATTTCAAAGTGCTCTATAGGCACTATGTGGGACCTCATAAGGTCAAAAATCATTATATTTAAGAAGTGTTTATCACTTTCCTTTTTAATAAACATAAACCAGATCTGGATTTATTTTTCTTCAAGCGTTTTCAGATACTACTGCTAGAGTACCATATTCACGGCATGCATGCTTGATGGAGAATATTATATCCTTCCACTTTTGAATAATTTCATTTCGTGTTTCGGCTTTATGTAGCACCCTCATTTAGTATCGACTTTATTTGAGTTGTTAATATCTCAAACTTCTAGTGTGCACTTTTATTTCAAGGTACGAAGATATATAGTTACTTCAGGTAACATAGATTTCAGATAGCGCTGATATCACTAAGATCTTCTAGAACAATATAACTATACCTATAGGTGATAATATCACGAATAAATAAATCAAGCAATTAAAATGAAGTACAAGACATGTAAATGAAATTGTTACGTTATTGATGGTAAAATCATAGTCAAGCAAAATCAATCATTCTTGCAATTATGCAAATAATGTTAACACAAATATATGCAAATAAACGGAAGTTAGGTTCAAATAATCTTTTCATGGGTAGCCCGTTTACCTGTCTTAAAATATGTGATGCTCATACACTCTTCGTATGACTTTCAATGAGAATCTGTAAATATAACCATTCAGACATATATCTTTAACACTTAACAAGTTTCGTTTTCATCTTCTGGATGCATTTCAATATGCAAGATGGTACCATTTTTCGAGGTTTGATACAATTCTACCAAGTGCGGGCAGAAAGACAGATTCTTGACCAATGTTCGATCATCTCACATCTATAACAAGTATTTTCATCAGATTTTCCTGCGGGCATTTTAACCCGATTCTGATTTTTCTATGTAGATTGCACTTGTTTAATTTGATAATTGTTAATTTTAGAATAACTTTGTTCATATCAACGAGGACCACCACGTCTACCCTTGTAAGTCCGCTAGTGGATTTATACTAGTGACCTCTAGATCGTCCTATAAATATGCTAGGATTAACATGTGCTTCAGGCACAACTATATATCATGTAGGACGTATATCATGATTTCTCAAGAGTATCACATTAGCTTTTTTCAGCTGGACATAAATTAACTCACGGTACATTTTAAGTTGTCTCTCTCGATACTGCTGCTGGAGTACCATATTTAGGAATACATAGTAGAGAAAGTTTTCTTTAACTTTTCATATTCAGATAACTTTGTCCTGCAAAGAGCAAGTCGAGATAATAACTTTGAGTTGTAATCGGCAACGAAAAGCATAATCGTGTAACCTCAATTGTTGCCATTCATACTGCGTTTGTAGCAACATCACACTTCTGGTGTGGTCGAATCTCTCTTTGAGCCTTTCCCATATGTCACACGGCCTTTCAATTTGGACATACTCATTTTTAAGATCCTCAAAAAGATGGTGGCGAATGAATATCAATGCATTTGCCTCGTCTCTTTTGTTTGCATGTTCTATATGTATCATTTAAGCTTTCAATAAGTGACGTACCTCGAAGGTGTAGTTTAACATCAACACACCATGTTAAATAATTACTGCTGGTAATATCAAGGATTTGAAACTTTTTATTTTCAATACCCGTCATTTCCTTCAGGGAAGAAGAGAAGTGGGAAAACGAATATCAATTCAGTTTTTCCTACCTTCTTGAGCAAAACTCGTGCTGATAACGTGTTATAAATTATTCGTAACAGAACTTGAACATAAGTGAAACTAGAGATTCTCTGAGGAAACCGTTAATCTTTCATTCAACATATGAGCCCTATTTATAGAAAAATTTACAAAAATATCGTCGTGCATGCAGTGACGTGCTTCCGCACTGTACGTGCTTGCAGTGTCGTACTTGCAGTGACGTGCTTCCGCACTGTCGTGCTTGCAGTGTCGTACTTGCAGTGACGTGCTTCCGCACTGTCGTGCTTGCAGTGTCGTGCTTGCAGTGACGTGTTTCCGCATTGTCGTGCTTGCAGTGTCGTGCTTGCAGTGACGTGCTTCCGCATTGTCGTGCTTGTAATGTCGTGCTTGCAGTGACATGCTTCCGCACTTTCATACTTGCAGTGACGTGCTTCCGCACTGCTGTGTCGTGCTTGCAGTGTCGTGCTTCTTGTACTGTCGTGCTTGCGTTGTCGTGCTTCTTGGTTGACGTGCTTCCGCACTGTCTTGCTTCTTGCACTGTCGTGCTTCTTGGTTGACGTGCTTCCGCACTGTTGTGCTTCTTGCACTGTCGTGCTTGCGTTGTCGTGCTTCTTGGTTGACGTGCTTCCGGCACTATTGTGCTTCTGGCGATGTCGTGCTTCAGACTTCTGACTCACTTTCAAGTAACGGGTTAAAATGTCCACAATATGTATGAATTACTTTGTGATTTATAACACCTCCAACCCTTTTTCAACCAAATGTTTGGAAACTATACAATTTAATTCTAATCTTTCACAGTTTTTACAATTGTATCCCACTGGTTCAAATTTCATGTTTAACTTAACATAAATTCTATTTAAAATATGAAGATAATGTGAAACTAATATATTACTCCCTCCGTCCCAGCTAAACTTGCACACTTTCCATTTTCGTCCGTCCCAGCTAAACTTGCACACCCTTAAAAAGGAAAGTTATAATACAATCTACACCCTCAAAATCTCCACCCTCAATCTCCACCCTTAATTCACCTTTGAAAAGTCAACAAAATTCCAAAAAGCAACTTTTCTTAATACTTGTGCCAATCCTCCCAGTGCAAGAATAGCCGGGACGGAGGTAGTATGTCTTAAAATAAGAAAAAAAGACAATCTCAATATGAGATTGAGAGTACACCAAATTATATATAGCATAAACAAAAATAAAGACAAATAATGTTATTAAAATTATTTAAATTAATAGACTAACTATGAAAATAATTTGAAAAAGAAATTATTTTTCTATTTTAAGTATAATGAGTAAATATTTATAAAATTTTCGTATTTCTATATATATATATAGTTTAGTAGAATATGAATATTATTTAGTCTCATTTTGATATTTAAGTTTCAGAAGTGCAGATTAATTAATATTTTTTCTATTTATTTGATATTTTATTATCTTGTTATATTTCTTTAATTGTAGACGTAGTATTTATTATATTCTAGTAATTATAATATTTTAATTATATTTTTCAACAAAGTATAACATTAACTTAATATTTGGGATGTAATTGTAAAAATATGAAAGATTATGATTAAATTGTATATTTTTAGAAGGGTTTGACGGAAAAGTTAACGGAGAAAGGGCGGATGATATTTTTTATAAGCCAAGATTTAATCTGCAATTATTGAAACGTTTTCTTAGATTTGTGAAATTTGTGAGAGCGTTGGAATTTTTGTATTTTTCCTATCATCAAAGTATGAATATCTTATATTAGTTTTAATTTTTCCTGTGATTCCTTAATATCCTTCTTAATTATTAAATTTAATAAAATTGATTTATTTGTACTAATGTAACTATTAAATTTTTCTTTTTCTCCTAATCTAAGAATAAAGAAAAAACCCTCCTCTTCCTTCACGGTGACTCGAATCCAGGACCAAATGTCTAGATAGTAGATGCCCTGTTACTTGAGCTACTCAACTTCATCACTAATGTTACTATTATATAAGTATGAATATCACTTACTTTAACTTTATAATATGACTAGTTTCATACATAAAAATGATTTACAAGTTTTTTTAATGATATGTTACTAGTGTGTGTGTATAAATTTACAAGAAATTTCCTTGTTTATTATGTATTATGCGGAGTTGGGTTTTAATGAATTTATTCAATCTTATCAATTATTGTCACAAGTTTACTATCAGTGCTAGGAGAATTCTCAATTTTCTTTAAATATATTGGATAATTAAAATTCTAGTAAAACTAGGGAAACAGTTAGAAGGTGTTTGACTAAGATGATTAGGAGCTTATAAGCTCTTGCAAAATGTTTGGCAAAACAAGATGTTTAAGAGCTTATAAGATAAAAAGATAAGCTCTAAGAGCTTATAAAATCTAAAAAAAAATAAGTTGCTACATCCCATCTTATTTTTTAAGATCTTAATTATTACACTCAAACTCCACACACAATTCACACACTTACACACACTACACACACTTCACACACTACACAGTACACACACTTCACACACTACACACACTACATACATACTTCACACACTACACACACCATACACACCACACACACCACACACACTAAACACACTACACACACTTCACACACTACATACATTTCACACGCTAATCAAAATGTGTGTTTAATATTAACTTTTATATTAGACCCCAAATTTATAGTTAAATCACTATATTTTTATTATAAGCTTATAAGCTCTTTTATCCAAACACTTTATTAACTTAATTATAAGCTCCTTAAAAATTACATCTTATAAACTTTTAAAACAATTTATAAGATGAAGAAACTTATAAGATGTTTAAAATAAGTTTAGCCAAACACCCTCTTAGTCTTAATTATTATTCAACCCACCTTTTATGTTTCTTTTAAATGTTAAACTCCAATTTTAGCATAATGATGAGAATACCCCTTTAGCCAAAAATAGAAGAAATGATGAAACAATAGCAATAGTATGAGTAAAACATTCTTATACTTTAGGGTGTAGGATATATGTTAGATGTGTAGACTAGCAGCTAACCTTAACCCCTTGATGCAACTCATGGCTTCAACTGAAGTTGACACTGTCACTCTCCCCTGTGACAACTGGTGCATCACAATTCATCTTTACCGCCGCTTCTGGAGGATGATTCCGCCTACATACATCCGTACCTTTAGGTACCACTGCTGTTATTTTCATCCTCCCAAATTCCTTGAGCACTCTCAACTCTATATCATAGCATTTCAAATGTGATCATCACGGTTATTTAAAAGGCAAAGAATATCCGATTTGATTCACGACAGAATACTGATTAAAGAAATAAAAACTATGTATGCACCTAGAGCTATATAAACACTGTTACGTTAAAAGATATTTGTATCATAAAATATCATTTAGAAGCTAAATGTGAGAATAGAATCAAATAAATTATATTTGTGGAAGGAACCATATCTTAGAAAAATTAATGAGTCAATCTAGTGACATGTAACCCATTACAATTCTGATTGTTGAATCAAATGTTGTTACCTACAATGGGATTTGGGACATCAACTCATATATTGTTACCCACAATGTACTTTGGAACACAGACTCATGTGTAGCTACCAAGCATTGACATTGGGACACTGACTCATACAGGTTTTGGTACAATGGCTTTAGCTATTTTAGCCATGACAATCCGTATATAAGAAAGTATATGGATATTCTTTCTTTCGAGTGAAATGCAAAATGAGATGAAAATATGATACGCTGGACAAAATCAGTATTATTTCTATTATGATGCAGTAAATGCTTTCTAAAGAGATAGAAGCACGACCTACATCATATTCTCCATTTAAAGACACATCACTCACTCAGCCAAACTTATTATTTAGCAAAAAGTAGGATCCCGACTTTCCTATGCTAAATATATAAAGCAAAATATTTCCTTCTTACACAAGACAATAATTTTTGTGGACGTATCAAACCAAATTGCGGGTCACCGGAGTATTTATGGTTCTGGTAAATGTTTTGACACACTAACTGAATGTCGCGTTATTGTCAACAAGAAATGTTGCACTTGAAAAACTCCCAGAAAATATTATACATATAAGGACATACCACCAGCACCTCATAATGTCTATAAGACTTGTTAACACTTGAGAGTTCACATCAAAAGCATCTGATGATTATTGCATGATTATTATAATCGATGTAGAGCACCTTTAACTCATGTGGCGACTCAAATGATCTCACAGGAGCCACCATCAAAAGGATAAAGATAGAGGCTAGAGCATTGAAAATGCAGACTAAAATGCCTATCAGACATGGAGTTACACAATACCACCACAACTTTACTTATTTGTTTCAGACCAATTGTTAATCAGCAATTTGCATACCAGTTGGTATATTAGCTTGATATTTTACATTTACGCATAGAAATTACACAGTATATGTTTCTAATGCTCTCCACAACACACCAGAAGTTGCAGAAATTAGGGCAGACGCATATCTCGGCGCATGGAATTTGGGGAACACAAGCTGCTAAAGTTACAGAGTTAGTTTGTGAATTGTGTGTGTAATTTCAAACCGAAGCAGTGATATAGAGTAAAGACCAAAAAGACATAAGACTCAAATTTTGCGTTTTTAGAATTCTTCATGGGTCTCCTAAATTGGGGCTAATCACGCGACTTGGAAGGGGGATAAAATTGAGCGGATCTTATGGATAAAATTTTAGGGTTCTTTCGCATGGAATTTTAGGGATGAAATTCTGGCAAAATTGTGCATCTGAATTAGGTAGATGATTGAAAAGAATTAGCAGATTTAAAAGAATTAATAATTTATTTTGCTGATATCGATAATAAATAATTGATGTGTCACTTTATTTAAAAAAAGAGATGAAATTACACATCACGATTCCGGCGCCACGTAGATTAAGTGGCCCGTTTTCCCTAATTTTTTTCGGCACGTGCATGTCACATACATTTTTCGGTCAATTTGGTGATTTTCAGTAAAAAAATGGGTTCAGTTGGACAATGAACGAGATATGAAACTTAATTGAAAAGTAAGTAATTATGGGACCAAAAGCAAAAAGGTAAGAAATTATGGGACCGAAAATAATTTTCTTCCTAACGTGCAAACATAATTAATAGCAGATTTAGTGGATAATATCCCATAAACTAGGGATAATTATAAAATTGGTATATTTTAATCTATAACCTATATATCGGGTAAAATGGATTTGGGGTACTGATGTCACGGATGCACCCTAGAATAACTTAAAAGTTAAATTAGCATAAACATAAGAAAAGTTAATCTCATATAAACATAAGATAATTAAAAAGTATAACTAAATAGCTAAAATTCAAAGTTTTCCCATTTAACATATTAAACTCGATTTATTCACTAAAAATACTTTAAATTTGGTTGATGCGACATTTTCCCCGATTTTATCCGTTTGATTCCCGAATGAAAACTTGAAATGTAAATTATTAATAGATTCGAATAATACCCGAATCCGTATTTTCTTACTATGTTTGATGTATGCACAAACTTGTATGAGGCCATAATGCATGGTCATTACTAAAGCAATCCAGGAATGAAGCATTGGAAATTTTGAAAGAAAGTACTAAGGTACTTGCAAGGAATGAAAGATCACATGCTTACTTATTAAAAATCTGTTCATTTAGAGGTGATTGAATATTCAGATTCATATTATGCCGGACATATTGATTCTCGAAAGTCTATGTTTGGCTACTTGTTCCTATTAATTGGAGGAGCAATCTTATGGAAGAGTATGAAACAATTTGTAATTGTCGCATCCACTGTGGAGGCTGAATTTGTGGCATGCTTTGAGGCCTTTAGTCAAGAAAATTGGGTTCGGAACTTTGTTTCATGACGTGAAATCGTCGACAATATTGCTAAGCTGCTGAAAATTTGTGGTGATAATTTCGTAGCAGTGTTCTCCTCTAAAAGTGAAGAGTATTTCAAAGGGGCCAAACATATGCAATTTAAGTATTTTGTCACTAAAGAAGAAGTTTTGTAACAAAATATGTCAATTGACTATATTAGCACCATTTCCAAGATCAGTGATCCGTTGACTAAATAATTGTCTCCAAAGATATTTATTAGATATGTCGAAAGAGTGTTATTGAAAAGTCTTAACGAACTTATGGTGTGTAATTGACACTTTTACCTCTCTTATGATTTGTTTATGAAACCTAACGGTAACCTGTTTTGTCATTGATGTATATATGAATAACATTAAGTTTGATGAGATATAGTCTCTAATCTAGACGCTAATGTGGACCATTATTGATATTACGAGTCATATTAAGTAGAAAATTGATATTGTAGTAAATGGAAGGAACCCTATGAATGAGTGATATAGAACCACCATGACTCGTATTAATCTATAATTGATATTAGCATTATGGTATTTCTAATGAACTCAAAACTTATCTTTATGTTGCATACAATATTTCATTATTTAGCAAAGTGTGAAAATCATCTGCCTCTTTCCCCTTTGAATTCAAGTCTAAGTCCACGCACATTAACAAAGCCACCCCTCCATAATATTTTTAATTAAGCAAGTAGATAACTTAATTTCATTTATACTTGCCTACAGAGATAGATCCATAGATAAACTGTGGGGTGGGTTGGAATATAATAAAGTTTAGCATTATAAAATTTATACATATCAGTATATTTTTAATGTTCAAACAAGGTGCACCCAACGAGGCTTTAAACTAGAGAACTCGTCTATAGTTGAATATATATCTATTTTTTTTTTTTAACAAAGTTCACATTCAATATAGAGGATTAAACAATCTACAAGAAGGTCACCACCTTCCATTTTGCTTCAAAGTGTGTTTAATTTTATTTCAGGCTGGGCTGAATATTAATTATAACTACTAGTTCTAGTGGACCATAAAAGGGGGAAGGCTGGGATGAAGCCCATGACTGGCCTAGCCTCCCTCTGCCCTTGTTTGCCTATAAGCAGGGGAAAGGCAACAAGACATCGACATTTTTTTCCCAAGACAATTCGCTACTAGCACAAACCTTTGGTATCTACCACTTTCCACCGGCTTCACATGAAAATAATTCCAAGAATTTGGTTGAAGATGAGAGAGACGTAAGAAGGTCTTTTGTTTCTTTTAATTTTTTTACTGTCTAAAATTTTAAATAATTCAATTTTATTATCATTAAGGGTATTTTGGTTATTCAATAATTATATTTTAAATATTAATAGGAGTGAGATTGTTAATAATTATATGGGCTACGAATAGTATGCAAAAAATAATTAAGGCCATAAATAGATTAGTAAGTTTCTTGTACACCAGTTGCACATCTTAGATTCGAGTCATAGACAGATATCATGTTGAAAAATGTATTAGTGTTTATGTTGAAATATATTACAGTTAAACCTCGATAAAGTAATAACCTTGGGACCAGAGAAAATTATTCATTTAGCGAGTTTATTCATTTATCGATAAATGAATAAATTATTTATTTATCCATAAATTAATATTTATTATTTTAAAGAGAGTTTTACATACAGCAAGCACACATACATTTTACAGTTTTTCACCGATTTAGTACATGGCCGCGTAATTATGAAATATGTTTGATGATTTTTTAAAACGAACAATCATGATTAATTAGTAAATTGGTACGTCAAATATATCAATTTATTGGACTAAATTCATTCCTATTAAGTATGAAACTTGAATATGTTAATTGAATTCATTAGAATATTGAAAGAATAATACAAGTACAAGCATTGATATCCTTGACCAGCTAAGTACGAAGCATCTAGTGAAATGCATTGAATTTCTAACCTACGTAAACAACTCTTCTAATGCGTCATGTTTATCCATCCAATTAATTTTCATAAAACCTTTAATCTTTTTAACTATAAAAGATAGATGTTTGAAGAACAAGCATGTGCAATATCCTTTTCTGCTAAAATGTCTTCTCATCGTTTGAAAGGAGTGAAAAATCAGCTTTAACTGATAAAATGAGGAGTGAAAAATGTGAGCATAAGAAGGAGAATCCAAATATTAGCCAAAAGGATTTGCAATCATGGGTGGAAGAAAAGTTTGGTGTTCCGAATCAACAATATCGAACACTCTCAGAAGGTCGTCAAAGTTTTTGTCAACTGAGATGAAAAATAGTATTGTCAAAAGGCACAAATCGGAAAAATACCTCGAGTTAGAGAGTTTTGAATGAGTGGTGTCTTCAAAGGCAAGATAAAGTGAACATGTCTAGAGAAATTATCCAAGGAAAGCAAGAGAGCTTTGCGGAAAATGTATAGTGATACTAATCTAGACTTTAGTTTCTCTATTAGATGGTTAGCACGTTTCAAGGCAAGATGTGGATTTTACCGTCGTTTTGGGGAAAGTGGTTTTATTAACATGGAGAGCATTGAAAATGCTTTACTTGGAATACGATCAAAACTAGATCAGTTTCAGTTGAAGGATAGCTACAATATGTATGAAACTGAATTATTTCATCGATTGGAAGCTGATCATTCACTTGCTACCAAGCAGCTCGAAGGACGTAAAAAATATAAGGAGAGAATTACTGTTGCAATTTATTGCAATGGAGATGGTTCCGACAAAGTGCCTCTTTGGATTATTGGTAAGTATGCAAATCACATATGGTTTAAACATATAAATTTGAACAATCTTAAATGTGGGTATTGATCAACAAGAAAGCTTGGATGACTAGCTTGCTTTTTTAAGAATATATTGGTTGGTTTGATAAGAGAATGAATTGCAGGAATGTTCTATTAATAGTAGACAATTGCCCGGCTCATCCAAAGGCGGTTGAAGGTTTGAGGTAGAGTTATTTTTCTTACCTCCTAACACACCGTCTAAGATTCAACCATGTGATGCTAGAATTATTCGTGCATTTAAAGTTCATTATCACCGTCGTTTTTATTCTAGCATCTTACAAAGCCTTGAGGTTGAAACAACAAATCCTGAAAAAAATTATATTTTAGATGATATTAATTTTGCTAAGATGGCTTGGAATTGTGATGTGAAGTCAAGAAAAATTGCAAATTGCTTTCGACATTGCAAGATTTGGTTAGAAGAAAACACTGTTCCTGAACTAGAAGTGGAATAATTGGATGAAGAAATATGTGGATTGAGTGATGTCGTCTCTAATTTACGCCATAGAAATGTGATGGATGTTGAACATCTTTTGAACTATCCTAGCGAGAATGATGCAGTCATGGAATCACCTATAGATGAAGAAATCATTGAATCGATACTGAACAATAATGACAATGAGAATGATTCTGAACCAAGATGATAGTCATGTTATCTCAACCGTGTCGTCAAAAGAAGCATTTCAAGCATTAGTCACCTTAAATAACTACTTGCTACAACACGAGAAAAATATTACGAAAGTTGTGAATGTTCTACAAAAAGTTAAGGAGGAGGTTTGCTTTGGTTTAGGTGGAAAGAATAAACAACCAACTATAGACTTATATTTTCAATAAATATTTCCGGAAGTTGTTGAATTGAATATTTTGATTGTATAAATATATATATTTTTTATTGAATCCAATGATTATTACTTCACATTTTTGTTATGACCTTCAGGATTTTTTATTTTTTTTACTTAATTCATTTAGCGAGATTATTACGTTAGTACACTGACCTGAGTCGGGACCGGAAGATATTATATTATCGAAGTTATTACTTTATCGAACAATACTTTATCGATGTTTAACTGTATTTACATTTTCTGAACAAAGGTATTATGTTGAAAAATAATACATCTCTTTAGAACAAGTACTACATTTCCGTATAATATATATATACTTTTTAATGGATTCGCCTTTTAACTTGAATTGCATTAATTCATGCACCTAGTATATATGAGACTTTTGCCTAAATGACTCAACAAAAAGTGTTGTCTTTTGAGATAAGAAAAAATGGTCTCAAATAATTAGTATTTGTCACAAATTTATTGTTAAAGACAACATATTGTCACTAATTAGTCGCCTTGATAATTTGGAGGCAAATAATATATACGTGACAAAAAAAATGGTTTCAAATGCGTCTCAAATATTTTTTGCAACTAGTTGTCTCTAAAAGTAGTTTTAAAATGGTCCCAAATAATTTGTAGAGAGATTTGTGATAACAAACGATTACAAATAACTTATTATTAGTAACCACAATTGTGATTTTAGAAAATACTCTCTCCGTTTCACTCAAATTTGCACACTTGCATTTTTCATCCGTCCCACTAAACTTTGCACATCCTTAAAAAATAAATTTTTCTCACAATCTCCACCCTCAAAATCTCCACTCTCAATCTACATCTTTGATAAAGTCAACTTAAAAGCAAAAATAACTTTTTTTGACATTTATGTGCAATCAGCTCCGCAAAATTAAGTGGAACGAAGAAAGTATTATATAGAAGACCTCTTTTGCGTAGATTTGTGAAGCTTTAGCAATTTCGTCCCTGTGGCCAAATTGACAGCTTTTATTTGAAATCCATTTTCACTTTTAGTTGATGCATGTTACCTTTGAACTTAAATTTCTAACTTCTAACAACTTTTGCATCTGTCTATCCAATTGTCGCTTCATTTAATATACAATTTATACTTGAGATATGAATATAAATTTAATAAATTGTTCGGATGGGTCGTGCCGTCGTGGAATGTCATCCCAGATTCTACTGGTCATACATTATCCATCACAATTCACAATTATTTAAAAAGCTTTGACACATATTTTCAATACAACAATATTATACTAAGTGACTGCCCTCCTTGAATTTCCTCATATAGGACTATTTCTGGTCCATTTTGGTTGTACGAATCTTAAATGTGTACAATAAATTTACGAGTTGTGCGCATTTTTTTACGGAAAAAATGTCATTATTATTTTTCTTCAAAAGAATCGATATCTATCAATGTAAGTAGTGATATTTTTTATTAAAAAATTCACATAATCCGAGGTTTCGTCCATAACCAAAATTGGGTACATAGAAATTTGTGATAGGAATTATAACATAATAAGAGTTGACCGTAGTGAACACCGACAATGAGAAGAGAATATCCGAACAGTTTATTAATCTGCGTTTCAACTTTACGAAATTATTACAAGAACATATTGGATGTATTAACCAAGCAATTATAAATATATTTATGAAAATAGTACGAAACATGGTAATTAAAAGTGCATTACGGATAAGATACGAGACAAAAAGTGAGTTGGATACGTGAGTGCAACCAGTTTATAGAATTAATTTAAAATAGAAGGTGAAAAGTGAAGTTAGATGCAATGCACCTGTGGAGGCATCCCACAAACATACGCAAATAAAAAATGTTAATGATGTCGATGAAGCAGATTGCCCAAAACTGTTAAAACACATAAATTTTGGGAGCTTGTCTGCCAATATTCCATTTGAGGTTTTTCAGCCAAAGCATGTGCACACTGTTCCATTATTTATCTACGTCTAACTCCTTTAATATATAAAAATTATTTTACATTTCATTTTTTTTCTACAAATATACTTGTAGTGTTGACAACCTGACACATTCCATGTTTAACTGGAACAATTTCTGAATGGCCGGTCTCATATATTATTCCTCTTTATTAATATCATTCAAAATAAACAAATTAAATCAGAGAATATTATTTTCAATGGTTTAAATTGTTCGACTGTAATTTATTTTTTAAGAAATAATATTATTTTAATAAAAAAATTGAAAAGAAAAGTTTCTCTTTGATTTATTTTACATCTTATAGTAGAATATGGTTTCTCGTAAAACTCGAATAAAATTTACATTTTCATTTTTCAATTAATTATGTTGTGTGTTAACTAAAAATAAAATTTAAAATATTAATTTCGCTTCTAATTTGCGATTGAGATATTTTAATTTAGCTTATAATTAGTTTAAAAAATATAAATATTTTTAATCTGAAAATAATAATGTTAAGAAATAATTAATAATTTTTGGAAAAAAAGTTATAACGTTCTCTAACCTGTTTTCTAAATAATTAATAAAAATTCAGAAAAATTATTTTTATACGAAAATTTACATTTTTATTGAATATTTTGAAGTAAAATATTTTTAAAATTATTTATAATTTAAAAAAATTTCACTATTTTTTGAATACTATATATGGTTTATTATTAAATTATCTTTAATTTAATAATATATATTAATAGCATATTTTTAATATAGGAAATTGGTGAAAAGAAAATAGAGTTATTTGGACTGATAAGAGGAGAGAATGTAAAAAAGGAGTGAGAGTTGTCATGTCAAATTATAGGTGAGAGGGAAGAGGTTGTTAGGAGTGAATTGTGGAATTATTCCCAACTATAAGAAACAAGGCAAAGTCTCTTGTAAATCACTTTGCACAGTGTCAGGATTTATAGTTAAATATATTACTTGTTCTCGATAAATTTGTTATAGTATAATTTTTCAAAACAAGCAACGCATTAAAACATAAACATTATATGATATTTTTACTTAAAACATGTAATACCTTTAAACGTAAATACTAATATAAAAATTATTCATGACTCGAATTCAACGAAATTAAAATCTACACAACTGATGTACAAGAAATCTATTGCAAAATAAAATAGATTAATCCAACCTACATCATGTTAGATACAATCTAGTCAAAATACGCAAGTGACTACATTGAAAAAAAAAATAGATAAATTAATACAATCTACATTTTATTATGCACAATCTAGTCTAAGGGGATCTTTTTTCTTTTTTAGATTCTAAGGTTGCATTTAGATGAAAGAATTTGAGAAGGAATTTATAATTCTTAGTCTTAAATTTATTGTTGTTGTTTGGATTATCATGGAGAAAATCTCATTTTAAGTTATTTTTAAAGGGTTTGAGTGAATTTCAAATTCTTTATAACTTGAGTGGATTTGAAACTCATTGACTTGAAATCCATCAATTTCAAATTCATCAATCCAAACACAACCTAAGAGGATATTTAGGTTGCAAGTCCCCATCTGAATGGGGCATGGGTAATCCTCAATGTATTTTACTTTACAGTCCAAAATTTAGGATGACTCATACCTCAACATCCCCTTCCTACTATTTACATCAGTACAATTTCCAATACAACTTTTATAATTTCAATTACACCTTTTACAATTTTCAATAGACATTCTACCATACTATATTCTTAAACTATAACACTTTTTTGGATGTCCCGTCCGTGGATGTGTTCAACGGACGTGACACATGTTAGTGATGTCATTACATCCCAAACAAAATACTTCCTCTTTCCCGGTTAAATTTGCGCACTTGCCTTATCGGTATTTTCCACTTAACTTTGCACACCCCTAAAATCGAAACTAATCCCCACATTCTTCACCCTCAAAATATCAACCTTCAATCTCCCCCTTCAAAAAAATCAAAGGAAAAACCAAATTTGTTTTTTCTTAACATTCGTGTCCGGTCAACCTGCAAATTTAACCGAGACGGAGGTAGTATAAGAGTGAAAATTAATTGTAGCTCAATTAATAAAATATTTAAGGAGCTTGCTAAATGGGCATAATCTGTCCAGCATATTTTTTAGTTTTTTCGATTTTTTTTTTATTTTATTATTTTCTATTACTAATTAAAATTACAAATATAATAAATAACTACTACAAGATGAGAGTTAAACGATAATAATCATTTTGAAGCATTCCAAAAAAATGACGTCTTTTTAAGTTTATTTTGACCCGTAATTAAATGTTAATATTAAAAATTTATTACTGTCTTCCTAAATTTTTTTTCATAACGAATTTATAATATATTTATGAAAAAACGAAAAAACAATTATCCAAACAGATTATGCGTAGACAGTAATAGTGTTATTGATGAGGTTTTAATTTCCATGGAATGAAACCCGAATTAGAAGTGGTACGGTGGCGAAAATAAATGAAAATGGTAGTAGAGCAGAGGAAGTTGGGGATCCGTGTCTGACAGTGGGACAGCCAATGGTGATATGGTTAGTCCAAGTCTTAAAGACATATCCTTAAATCTCAAAAGTGCTCTATCATTTTCTCTATTATTTAATTATATTATAGAATGAGGATTTATTATTGGTTGCGTTAAGAAATTCTTCCACGTCTCCTTAGTGGCGGGTGAACGCGTGGTTAAGACTACCGGATTTGACGTGGCCATTATCTATCCCTTTATATACTGTCGGCGGATATATTGCATGCGGCTCCCTCTATCCAACCATATATATACGTTTTTTGGTGTAGTAAAATGACTGGGGTAAGTAATTGAAGAAAAAAGAAACGTGGGTTCGGACGGGATCGCGTCAGGAGAGCAACAACGTAGTCGCGTTGGCTTGGACGCGGTCGCGTCGTGTTTATGCAGCAGTTGCGTGAGCCTCAAGTTGAGTCGAATTTTAAGTCCCTGAGCTATTATAAATAGTTGTTTCTTTCATTGTACCATGAAATCCGAAAATTATCATATACGAGTGAATCTCTGGCTTGGTATCATTCCCAGACGTAGTTACACACCGTAACAAATTGGGTAACCAAATCATTATGCGTTTTTTCTCGTACTTGTTTTCTTCAATTTCGTGATCGTGCTTGGGTTAATTCCTATTAGTTTGATGATTGATTTAATGATTAAAGTAATATTAAAGATTGTGATTGAATTATTGTTTGAGTGCTAGTGTAAGTGGTTGTAGTGTTAGGTATATTAATTAGTTGTAAAATGTATTGTGATGTAAGTATGAGGTTGATTGATGATTGGTTTAATGATTAAGTCAGTATTGGAAATTATGATTGATTAAAGTAGAAGAGGTGTTGGATTAGTGCCTTGAATCTCGTCTGTTTTTTGGTTCTCGTCTGTTGTCAAGGTGGAGTTTGTTCTTTGAATGCCTTGAATCTGTTTCTGCTGAATTTGGACACGTCTGGAGGATGCGGCCGTGATAGAAGGTGGCTGGGATGACTGTGTGATGAACGCAGTTGCGACAGCGTGACGCGGCAGGCAACGTGACGTGATCGCGACAAAGATTAAGCGGCCGCGACAAATTGTATCTAGTTGAGGCGTCGGTGTTGTATTCGAAATGCGACTGTGATAGTCCAACGCGATCGTTTTTGTTAAGACGATTTGTATTGTGCATTTAGGCTCAATTTCGGCCTAATTTTAGTTTTTAGTTTGTTTAGGGCTTATATATTACTCTATTCTTAACTTTAGGTCAGTTTGTTAAAAATCTGAATCAATCTGAAAACAGTATGAGTTTGAATTCTGTCAGTTTGTAATCCGTAAACATCTGAATAAAGAATTCCTCTTTTCTTCCCGTGGATGTAGCTAACACATTGTTAGTGAACCATGTAAATTTGTGTGTTGATTATTTCTCGTTTATGTGTTCTTTCTCGCATTCGTCATAACAAACTGGTACCAGAGCTTGGTTAAGGGGCTTCCGCAAACTGGTGAGAAAGATGTCTAGGATAAATGTGAAAGTCGAAAAATTCACGGGGAGGAACAATTTTACTTTGTGGCAAATCAAGATGAGCCTTGTTAAAACAATAAGGGATGTAGGCACCGTTGATGTAGAAGGATAAGAATAGCCGGTCAAACAAACATGGGTTTGGGTTTGAGCCAACGTATTTTGGATTGGCCTAAACCCAAACAAAACATAGCCATAACTTTGTAAGTGTTTTAAGGTTGATTGGAATTGTTTGTACTTTTAGAGAAATGACTAAAATAACTAATTTTAAAAAGTAATAACTTTTAATATAACTTTTGGCCAAAATTAACTTCCACTTAATTTTAAGTAAAAATTGTCATTTGCAAACACTCTTTTAACCTATTTCATGCTAGAAGCGCAACATCACTTAATTTAAGCATTTGCAAACACCCAATATCTAGGAAATTGTTGAGCATTAAATATTCGACATCTTTTCAAAAAAGAGGGAAAAAGGGTACCTGATACTAATTACTATGTGTTTCATTGGATTCCTTTTAATTATCATTTTAGATGTTTTGTTAAAAATTAAGAAAAATAAGATTATTCGTAGTCCACTAAATTTATTAACACATTCCACTAAGTTAATAAACTAAAATAATATTATACAATAAATACATAATGTTGGTCCCAAGTGGTAGATGTTTAGGGGAGATGGTTAATAAACCTCTAACTCATTTTTTCTTTTTCAAATACTTTGAGCAGTAGTATGTAACTTACTGTAAGAGACTGGTTCTTACAGACCTTAAGGTAGTAGGTACACAACATATTAGACTTAAGCTGCCTACATTAAGCAATCCTCAAGTAGAGTTTTATGCAGCGGAATAATGTAAATCTGTTTTCTTACAAAACAATGCAACAAGTAAGTAGATGCTAATGACAATAGTAAAAACAATAAGAAAATATACACAAAGATTATAGTGGTTAGAAGGTTTCCACTCTTCACCCACACAAGAAAAATTCACTATGTTGTTAACACATTACAAACTTAGCTATGCCGAAGTCTAAATCAAATGTAACTCCTTACAGTAGTTTTTGCCTATCCTTGGAAGAGTACTTCTCTATATTACACACGTTCCTCATAACACAAAGTGTACTTTGAATTCTGGATTCAAACCAAGACTCCCAATTCATAAACTGCTCGTTAGATTTGTTTAGTGAAAGTTTATCTTCAATTTTTTGTAGCTACCTCTAAACCTTAGTATCATTTGAGATGTGCACAAGTTCTTTGATGAGAAGGATTAGGACCAAGAAAAAGCTTGTTGGCTAGCTTGCTTGACTCGAGAATCTTGTTGCAGCTTGAATATTCACTTGATGACTTCTTGCTATTTGCTCTTGTTTACTAGAAATAAGCACTTGTAAGATTATCAAAGCCATGCATGCTTTGAAGCTTTGAATTTGAAAGCTCAAGTGTTTGATGCGAAATAATTTCAATTTCTCAATAAATCGATAGCCTTAGCTTCTCCTATATCTCCTAATTATAGTAATTGGGATTTCTTTTCGTTGAAGAGTGGCCAAAATATTCTCGTCGACATTTAATGATATTTATACGGCTTTAGAGCCATTTGTCCTCAGCTTGATGTCAGGTAGGCAGTGTTACTGTAACATCCTAAGTAAATTATTTCTATTTTATCAGGGGTTTTTTTTTTTTTTCAAAGCCCCTAAGTAAAATTAATAATAATAACTTTTCCCACATAGAACCTTTAATAAAATAAACCAAATAATTAGCTATATTTTAAACTAATAGGCCATAGAAGAAATAAATTTTATATCCACACGGAAATAGCAAAACAACCAATCTTTCTACTTTAAAGCCAATGGTCAAATTTTTTTATTTTTTATTTTTTAACAAATAAGAATCCAAATAAGACTAATATCCAAAAACACATCAAACGAATCCAACCAGTTTTACCAAGAAATTCAAAGAAATTTAAATACTCCTAATAACTTAACCTAATAAAAGTCATCATGAATAAAAATGTTCAACATAACGTAATTTACTAGCCCCTCTTTCCATCCACTCCTTCTGCTGGCTCCTTAACCTGAAAGTTAATTTCAGAATATGGGGTGAGCTACATCCAGCTCGTGGGGTTTAGTTTGCTAAAATTAAATATAAGCAAGTAATTCAATACAATCAAATCACCATATTATCACCATATAGAATATCACCATCACATCACGTTAATAATCACCATAGCATAATATCGCCATAATGAGATCAAATAAAATTGAAACGCAATCCATCATATCACCATATCATCATATTAACATAACAAACAAATATTTAATTAAAGCAAACAAGGAAAGAAAACCCCACCTTTTCTGTTGAATGCGTGAATGTCGTGCAATTACAGCTTAGTCACGTACTCCTGACTAGAAGGACCTAATCAATACATAGTACATCTTTAATTAATAAAGGAAGAGATCCTAATTAGACAAATCGAAGCTAGATAATTATTGGTAGGAAAGGGTATAAGCTTGTATATTTGAAATTTTCTATGTTTGGTAAAAGGTGTAAAGGTTCTGCCAAAAACAGAATTGGACAAGGGAAAATCAATCAATTTTCCCTACATTTGCTACCCTATATATGGTCCCCCATAACCCACACACATAATATCATAACACACCCTACTGTATCCCCATATATATATACTTATAGCACACACATATTTTTACACACACCTTACCATAATACATATGTATATATATAACCAACACACACACCACCATAATGATGCAACACCAGACACACACTTTATATAAACAATATTATATATATATATACACACACACACAACGCTAGACACACACGCATCACCACAACACCATACACACACACCTCACCAGACACATCACCACGCACTATATACATATATATGCATTTAAACACATATAGATATATACTGCCACACACACACACTTATATATATATATATATATATATATATATATATATATATATATTAAATACACACCTAACAATTATACATAAATACGTATTCTTATCGCACGAAAATAATCCCAAACAATTTAATTCCCTTATCCTCCTAACCCAAATCAATTAATTTCAAACTACCTATTGATTTAGTAAATCAAAACGAAGAAGGGAATTTAATAAATCAAAAGAAGAATTTCGCTAAACCAAATGAAGAGGAAGGATTTTGATTTACCTCCGGAAGAAGGATTTTGATTTACCTCCGGAAGAAATCAATTGTCTACTGGAAATGGATTTGGAATGACGTTTGTATGTGAAAGGGGAGGGTTTTTCTTTTTCGGCGATGAGCGTATTATGAAAGTGATTTCCTATTCTACTGCCTAGTATTTATACTAGGTTATTTCCTACTGGGTATTAATCAGAAGCCCCATAGGAAAAGTGCTTTTCTAATAGATATCCGGTAGAAAAGTATTTAATAGATAGGCATTAATCTGGTCAAGATACGTAATTAACTGACAGCCTTTATGGATGATTATAAATTATGATTTGGGCTCATCTGGGCCCAAATAACTTAATTTGACCCACATAAAATATGTATGATGCATGTTGGGCCTAATAAATACTAGAAATATTAATAATAGCCCATAACATAATAATTCGGGGTGTTACAGTTACTTTTGCATTTTTGCCAGGTTACGTCTCACCACGTTATTGGATAATCAATACAAGATTTGAATCTTGTCTCTACTCGCTATTTTATTGAATATTCGAACCTCTGACTTTGACTTAATCACTTTTAACATAGTTGTTGCTTGTTCGTTGGATCTTCCTTGCTACACAAATGTTGTATACTACAAAAGTATAAGCTACCTTACTACATACTCATTGCAGAATCTAGTTCCTTACTAGTTACTTGGACTCATTGTTGCTTGTAACCTATATTTCTTTGTATATGCTTGCTTTGACTTTTGCCTAAGTAGAACTAGCCATATCTATTACAAAGAATACTTTACTTTACATTATGGTTTTGTCGTCATCAAACTAACCATAAATTCCTAATAATTTCTCCCTTTCTGATGATGTTAAAAATCTAAGCAATCAAATTACTTTAAGTAAAAAAACAACAAACTGTTAGTCCAAAACAGTTAATCATCAAAAGGTACATAAGTGCTGAAGGAATTTCCGAGTTTCCCTAGAACTTTCTTAGTTGCATAATTCAATATACACATTGATTAATCCTAAACATGCATCTATTAATTTAAATACAACACATAGGTATTTTAGAGTTGACCTGAGAATCGTGCGCACAACGATTCAATGTTAGACTCCTTAATTGACCTTCTGGACTGCATCCCTGCCCGATCCTCAACGCCGGATGGACGACGAACTTTGAGAAATCCTAAGAGTGGGAACCAACACTGCCGCTATCGCCCTCTCACTCTCTCTTTTCTACTCTGTGATTTTTACGTTGTTCTGTTATTTTTCACAGACTGAGAGTTATGTATTTAACACTCCCTCTGTCCCAGCTAACTTTTCCTACTTTCCATTTCGGTCCGTCCCACTTAACTTTTCGCACCCTTAAAAAGGAAAATTTTCTCACAATCTCCACCCTCAAAATCTCCACACTCAATCTCCACCTTTAAAAAAGTCAAAGAAAAAGCAAAATCTGCTTTTTCTTAACCTCCGTGCCCGGTCAACTGTGAAAAGTTAGCTGGGACGGAGGGAGTACATAATAACAGAGTGTGGGCTTGGCCTAGTAGTTTAATTCCCTACTGGGCTAGGAGCCTGATGGGCTAGTCCAGGGATCAAATACAAGATAAAAAGATGGGCCTAACTATGAATTAATTCTTCTATGTCCAGCCCAAAACATAATTAATTCATAAATATGAATTCATTCCACTAAGACATACCCCTTTATTCACGAATTGAGTCGGGAATTAATTAATCCATGTATTTAAGATATATCCATTACTTAATAAAAGCCTCTGATAACTTAAATCAATTAATTGCTTATTAATTCCTTAAGTAGTACCACTCAACTTCATTATTGTACCTGAACTTAATCAACCTACAGAGTTTAGTACAATAAACCTTTTGAGCTCCTTAAGGGGATATCATCATCCTAAACGAATACGTTTACCTAAACACAAATTACCAGTTATCATATGCAAGTTGTTGTCACCCAAGATACAGAGTATAAAGAGTTAGCACTTAACTCTCATCCATAGTAAATCAAAGTAACACACAGACATGCACACATAACTGTAATCTTATTTAGGATTTAGATTACAATAAGTCACCGAGATCTCTTGTTCTTCACTAAGGTCAGGTAGAAGAACTTATCTCACCATGATCCTATCAATACGTAAAGACGTACCAGTATAAGTAAATAGTCAAGATAAACTATTCCTACTTGATACTGCAACCTATACCAACAACTCGTCCTCACGTTGCTGTGATATATATTTTATATCTCATTAAGTTTAACCAATCATATGATCTTCTGTGATCTACAACACACCATATGATCTACTTATAGAGAGAGATATAGGGACATATATAGTGATTAGTGTAAACAAAATCAGATAGGAGATTAATATTGAATAACTGGAAATATTGTATATAAAAGGTCTTGCTTTCAGTATACAAATCCAACAAGTGCAACATGTATGATGCAAGATTAAGGGCTATAATCATTTGGCAATAATGATAACTATTTTCATTTGATATGCTATCTATTATAGTTTCCAGTGCGTACATGCCAAACAAAAACAATCTTACATCAAGAGCTTTAAGAGGTAAAAGAATCTTTACCTAGCAATAATTCTATTTTTCTTGCAATGACGCTTCTTAAACTACATCTAGGCATACTTATTGCCTCTTCCTCTTGCTCAGTCTTCTTCTTTTAGATCCCTACTCCTTCTGGATCTATCAGGATCTTTCTCAGTGTACCTCCGCCATTCAGAGTATATTTTCTATTCGAAGTTCCTGTATCTTCCATCAACCACCATTCATCAGAAGGAGATATTTTGTAATGTTCCCAATTCAGTCTTCTAAGCTCAATCTAAAATGGAAGTCTACCAGAATGTAGATCTTTTGAGTGAGCCCGTAGTCGATGTTCGGTATTTCCTTCGACATGATTGTACTTTCCTTCATCCTGTAGGTACTCAAAGTATATGATAATTTTAGCCATTCTACATGTATCAATCTCGTCCACGGAGGGATTTCTCCTTGTAGTAATTTGATAAACTCGAAGATCCTCTAAGTCCTTTTGTGATTAACTTAGGATCCAATCTTCGTACTTCGAGAGAATTAATAAATTTGGAGTGACATTCTGTCTTCCTGAGGTGGCAGGATGTTGTGAATAAACATTTATATCAGGAGAGACCATTCCTGTAGCAAGATAGATCTCATGCCGATTAACATTAGAATTTTGAAACGTTCTCCGTTCGTGGTTGCGAATCCTGCATGGTGATAGGTAGAAAAATTTGCATTAATTTAGAGGTTAAAACTGTATTTTATTTAAGTTTTGATTAGTGCACGTATCATTGTTCTACTTATGTGATTTTCTTGTTTAAATTACTTTATTGTTCTTTTAGTTTTTATTTTAATAGTATGGAAGTTTTTTCGGATCAAGGAGGGACACATATCGAGTTGGGTCTGACCTGGGCAACTCAGTGTCACAGTCCAACCCACATTACGATGGGCCAGCCATGACTTAAGTTACGATTGGTGGAACTGATTTTGTCAATTAATTAGAAGATGGCCCAAAGGCCATAATTGATTGGATAAAGGAGGGGAGCTCACGTGATTGGAAAGGCCATAATTTAATGCTTTCGGTTTGGGCTTCTAGGTTGGAGAAAGGCGGTAGCCTAAGTTTTTAAACAAGGAAGCCTATGATTGAAAATTATTATTTAAAGGAAGGAGGGTAATAGCTTTGGGGCACACAAGAATTAATTTTGGAGGCAGACTTTCGGATCGAGGCAGAAAGCTATTCTAGGGCGAATAGCTTCGATAGTCGGCAAATTTAATATATTTAGTTTCTGTTTTAATTTAATGTTGGACATATTGTCTATGTTTTTGAACGCTAATATGTGTCGCTAGTAGTTTAATTTCAGTCCCTAATTATGTTTGAAACCTAGTTTGATCGAATTGTAATTCTTGCAGTAATTGCTTTTCGGATTATATTTTGGAACTTTTTATGTTATTCAATTTAATCGTTCTTATATGTGGAATGTTAATTTCGATTGATCGCCATTATTAATTGACCATGTATTAACAACTAGGGTAATTTCATAATATGTAATTGTTGTGATTCCATACCCATTGATAGCAAATAGTGAATTAATTTGGTAAATAACATGAATCCGGATTAATTGGACAGAGCTTGTGAATCCAACACTCCGTTTACTCCATTGTCCTAGCACTTAAGCATCTAACCAATTAGATCTAAATAGCTTATTTTTTATTATTCGGTTAGATAGATTAATCGAAGAGCTTATTTTGGTTAATTAAAATTAATGGATAATTCGGATCAACAGAGCTTATTGTTGATTTAGGGGTAGAAGTTCTAGGATTAAGTCAAAGAGTAGTTGCATTAATTACAAGGGGCAATCAGGCTAAGAGGATAACTAGATTAGGGGTTGGATCTTTTATATATTCAAGTTAAATAATTTTTATTGCTTATTTTTCATTCATTCTTCTAGATATAGTTTAGTTAATAAAATCAAATCAAAATTCCCCCTTTTTATGCTTTTGTTTGTTTCAGTTACTTAATACGTAAAACACGAGCTTTGCACTCTCTTATCTTTTCCTTGGCCTCATGTTCCTATCTCATTTGTTCCGCGAGAAACCATTCATGTTGTTCTCTTTGTTTGCGTTAAGCATGCCTTCTATTCTCCTCCTCTTCCCCCTTTTTGGCATCATCAATATTGATCCTACTATGAGCTTCCAACATTATTTGGATATTGACCAATATTGACCTGTTATCTTCTTTTTCCTTCCGAAGTTGGGAGATTTCTTCTTGTAAGGACAATAGTCATTTTTTAAGCTCTTTCAGCTTGTCTCCTACTTCCGTTGCAAGGCCTGTAACTTGTCCATTCACATAACTACTGAATTTTTGTACATGTTCCTCCATCTATTATCTCTCAATTTGTGCTTCATTCACAAATTGGTTCTTCAGGTCCTTCATGCTCTTTAGAAGTAATGTTACTGCTTCACAAACTGATCTAAGAGCTTTAATGACCCCAAAAACATTGTTGGCCATTGCCTTACGTGGATGTTGTACTAACTTCTCAGTAGCTGATATTGTACGCTCAAACCGTTCCATCATTTTCTGTATCATTACACTTGTTTGCAGATTTAGGTCCTTGTGAGATTGTCTAATTCCTAGTATAACTTGGTTTTCCCTCTCAAGAGACTTCTCCTCGCGTCTCTTTTGTTTTTTCTCTACATTATGGGCTATGGCAGAAAGGTTCATTAGGCGTTTCTGTGAATGAAATTCTGTAGAACTTGGTCGCTTTCTCCCTCAGATTTCAGTAATTTCTGGACTACTCTTAGTTGATGTAACTGGAGAAGGAGCTTGCTGCCTCTCTACTCCTGCAGTTTACTGCTCTTCTACAACATCTTGTTCTCCAGCAGCAATGTCTTCATTTTCTTCATGAGCTGATTTAGTTTACACAACATCAGTAGTAGCCTGCTCATGTTGCTGCAGTTGTTCAGCTGATTAATGTTCCCCCTCAACTGGTCCAGAGGGATGTTTAGTAGGCTGAGTTAGCTGCTCAGTTTCTACTGCAACATCTTCATTGTCTTGAGTTGTTACTTCATTTGTGATGTTTGCATCAATACAAACAACATCTGCCTGCTCCTTAGACAAATCTCCTTGTTTTTCCATTAGCTGAAAAACTGCTTTGTTTGTTGGGCCTACTTAAGCACATGTAGCATATGCTTGCTTCTTAGCCAATCTTTCTTCTGCTTCTGTGGCTTAAGTTGCTGCTTCATTTGCTGAACTTGCTCCAGTACAAGTAGCATCAACTTTCTCCTTAGCCATTGCTTCCTCATTTTCTTCTTGCTCCATCAGAACTTTCATCGACTCTAAGTGGGTCAACAACAGTAGGCGTTTCAACTTAAGCAAGGTTACATAGTGTTTGTTCTTGCTCCGCTTTTACTTCAGTTGCTTGTTGCACTGGTAAAGTAACGTCTTCATCTCCTACTTCTTCTTAGACTCGACATTGTGTACCTCCTAGTGCCTGTGCACTTGGTGTATGAGAGACGTTCACTACCTTTTCCACTGCACTCTCTCCTAAAGTAGAATCATCAACATTCTAAGAAGTACTTACGGCCTTGTATATTACCACCTCCTAAATAGTAGATTTATTGGCTAACGCAGCATCTACCTCAGCTAATGGATTCTCGGGTGTAGTTCCTTCATGGGCACTCTAAGAGGTTGTTGTTGCCCTGTCTACTATGTGCTCCCTTACTATAGATTCATTGGCATCCTGCCTAGTTCTGAAGCAGATAGTGGAATTTGATATTCCTCATAAATTTATGCAGCAGTCGGCTAGACTAATGTAGAATTATATGCAGGTTGCTAGGATGAGCTTCCTAGTTCCCTTACCACATGAATCTCATGTTTGGTGTCTCTCCTATAGTGCTTCATCACTTGATGAAAAAACTTTAGATCATTAGTTTCATCTTCATCGTCAGAGTTAGTGTTGTCAGCATGGCATTTTAAGGATGCCTTCTCCGGAAGGCAATACCTTCTTACTGACTTTAAGCGATCAACAAAGTAGTTGTTGGTCAGTTCAGCTATGTCTTTACACAAAGCCCAGGTGATGTCCCATTTTTTTTCCTCATCCCAATCTGACCATTCCAAGATGGCAGGATACAACCTTACCCTATTAGTATGCCATCTATGGTACCTTTCCATCTCTTCCTCCAGTAGCTCCCCTAGGAGTTTATTTCCTTCTGGCTGGGGAGAGGCGGCATTTTGGTCTGCGCAAGTTTGAGTTCATCACCTACTGCACATTGTACATCCCCTATTGCACAGGGTTTGACCTCTGCATGTAAAGTGCGCTTGGACTGCTCGATGGGGCCTCTGCTGGAACCGGCAACTGCTGGAGCCGATTCAAAGCTTCTTTTGTCGGCTCATCGGTGGGATAGAACATCACAGGAATCAATAGTTATACACCCTTGATCATTCATTTTATATACTGACTCACGATCAGGAGAAACAGATCGTGGTGACGAGGGTGTTATCTTAGGCTTATCAAAGAGTTGCCTGACTGTGTTTTTCATGAGATGGGCTCTGATTAGCCTCCTTCTCTTCTTACGTAGAGGTTTCGCTTCAATACTACTCTCTTCCACTTCCTCTTCTTCTATGTCCCTAGAAGAAATCATTGATTTCTTTATAGGTCTCAACCCTCAACAGTTGAGATATCTTCTTGGAAGGGGTTTCAAAGAAATGGTTTTGTTCTTGCTGACCACAACAATAGGCACTAGGGTGACCTCTCCCTTTTCTGCTCTTCTCTTGGAGCCTTCCCTTGTACTACCAATCTGCTTACGCTTCCCTAGGTCCACACCTCCAGTAAAGCCAATACTAAGACTGTACAGAACGTAGTTGAGCATGATTCCATAGCACTTACATCCCTTCGTCTTAGTGATCTCCTCCACTAGACGAGTGAAGAGGAACAGTGGTTAGTTCACTGGTTCCTCTTTCCACACTGCCATCATCAGTCGATATCTGGGACTGGTACACTTGTCATATCTCCCAATTTTTCACTCTATGGTGCGACTAAACATGTCGTGCAGAAACTCAAACTCGGAGAGAAAAGTAACCTTGATACAAGATTCATGCGCGTTCACTGGCTAGTGCATACAAGTAAAATTCCTCCAGCATTCAAGCAGTAAATCTCCACCATAGATCTTCAGCTGCGTGGGAGTGAGGCCTTCTTCTAGCATATTTTAGATCTTGGAGTGTGTGAAAGGAGTGATCTCAACACTATTCTCTTTTGCAATGCATGTATGGTGGTTGGTTCACTCTTTTGATCGCATGTGACCTTTGTTTTCTTGTAGAACTACTCTACCAAGCTCTCTTGGTATCTTGGTAGGTTGGCATAGAGAAAGTAATTCATATAGCTCAATGATAACTTCTGCCATATCATCTCGACCAGCTGAAATCCTCGATTTATCTTTGCCCTCTGCATTCGAAGGTACTCGAGAGAGACAAGACATCTTTTAATATAATCAGGATTACTCTTGATGGGAGTAGATTTCTTAGATGCTACTGAAGCTTCTTTGACAATAAGGTTTGAAGATCTAAAAACTGGATCTTTAGAGTTTCTTTGCAAAAAGATGTGATCAAAACGCCTTTTCCAACTTTCTTTGTTTAGGTATTATATAACCTTTTACTGTAGATAATCATAGACTCTTGGTTTACTTGGCAAGAAATCTGTGCATGTGAACGGTTCAAATTCATTGATGGAAAAATGAATCTGAATTAATGGTTGTAATTCTATGGGTGCATAGGTCAAACTCAGATCTGCATTTTACCTCTGTGAATGGCAACTGTTGCAGCACATAAAATAACGTGTGCATTAAATGCGGGGAAAGAAAGGAGTTTTTTCTCTCACTTTAAAAATTGTAATGTTTTTAAGTTCAACACACTAAATGCTACGAGGAATTTTTAATCTTATAGCAATGATGCAGTAAGCTTTAGATGTTGTAGACATTAAATACTTACAACATTTATGTTACGGTAGGGTTACTACATTAAGCTTTAATAAATCACCGTATATCAGCTTACTGTGTTTCTCCTTACTGTGTTTTCTATCGTTGGAATTTTCGTGAATCACCACGAGCTATCTACTGGCATCCTACTTACAACATTTTACTTGCAGTACGTAATGTATCACCATGAAATCCTTATTACATTTCCCTTCACTCCAGAACTGTTACAGTAACCTTCTAATTAACTATTTACAATTTGTTTTAATGCTTCTACCAGCAACGAACTTCCTACATAGGTTTTTCTTACAGAAGTAGCATCTCCAATTTGGTCCTAAACATATTGAATCAAGATTCGAATGGAGGTTTAGTGAATATATCAACTAACTGTATGTCTGTATGTATCTTTTCAAGTTTGACAACCTTCTTTTCCACATGATCGCGAAAAGAGAGATGTCTAACCTCTATATTCTTGGTCCTTGAGTGAAGAATTGGATTGCGGGTGATAGGAATTGAACTAGTGTTATTACATATTAGAAGATTTTCTCTTGCGAGTGTCCCATAGTCCTCCAATTGCTGTTGCATCCAAAGTATTTGTGCATAACAGTTTCCAGTAGCGATGTGTTATGCTTCTGTTGTAGACATTGCGATAGGTCTTCTTGCTAAACCATGAAACTAATCTATTTCCAAGGAATTTACAAGTTCCACTCGTGCTTTTGCGGTTAATTTTACAACCATTAGAAGTCAGGATCTGAGTATCCTTTGAGCTTGAATCCTCCATCCTTGGATATCATAGCCCTACCCCAAATGTGCCCCTTAGATACCTCTGGATTATCTTAGCTCCTAGGAGGTGAGACTACTTATGTGCTGCTTGGTAGTTTGCATAAGCTCCTACAACGAACAAGATGTTGGGGTTGCTTGTTGTATGATATAGAAGTGAGCCAATAATTCTTCTGTACCATGTGATATCAACATCCTTTCCATCTTCATCTTTGTCAGGTCTAGTTTTTTATACTCATAGGAACGCTTACTGAGGTTGAGTTGCGTTTCCTAAACTTCTTGAGTAGCTCTTTTGTGTACTTGACTCGGTTGATGAAAATACAGTCATCTAACTCTCTTACTTGAAGTCCAAGAAAGAAGTTAACTATCCCATCATGCTCAATTCAAACTTGCTCTGCATCAGCTGGGAGAACTTCTTGCATAGTTCTTTGTAATTTGACCCAAAAATAACATCATCAACATAAATTTGGACTAACAATGTTCTCTTTCCATCTTGGATTCTGAATAAGTTTTTGTCAAAAACACCTTTCTGGGATCTTCTTTGGACTAGATACTGCGAGAGAGTATTATACCAACCTCGAGGTGCTTGCTTAAGGCCATACAATGCCTTCTTTAGCTTGTAGACTATCTCTAGTTGGATCATCAACCCTGGTTGTTGTTCAACATAGACTTCTTCAGCTAGAAGTCCACTTAGGAATGCATTCTTCACATCCATCTTGTATATAAAGTTACTGTGTGCAGCATAGGTCATACATATTCTGATTGATTCAAGTTTGGTACAGGGGCAAATGTTTCATCAAAATCTATGCCTTCCTCCTAAAAATAGCTTCTAGAAACTAGCATTGCTTTGTTCCTGGTAACAAGCCCTTAATTATCCATCTTGTTCTTTTTACACCCATTTGGTCGTAATTACACCTTGATGAGTAGGTTTGGGAATAAAATTCCAAACTTCATTTCTCTCAAACCTATTGAGCTCTTCCTGCATAGTTTGTACCCAATTAGGATCACTTCGAGCTTCCATCCGTTTGACATACGTAGCAGAAGAACATGACTTCAAAAAGTGCATATCTTCTTGTCCTTACTCCATCATTTATTCTCCCTAAGACAAAGGTTGGTGGATGATCTCTGAACCATCTTTAATCTGCTTCCAAACCTTGATTCAAAACAGCTTGCTGAGCACCCTACTGTGCTGTACGTTCTAGTTCTATAGCCTCTATTTTAGGATTCGCAGTACCTTCAGTCGCTATTCTATCTTCCAAAATAGGTTCTTCCTCAGCTAGAGTTGGCTATTGGATCTCCACATAAGGAACTTGTTCTTATTAGTTTTCAACCTGATCTATTCAACTGTGCTGTAATCCCATCAGTTCCTTCTAGGTTGCAGGAGGGTTCATCTAAGACCACATGTGGCGAGTCTTCCACCACAAGTGTTCTTTGGTTGAACACTCCAAATGATTTGCATACAAATGACTATCCCAGAAATACGCCTTCATTCGATATAGCATCAAATGTATTTAGATGTTCCTTCCCAATATTCAGCACACAACATCTACATCCAAAGATATGGAAGTATGATATGTTAGGCGTTCTTCCAGTCCACAACTCGTAGGGTATCTTATCAAGATCTTTGTTGATGAGGTATCTTTTATGCGTATAACATGTTGTGTTGGTTGCCTTTGCCCAAAATCTTTTTCGCTAGTTGCGCTTTAGCAATCATGGTTCTAACAAATTCTTTCAATGTTCTCTCCCTTCTTTCTAATACACCATTTTTTTAAGAGTTCTTGCAGCTGAATACTCATAAATGTCATTTTTCATTTAGAAACCCTCTATGAACTTGTTAGTGAATTCAGTATCTCGATTTGATCTGATCCTGACAATGTTGAGGCCTTTTTCATTCTAAATTCTGTTCATATGGTCTGGGAACTTCTTCTGAGTAACTGATTTCTTGGCTAGGAACACTATCCAAGTGTATCTTGAGAAGTCATCCACTACTAGTACTGAGTCCTTTATGCCACTCAAACTTCTTGGTTCAATAGGCCTAAAGAGGTCTATATGTAGTAGATCCAAAAGCTTGTGAGATGATCTTACATGCTTGTCTTTGATAGACTTCCCGATTTGCTTGCCCATTAAGCATACATCACACACATACACTCTCCTCTCTGTCTGTAGGCTACATCTGCTAATCCTCTTACTAATCTCTTGCATGTCAGGTTGTTGATAGTCTTGAAAGTTAGGTTACTCATCCTCTTGTGCCATAGCCAGCTGAGCTCAGGAGTACTTTTAGCTGTAAAGTAAGAAAACTGTCCTTCAGTAGATTCCCATTCAACTAGATAGATGCTACCCTTTCTAGTGCCTGCGAGCTTTATTTGGTTGGATTTAACATCTTTTATCAAGTATTTCCCTTGAGTGAATTCTACAAAATGCCCCTTATAACATAATTAACTTATACTCAGTAGGTTGTACATTAAGCCTTCAAGGAAATAGGCATATGGTATGTTGATTTTTCCTTTAGAGAAAGATTCGACAACTTTGGTGATGTCTTTGGCATTGTCTCCAAACACCACCTTGGGTCCTTTGTAGTCTTTGAAATCAATAACAGACTTCCTGTTGCCTGCCATATGTTTAGCACACCCGTTGTCGATGTACCAAATGTCACTATGTCCACTAAGAAACTTGAGTAGCAAAGTGATCAAGTAGACTTAGGTATGCTTTTCTTAACGGGTCCTCGTAAATTAGTCTTTCTTGAAACCCATATGTTATTGAAAGGCTGAGTATCAAACTATTTTTTTAGGCCAACTTGCTTGGTCTACACCGTGGACGGTTTCCCTTTTGCTGGTGTACTAAGAGCAGGTTGCTTCTTGTTGGAGTTAGCTTTGGCATTTCCTCCTAGCCTTGTTTGGAAGCAGAGCATCAGGCTTAGTCTTCTGCTACATGCTCTTGGGTTGCTACTGCATTCAGTAACCGAAGCTTACTATACAATGTTGCTTCCTACTGCACTGCTGCCTAGTGTGCTTGCAACAGTTGACTTCCCTGTATCAAGTTTACAACCTGATTCCAATAAAGTTTTCCTGTAGGGATATTCTCCATCCTTCTAGGGTTGCCTTTTTTCTATTTGGGGAGAGTTTATGTTTGAAATGTACTTTCTGCGAGATCAGTTGAAGTACTTGCTGCGTGATAGTTGGAAACTATGCCAGAGAATCCTATCCCTATTATGTCAAATAAGTTCCTCTGATCATCCAGTATTTTGTTCAGGTTCCTAGATGATCTACTAAATAACATAATGGTTGACATCAGTTTCTTTTCCTCTTCTACCTGAAGAGCGAGTGGCATCTTTAGCTTACTTACTTCTTCTCGAAGAAAGCAACATTCAATTGCTTCAGCTGTAAGTTTTTCAACTTCAACTGTAAGCACTGCATTTTCTCTAAGAAGCCACATGTTCTCAGCCTTCAGCTCTTCATATGACTGATTAACAAGGTCAAGATCAACTATAATCCGTCTGAACGAAATGAGTAAGTTTCAGAGTCAACATTATTTAATCTTGAAGAGATACTGGGCGAATCTACCCCTACATGTTCGTCAATATCTTTCTTCATGAGGCAAATGAGTGCTTTGTTATCAGAATATAAAGAATTACTTTCGAAGTTTGAATCTTCACATGATGTAGGTTCCTTTGAAGATAGTGGAACATCTTTGATTGTCTCTACTCCACTTAAGAGAGCCTTTAACTGAGCTTTCTCTAGCATCCTTTTATCATCTTTACTTGCGTACATCTTCAGGATACTTGTGCAATTTAGTGTATGGACGTTCCCTTGCAAACTGACTAGTCTTCCTACAGTTGAAGAAAATATCTCCAGCTTCCTTGCTTGTCCTTGGGGATTCTGTGACCCTGACATATTGAGGCTTGGTAGGGTTGCCTCTTGGAAATGTTTCATGAGTAGGGCCATCTCATCTGGCGCATGCTCCTCCTCAACAAGAACTTGAGGTTGCTGTTGAGGCACGATGATTGTTATTGGAACCATTTGATGTTGCTATCAGTCGATGTTTGCTACTAGGACTTTAGTTACAACAATGCTCTCTTCTTCTTATCTTCTTCTCCAATACATGTCATATTCAAAGGATTCGAGGTCAGAGAAGAGTTCATGAATGCTCTTCCTACCTAGCTTCTTTGAGCTTCTCATTAAATGGTCTTTACATCCAAGTCTGATGTGAGAGCTCGTAGCAGCTTGGTGTTTATCTGTTGTTGGGAGTAGACTTTCACAACAGACACCAACTTATACAGGCTTCATGCGTATCTAACATCGGCCATTCAGAGAGACTCCTATTGCCTAGAAGAGCTCGAAGTTTAGAGTTGCACTAGCTACTCTATTCTCAGCAAGTACAGCTTAGCCCAACACAGATTTCCTCAGAAGGTCCTAAATTTCCTTGGCGGTCTTGCATGCTTTGAATTTACTAATGGTACCCCTTGTCCAACATGACAAAAGTACATTTTTGATAGATTATCCAAGTTAGACCTCTTTCTATCATTAGCAGTCCAATCATTATGTGCCTTTTCCACCATGGCAGGAGGTGCTAGTTGACCTTCCACACGCATACCAGTGTTGACATTCATGATTAGATGAGGACCTTCATTGATGACTATCCACGTCTCATCATGCATGAAAGCTATGTGTGCTTGCATCCTATTAGACAAGTCCTCATAATCATCAAAAGAAAACATGAGAAATTTAGTTGAAAAAGTTTCCATTGTTATGGCTTCGAATGATCTATTCGATAGTTAGTTAATTGATTAGTTTAATTATATATAAGTCCAACCAATTCCCCCCAATTTACATTTGTTTAATAATTAATACTAGGAACTTAATTAATTCATCCGCTTCCTGTGGGATCAACCATTACTTAATGCTGCTACTAGTTAGTAGAGGTAGGATGAGGAAATTAATTTAATTTTGTATGCCCCAACCGCATGGTCAGGAATCGTGCCAATGCTAAGTGGCACCAGTTGAAACTCACCCAATCTTGCCACGAGAAACCTGTAATTTCCTCTTTTCCGAACTTGTGCAAACATTTCCGGCTTGAATTCTTACCCTTTAATTATAAAGGTACTATTTTCAGTGATTACAAAATCTTTGCTAAGGCTCTCGTTCTATAGCAGAATATTTCAAGGGACTCTACCAATTGATTGCTTGTAGTGATCTATTCGAGATCCAAGAAAAAATGGTGTCTCTATTCATTGTTGGGCTTCTTGTTAACTCTAGGACACGCTGAACCGTTTTGCCCCACCTACACTCTCAGAAACGCGTCAGGGTGAGTTATTGCTGGAAAAGCAGCATGCACATTGGTCTTTCGCACTAAGACCCACCTGTTCGCTTACCCTGCCACTACAACCCCGTACAACGTCTTCCTCTAGCTAGCAAAACGCCCTCCCCCCCAGCCCGGCCAGCCCATACGCTGCTTCTCTTGTGGTGATAGGGGACACCGCTTTGCTAACTACAATGTTTAATAATGTCATATTCCATGTTGATATATTTTATTTTTTTATTTATGTATTACAACTTAATCTTTGATAGTGTCATAACCTTAGTAGAAATCTTAGATTTTCATACCATTAAAAATGATAAGTTGTATTCAATAATATTTATATCCTTTCTCAAGGTCTTTGTTTATTGGGAAAAATGCATTATTGGTCCATTAAGTTTTACTCGCTTGCATTTCAGTCCTCTCCGTTGAGCGATTTGCACATTTAGTCTTATAACACAAGCATCTGTGCAATTTCAGGATAAATTTGGCCAGAATTTGTTTAAGTGGCTGGAGTTAAGCATGTGCACAGCACATAACTAATCAAATTGGGGATCTCCATTAGTTAATTCCACGTGACTTAATCTGGTATGTTGAATTATTAATTACCAAAACATTCTCAATTTTTTAGTATTATACCTAGGATATAAAAGTTCCACCTCACCATTCTCTCAAAATAAAATAAAACCCAGCCCCCAAACTCGAATCCAACTACCCATCCATTAACCCAAACTAAAACCCGTCCATTTACCCAACCCCAATCAAAGAAACCCCCAAAAAACCCAAACCTAAAATAATCCCTCCATTTCTGACTTCAATCATGTTTGAGTAAGATTCGTTCTCTCCTCCCCCAATTGACATTCAATCAACAATCTCAACATTATCATTAACTTATCTTAATTTTTGAATGTCTTTGCAAATCCAACACTTACCCTACGGAACCCTATTCACCGCCGCCTCGAAGAATCTCCTCCAGCGGCGGATCCTCCACCAACGTCCACGTCACCTCCCTAGACGGCCTCGTGAATGTCAACTCCCTCTTCACCATCGTCATCGTCGTCGGCCTCTCTCACCACCCCCAGTTCGAAATTCTGGGTAAATGTACGGCTTTCAGTTTGGGTTAATAGGTGGGTAGTTGGATTCGAGTTTGGGGGCTGGATTTTTATTTTATTTTGATAGAATGGTGAGGTGAAACTTTTATATCCTCGGTGTAGTACTAAAAAAATGAGATGGAAATGTTTGGTAATTAATAATTCAACAGACCAGATAAAACCACGTGGAATTAATGTATGGAGATCTCCATTTTGGTTAGTCACATGTCGCTCACATGCTTAAATCTGGCCACTTAAACAAATTCCAACCAAATTTGTCCTGTAATTATGCAAAAACTTGAGTTATAGGACTAAATGTGCAAATCGCTCAACGAAGATGACTGAAATTGCAAGTAGGTAAAACTTAATGAACCAATAATTGATTTTTCCCGTTTGTATTGTTATACTAAGTTGTGTTTCTTATTTGAAGTATTATCATCAAATGCCAAGGTATTATTAGGTTTTGAGTGATTTCTACGACGACAAACCACAAGAGATTGTAAACTTGATTTGTTTATAAGGGCGTGCTACAAATTTTGTAGAAGTACAATTACTTCGACTATAACTCAAAATATTGTTGTTTTTATTTAATATAAATATTTACGTTTTATGTTTAGGTTGACTATAAAAATCCATTGATCAAAGATTTTTACAGTTTTAGTAACTCTAAGAAATTTAAAATATACGTATCCATAATGATGATTTAAACTTTTAATTTCGACAAGTCTATATTATCAAATATCATTAATAATATAAAATTAATATACTAAAGTGGTAAAATTTTAAAATCATTATTTATGCTTATAAAATAACATGCCAAGTATCATACAGGAGCATAACTAGTATATATTAGAAGTAAAAAGCATAACATATGCATTTAAATAGAAACTAGCATTACGCACGTGTGTTGCACGTGATCATTATTTTTTTCCTCTTATCTAATAAAAAAAATTAATGTGATCATCAACTGACATCCATAAGTTCAGAATTTGTTAAATACACACACGAATATTAAGCCTAACATACTTTCTCTATAATATCTTAATTGATAATTCTGATTTGAACATAAATTTGCAAATAAAATCATTTGCATATTTCAATTTCGCTTGATTATTTCTTCAATTCTACATTGAAGCGTGAAAATCATGTGTGATTTAAAATGAAAATCCTACTATAGTATATTATAAGATAACTAATGTTTTTTTCTATAGAGGGTTGACTATGTACATAATGTCTCATAAACTTCAATCGAGATACATGCTACAATCTATATGTTAATATAATATATTTTTTTCAACGTTTCAACTATTTTTATGAATTTACTTCCGTATTTAGGTTTAGTGAAATACTCCAAATTTTCACATATTGCACATTCATTTAAAAATCTATGGATACATGTACTTAAACCATTCTGATTTTGTTTCTTCCATTATTTTTATTTGGACTTTACCATACTTTATTCTAGTGTAGTTATTATTTATTTTTATCTAATCTATGTTTGTAAGCTAATATTAACATTCACATTTTACTATCTTTATTTTTCTGCATGTCTTAATTTAATCATATGATATTGATTCACATAGTACAAATTTTTTGACCATTCACATAGTAGAACTTAGTTTATTATTTCTCTATAGTTCTTATTTGTTTCTTTATTGTACCTTATAATTTTATATAGTGTAATAAATACATTTCACTAGATATTATATATGTTAAAATATATTTATGATATTTGTATTGATTTAATAATTTCTTGAATGTTAGATTTTAAATATTTAAAATAATGAGGTGTAATTATTCATGTTCACTAATTTTCATGTTTGTCCTCTAACTACTTCTATTATTATTACAATAAAACTTTAATATAAAATAAATTTCATCAAGAAAATTCTTAAATATAGAAGATTAAGAAAACTATTGAAGTCTATGTAACATTCTTGACTTTCACAAATGTGTGAGTGTAAATTTTGGCTCCTTCACGCTGCAACGGAGCATTTTTCAGGGTGATCCCCTTTTCCTTATTTGTGCTGAAATTTTTTCTTGCATTTTACAATATTTACAGATTTGTCGGCTCATCCATAAGATTAAAATATCCCGAAGTGCACCCATTATCTCTCACCTCTTTTTGTGTAGATGACACATTTCTATTTGGTGCTACAACTATAGGAGGCCAACATCTTAAGTTCAATATCAATCTCTACAAGTATGTTTCAGGGCAAATGTATTAATTTTTAAAAATCAGGAATTCTTTTTAGGCCTAATACACAGGCTCAGATTTCTCATTCAATATGTCAATTGTTTGGAGTTGCTAAAGTGGTTTCGCATGGTAAATATCTCGAACTCCTTTCTATTGTTGGCCAGAATAAACAAGAGATTTTTGCAGGCATTAAAGAATGGGTTTGTAAGTGCATCATGGTTGACAAATAAAAGGAATTAAGCAAAACGGGTAAAGATGTGCCCATTAAATCTATTATATAAGCAATATCCATGTACACAATGTTTTGTTTCCAATTGTCAAACCATGTTCTTATTAATCTGGAGAACTTAATAAAATCTTACTGGTGGGAGTAGGGGGAATAGCTCGTCCACGAAGAAAATTCTGTGGAAGTCTTGGGACATCCTCTAGCAACGACAATCTCAAGGTGGCCTAGGCTTTTGCAATTTGAAAGCATTTAACCTTGCCATGTTGTGCAAGCATAGGGCCCTTTAGTTTCTCCATCCAGCCTCTTTGCCTGAATCATGCAGTCCAAGTACTACCCTTCCACGTATGTGTTACATGCTGCGCTTGATTCTAATTCCAGGTTTACATGGCATTGTATTATGGCTGGTCATCGTGTTATTCTTCTTGGTTGTCAATGACTCATGGGCAATAGCCAGATAACAGCCCTCTTACATGATAGATGGGTTCCTTTGCCTCCTTATTTTTCCATTGGATCAGCTACATCGGCCTCCCGCAAGATGCCTGAGTCAGTTCCATCATTGATTCAGATCTTGGACTCTGCAATGGGCTGTTAATTTGGGCCAATTTTGACCTATTGAATGCTGATGTGATTCTCAATATTCCTCTGAAAAATCACCATTTTTCGGACCGTTGGATGTGACATTATCTCCATTCTGGTACCTTTTCGGCCTGATCGCATATTATTTTATTATGGGTTCTTCCGAAGATTTTATTGGTACCTACTCCTTCACAATTAGTAGCTATGGCCCGAACCTCATTTGAAGGAGAATTTGAAAGCTTAAATTATCAGCTAGTATCTCGCATTTTCTTTGGAGATCCTACTCTAATTCTTGCTATCATCCAATGCATTAGCTCGTCGTCATCTTCATCATGAACCCTGTTGTTCTTTATGTTCACCACCTGATCACTTTTTTGGGCATCTATTCTTCATAGGCCCCCTATCCTCATCAATCTAGCAAGCAACTAGAATTTATGAAACTATCTTCTGATTCTGACAGCATATACGTGACTTGTAGTTTCAAGAGATTTTACTCCTCGATAACTTAATCTAGCATAATACTTTGTTTTCCTTGCTCACTTAATCTGGTTTCAACAAAATAAATTTGTCTTCTCTGATGTCAGTACATACTCACGAGTATTGCTTGCAACATCAACCCAGAGCTTGCAAGATTTTCGGAATGCTAATTCCTTCCTTCAAACTTCACAACCCCATTCTTTTATCCCTTGCTTGTTCTTATGTTTTTATGGGGGTACATCATCTGCTCGTAATTCAATGAAAGATGTTATGAACCCTGTATTTAAAAAAAAATGGCATATTGTTGGCAAAGATGTTATTAATTTTGCTTTGTACATTCTTACATAATTCTTTGAGTCCTTCTGTTAGTAACACTTACATTGTGCTTATTTAAAAAATTAATAAACCAAAGTTTATTATCCAATTCCATCTGATTAGTTTGTGGAATGATATTTATAAGTTAGCTTCTAAAGTGCTCTCTAATTGGATACGACCCTGCATCCCTTTATAATCTTTGAATCTCAGTCAGCCTTAATCCCGGGTCGGTTAATTACGGATAATATTCTTATCGCTTATGAAGTACACCATTGTATGAAGCTTAGGAAATCCGGGAAAGATGGACTCATGTCCATTAAGTTGGTTGTGAGTAAAGCCTTTCACTGAGTTGAGTGGTCTTTCGTCTACCGTATGATGCTTATTTGAGGTTTTCCTAGGAGTTTTTATGACATTGTTTTGCCTTGCTTGTCATTTGTGTAATTTAGCTTCCTTCATTAAGATATTAATTTTGGCTCAGTCACGCTACATCGGGGAATTCTTCAGGAGGATCCCCTCCCCCCTATTTGTGCTATAGTTGCATTTCACTAATTTCGCCATCAATCTCTACAAGAGTGTTTCAGGGCAATGCATTAATTTTGAGAAATCAAGGGTTCTATATAGATTACACCAAATTGAATCATAAAAGTTAAAATTAAAACCACGAGCTAGTAATCAATTTTTTTTTTTTAATTTTTTTACTTATTTTGCTTATCATCTCAAAATATTTATTATTTTTCAATTAAATTAAATTGGCAAACAAAAACACCTCCAATTTATGAAGATGACAATAATAATAATAATAATAATAATAATAATAATAATAATAATAATAATAATAATAATAATAATAATAATAATAATAATAATAATAATAATAATAATAATAATAATAATAATAATAATAATAATAATAATAATAATAATAATAATAATAATAATAATAATAATTTCTATTTCTTAACTCTAATTAAATTAAATTGGCAAACAAAAACACCTCCAATTTATTATTATTATTATTATTATTATTATTATTATTATTATTGCGAAATATAAATTTCTATTTCTTAACTCTAATCTTAAATTATTTGAGTACTAAATCATATATGTATATATATATATATATATATATATATATATATATATATTCTCGCACATTTTTAACTTTTTATATAGTGTAGTCTTAAAATATATATATATATATATAAGTACTATTTTAAAACCTTTGCATTACCCATTCATATGTTTCATTAATTTCTTATTAAATATTTAATTAATAAATGGTATAATCACAGTAAAAAAAAACAACCCGAATGCTAGATCCGTGCAATCCGAGCTATGAGCAAATAGGTATTTAAGTTACGCCTAAACTATTACATATTATGGGAATATGATGGTGAAAATGTATTAATGTTTATGACTTAAAGGTATTACCTTGTTATGGATAAGTGTATTATGTAATATATCACAACTTTTGTTATAACTACAATCTCCGTCACCTGTATTATTTGGTGAAGAGAATACATATTCGATATAGTAGAAGAACCCTAATATATATAGATAAAAATTTAATATATACAAAATTTAGATAGTTCTATTTTCGTTTAAAGTCCCAACTAATTTCTTTGATTGATCCATTTAATTTTTTTTTTTTCGTTTATTTTTGTTTTTATGAACATATTTTTTAGGAAGAGATGGATTTAACTAAAATAAAAAATAAAAATATTTATATTTTACATAAAATCTCTTTTATTTAAAAAAAAAAATTGATTGTTTTTTCAAATAGAATTTCACTTTTACCTTATGTTAATTAAGAATTTCCACTCTTTACTTAAAATTTTAAAATTAACTTTTTAATTTTTAATATGTTATTATAGAACTCATATTTTTATACCCAAAATGTTTTTGTATTTGTTATTTGTGAATAGATTCATTTTAAGCAAATAATCCCTTATGCTGACAAATCGAAGAACAATATATATAATACACATTCAAACAAGTTTCGAAGATGGAATTGGATTAATTGGCAAGAGACCATGCTGTGTACTGCGAGACCCGTGTTCGAATCCTAGCGGGCACAATATGCAAAATGTGCTGATTTTTTAACTTATGTTCGGATTGCGCTTTAGGGTCAGTGGCCCATTTGGCCCATATTTTATTTTGGAGAGCAGTTTTTTTTTCCCCTCTAACAGGCCCAAATCATGTTTTACCCTAGAAAGTAAATTCAGTCCAAAAAACTTCAACTCCTCATCATTGCCGCGATAAACAGCCGCGGTGAAAATCTTGACAACGGTGAAAACGTGGTAGTGGAGAAGAAGGAGATTCAGAAGACGAGATTCAGGCGACGATAACGGAACTTTAGCATCGGGTTTGATACGGAATCCTGCTTCTGGACGGCGAGATTTCTTTTTACGGCGGGATTCAAGGAGATTTTGTAGATAAATAACCAAATTCTGCCATACGAAACTATTCTTCTGAAAAATCCGGGTATGTTTACGATCATCTTGGATTTAATTTTGTTCCGGGTTTGTTCTTCTGAAAAATCCGATTGTCTGTTAATGTATGACAAAATCTGTTTTATTTTGATTTTTATGTTGTTCTGGGTCTTTCATCTTCATTTATGTATATAATTCTCTATCTCTGCATAAGAATAATAATAAGGGTACACGCCTGGGATGACAACACGGGCCGACTTATATGCTTTTAAATAATGTTTCAGATTTGAGAATTTTTAATAAGCTCTGTTAATTCATCGGCTGAATAGATATAGATTTCAGATTCTTCCTCTTTATTTGCTTTCTAATCTAGTTCAGATTTCAGAATCTTCCTCTATATTTGATTTCTTTAACGGGCTCGCGTTTGATAGAATGTCGGACTATTTGTATATGCTGGCTACGACAATGCACAGGTTTTGGTGCGAGTATGTTTCGTTTAGTTGGTCTAAGATGTAGTTAGAGAATATAATATGATGTGGAAGGATTTTACCTGTGTTGCCTTTCTTTTGGTTTTTGTTTCTGTAAAAGAATCAAAATTAATACCAACGTGACAATCTCTAGATCTCTCCCTCTTAGCTTTCTTTACCAGTATGCCTGCTTAAGTCTTGGGGTATCCTTATTTATATAAGCAAGCTAGCTGTATTTAACTATGATACGCTATTTAAATAACCCAAGTCAAACCGCATTTACTAAATTACCCTCCAAAATTATGTAAAAATAGTAATTAAGTAATAATTTGATACTACATGACAAGGAACTGAATGATGTTGATCTTACACTACAGCAAGTACATAGTAAATAAAATAATCTCTTTGCATGTGACAAAAACCATGAGTACCATGGAAAAATTGTATACTTATTCTTGATATTTAGATACATTAATGTTGTTTGGTGTGTGAAGGGTTCAAATAAATAATGGCCTTCTAAATAAATAAATTAAGGAGTCTATTCTTGATATTTAGTACATTAATGTTGATCTTACAATACAGCAAGTACATAGCAAAATATTCTATTGAGGAGTTGAAAATAAGATTAAATTCGTACAATTTGAGTCTTAAACAAATATACTAATTTTTTGGAATTTTTAATAAAAATTAATATATCAGTATTTGCACTTAAATAAGTATTACGATTATATTTTGTTTATTAATATAGTTATGAGAGGATTTAATAAGTTGTTGTTTGTTTACAAAATCAATTGTTCTACTAATTACATTCTATTTATGATTAGGATTGGATAATGGTAAAACATAGACGGAGTAAAAGAAAAGATGATCACCAGGCTACCCCAGAAAAGAGTAAGAAGTCTAGGTGTAGTTCAATCTCTGAAGAAGACAAAACATCACAAAATGATGATATTCAGTTACCTGATCATGAGGAGCCTGCTTCGGAAACAAATACAGCTCAGTCGACGAAATCGACAAAAAGTAGGACGCCGAGAGGGCGCTCCCAAATGCATGTCTTGGCCATACAAAGGGCTAAAGGTATCAAAAAACCGGTGGAATTGAATGCTCACAAGCAACCTGTGGGGAAAGAATCTGATAAACTTCAAAGCTACATCGGTGTCTTGGCACGGGCCAAAGTAAAAATCACTTACGATGATTGGCGAATCGTTCCGGAAGACGTCAAGGAATGTATATGGGCATCTGTTAAGGTAAATGATTTCATAATTTATTTTATGATTAAAATAGAATTAGAGAGCAATATATCGATTAATCTTACAAATAAATTACTTGTTGTAGTTGGTATACAACTTGTCGGAAGAGTGGAAAGCAAAGTGTTTGAGTTCTGCTGGAGAGAAGTGGAAGCAGTGGAAAGGGAAATTGACTAGAGATTGGGTTTATGGGAGGATTGGGAGTTCGGATCTCAATACTCCTCCGACTAAATATGTGATTGACCAGGCGGATTGGAGTGAATTTGTAATTAAGCGTTTAGGCGACAATTTCAGGGTACAAAATGTATTATTATTATTTTGTTTCATTAGATTAATAATTATATTTTTTACAATTAAATTATTAATTGTTATCATTGATTTTTTTTTTTTTTTCCGCCATAGCAACTAAGTAAACTTCAATCGGAAAGGGCATCGACTTCAAAAGAATATCCTTATCGACTTGGTCGGAAAGGATATGCGCGGTATGCTAATGAGAATGTAAGTATCTTGTATAATATTAATACAGTCGTAATTGCATTGTTATTTGCTTTGTTGTAATCTTTTTTTTGGTGATTATTTTTTTTCTTCTTATAAACTAGCCTCATATACTATGTGATGATGAGGACATTAACCAAGCAACGTTGTGGTGCGAGGGACGGAAGAAAAAGGGAAAGATCGATGGAGAAAAGCTAAAGGAGACAGTAGATAAGATTGTGAGCAACTCTTTAAATACTTTCACTTTAATACTTTATTACTAATTTTGCTTATATTCTTATTTTTTAAAATATTCGTACATATTTCGTGTATCAGGGTAATTTGGTAGAAAAAAAGAAATCTGGTGAGCTGGTTACATCAAGTGCCAAAGAAAGCATCCTTAGTCAGGGCCTTGAAAAGCCTGAACACTCCGGACGGGTTAGGGGTGGAGGTAAAGGCGTCACCATACGGTCATACCTCTCTACCTGTAGGAGTACTACAGAGAAGCAGTTAGAGGTGGAGTTAATGGAGGAAAGGAAGAAGAATGCCATTAATAATGAACGACTAATTAAACTGGAAGCAGCCGTTAGCAAATTAGTCGGGTTCGGTATTGACCATGAGGATAAGGCCAGCTGCTCTGTGCAAGTGCAACAGGTAGTTCGCGAATCTGCAAAGGAGGAGACCTACGAAGCTGCAAAAAAGGAAATCGAGGATGCTGAAAATGATAGCGAGAGTGAGGATGTGAAGTTTGTTGATAATGAAGAATACCTACAGGTTTTTTACATTTCATCAAAATTAGTGGTTCACAAATTTTAAATTTTAGGTAGCGTTTTACGTGATATGTGTGTATATAATAGCTGCATATAATATTTATGTGTGCATGAAAGAATTAATCAGAATATAAGTTTTTGACCGTAGCTTGAAATATGTATAATGTCTCAAAAAAGGGAAGCATTATTGAAAGAGTAGAGTAGAATATATTATAGTTATGAAAAAAGACAAGATATTTGGAGTTGGGGGTAGCAGTAGCAATCTTATACGTGTGTGTGTGATTTGAGACAAGGACAATCTACTATCTGGTCATAAACTTTTCCATCCATTAAAAGATATACTACCATTATCACATCATAATATAAAAATAATAATTTAATGTTTTTGTATGTGTGTTTTGACAGTTCACAATTTTCAAAAGTTGATGAGTGCAGCACCATACAATTAATACTCATTTTGGTTGCTTAAACGTGTGCAGCTCTTGGAAAAAAAACTTTTTGTTTTGTTTTGTTTTTTTTTTTTTTTTTTGTAGTTTGACTTGTAGTATGCAAGGGTATATATTCTTTTGTAACTGCTAGGAAAATTTAAAATTATGTTCCAAATTTGAGCTATGAATTTGTAAATCCATATCAAATCTACTGATCTTGTTTGGATATAATCTTTTTTTAGGGTAACTTGCTAATTTATTGATTATTAATTATGTGCCTCTTTGTTCATTGGATAGGAAAAATACAAAATAATTACATGAAATAGCTTGGCCTAAATTTTTAATTCGAACTTGATTAAATGTTTAATTGCGCTTATATGATCAAATGGGATTATCCAGGGAAAAGCTGTAGCATTGACACTTGAGTCAACGACCAAAGTTGCTGCATACGGGGTCGTTCCAACTTCGAATGAACAAAACAAGCTTATACATGGGAAAAAGATACCTGATCGCTGCATTCGTGTGTCAATTGATGAAGCAGTGGATAAAAATGCAAAGTTGCCAATACCAACTAGTGAGTTGGAAAGTGTTGGCGATGCAGTTGGATCATATGTGGCTTGGCCCATCCACCTTATGAAGGTTAGAGAACAGGTAAAGATTATGAATTATAATTTCATTACTGATAACGTTAATACTATATTAACATATTGTATTTTTCTTGTAAACACAATAGAAGCCGAAAAGGAGGATCAAGGAACCGAAATGTCCCACAGTTGACAAATCAGATATGCCTAGAAGTCTGCACATGATCTATGTATACACTAAGCGGAATGAAGAGATGGATGGGAACATACCCATAATCCTAGATGACGAAGTCTTCGGGCACGAGAAGACCCTCTATATTCATTTAGAAGATGTTAAACCATTCTGCCAATTGTTATCAATATCCGGAACATGTATAACCGTCTACGTATGGTATGTTTTCTTCTAACTTAGATTAATGTATTTTGTTTCCCTTGATATTCCTCAATGTTTATTTGCTGAAAATATTAAAGATTTTTATATTATTAGGTTGTTGTATAAAAAGCTAGTGCGTGACAAGATGAACCACAACTACATATTTGTGGATCCTGATACTGTAGCTTATTTACGACCATCTCGAAAAGACAAAACATTTGAGGTTGAGCAGTTGGATAAGAGGGCGAAGGCATTAGCATCTAGAATGAGGAGTACAACTCACAATCAACTCGTGATGGTGCCATGTAATGTGGGGTAAGCACCTACTTAATATCTCTTAATTTCGTTAATCAACTCTTCTAATGTATTTTTTCATGATGCATACACAGAGATCATTGGATTTTAACAATCATCAATCCCCACAAAGAGAATGTATATTTGTTCGATCCGCTCCATCATGGCATTCACGATTCTTTGTGGGCAAGAGTGGTGAATCTGTAAGTTTTATGTTTTATGTTATTAATGTTTGTGTGTATATTAAAAAAAAAAAAAAATTGTGGACCGTGAGGCAATTATACCTTTACGTTTGTTTAGTTTAATGAACATTGAGTAATATATTTCTTGACAAAGTAACTGTGTTACTAATAACGGACATTGTGTTTGTTAATTTTTAGTATAATATATTAAATTAATGTGTAATTAATTTTTTTAGGGCTTTAAAAATATTCAATGATGATATTGGTCGGAAAGGAAGGAAAAAACCGACATGGGAAGTAATCAAGGTGGCTACTTGATAATTTTTTCATATGTTATAAAAATTATTCTGCATTGGCTATAATAAAATTATTTTTATGTAGGCTCCTCGACAGCCCGATGGGTTCCAGTGTGGTTTTTATGTAATGCGTTACATGAAACAACTTATCGAATCAAATGCATCAGCGGACATGGACTCGCTGCAACCCATAGTTAAGATTTTTTTTTTTTTTTTTTATTTACTTAAAGACAATCTAAATTTGGTTGTCTAGCTAATGGAAAAAAAAATCTTTGCATCGTAGTTCACAGGATTAGTTTACACCAAGTCGGACATTGATGATGTGCGGGGGGAGTGGGCCGAATGCGTTCAAGACAACATATATGAATAATCAAGTATTAAGAAATCTTTGTGATTGTTCTTTCTATACTTATGAAACGAAATTTAGATTACTTGGTGGAAAATTGCTAGACATTTGACCAATTAGTTTTAAGTATTTTTTTGCTTATTCTTTTCATCCAATTTTTTTAGTTATGAAATGGTGGTGTTTTTGGATTCTATGATGTGAAGGGTGACGCAATTTTTAATATTTACTTCTGTTTCATGATGATAGATTATGAGTTCAAATGATTTTTTATCTCCTTTCTATGACTTTGTCCTATTTTCGTCTTGGAATTTATATATTCTTTTATTCGGATTTTGCCGTCACTACTGTTAATAATGAGAATTTTGTTTGTTCTTTCTTTAAAACTTAAATACAGGATGCTATCTCTTTTCAGAGAAGAATACCGAAGGAAGACGAACAACATGTTTGTGTGGAGAAATTTTGTGTGGAGAAATTTTTTTGGTTCTTCATTTGCAATCCAAGTAGGAGTTGATTAGATAATCCTCCTTTGTCTGCGTGATTTGAACACAATGTTGAATTATTGTAGTAATTGTTGAATGCTTGATTTGAATCGAATGGTGAATTATTTTTGTGATTGTTGATGTTGATTGTAGATGTATTCACATGTTGGAGAGAATGAGTTATCATTCATTGTCTATTTACTTTTTTTTTTTTTTTAATGCAAAATAATTATCTTATGTTTAATTATATTTTAATTTTATTAATATAATAAAAAAAATGTAATTCAAAATTTCCAAATTATAATCAACAACCATTTTTTTTTTAAATTTTTAAAAATCTATCACACCAGTTGTAAACCGTAGTCAATGAATAAAAAGAAATCGTAGTCTTACTTCATTTTTACTACATTTCAAACCGTGGTGAATTAGATCCAAAACCGTAGTCAAATCAATATACAACTACGGTTGCCCCTTCCAATTACTACGGTTAATAAATCCAATTTGCACCGTAGGCCTTCATATCTATTACTACGGTTCCAATCGTAGTAAAATGAAATTATTTACCGTAGTAGTACATACCGTAGTGGTAGACCCTCTACATATAACTACGGTTGGAAACTGTAGTCGTTAGCCTATATTACTACGGTTGCAACCGTAGTCATATTAAATTTCTAAACCGTAGTCTTATGCTGTGCGAGTACACTTCGAGAACGACTACGGTTCATAACCGTAGACCTTAGTATTAACCACTACGGTTTTGAACCGTAGTTATATGTAGAGGGTCTACGACTACGGTATGTACCACTACGGTCAGTATATGCCTTTAACTATGGTTTTTGACCGTGGTGTTAAACAGTTTTTGTTGTAGTGAATATTTGATACTTTTAAGTAAGAAGAATAATATTAAATAGCATTCCAATCAATAAAATATTCTCCCAATAGTTGACCGTCAAATACGACTTTGCATAATGAATTTTAAGACATTTTGCCAAAATCAAATAAATCTAGCATGAACATGCATGATAGTAAGTAGCAAACAAACTAATTTAATGAGTAGACCCAATAAAATACTACATTATGCGACCACCTAAAATCCAAAAATCAGACATACTCCTCTATATGAGGAATAAATGTTGATTTAGGCTAGACTGTGATACCCCCATTAAATCCAATATAATCCGCATCTCATGCTATATTGGTTTTGTATCGCATTATTTTGACCATCAATTATATTGCTTGGATATTCTATTGGAAGTCCTCACAATATTTTTGATTTAAGTGTATTACCCATATATTGATAATTTTAAGTCCGTAAATTAACTATGATACCTATAGGGCACACACAATTAATTCACGCTTAAAAACTTAATTACCACCACAAACTCAATCAAGTAACTGAAAATGATGCAGTCCTCCTATAGGGAGACCAAATAAATTGGCACGAGACATATACATTTTTCTACTTATGAGTTGTCATCCAATGAACTCAATTTAGTAACTAAAACAATGCAACCCTCCTATGGTGAGACCAATTAAATGGCACGAGGCATACATTTTTTCTCACATATGAGTTTATTAAAATATCTCAATCTAGCAACCGAAACATTGAAACCCTTCTATGGGGAGGAACAAACATATTCTTACTAATGAGTATTATATATACGGGCCCAATCTAGTAACCGAAACAGTGGAGCTTTCCTTTAGGGAGACCAATTTGGCACGAGGCATACACATTTTCTTACTAATGGGCTAATAGGGGAGGTCGTGGGTTCATTTGAATAAAATGCACCCTCACACACTTATATGTTTATTGAGAAAAATTGGGTTTTTAAATTGATTAATTATATCAAAATCATCTCAAAATGATTCTATTATTAATCGACATATTTATTATCTATCTAATTCGAAATTAGAAAATAAATATATATATCATGCATCAAAGTATAGTCCCTAGAGCGGTGTACATGCGATTCTACATGACATGTTATATGAATGACATTTAATCCCCAGATAACAGTAAAATAATAAGGGAAAATTGGTAAAAATATCCGTAATTTTGCCGTATTTAAGAAAATATCCCTTAAGTTTGGCTATTTTTGAAAATGCCTCCTAACTTCCAAAAAATTGGTAAAAATACCCTGCAACCGGGTATAGCAGGTACACAACAGGTCAAAAGCTGACGTGGCATTAAATTTTTATTTTAAGAAGCTGATGTGGTATTGATTTTTTTTTTAATTTTTCTTTTGTCTTGTTATTACTTTTCTTTTAAATTACAAATGAGGATGATAAAAATAAAATATTGATACACAAAATTTATAATTAAACTAATTATATAATCTTGAAAATATTGTGAAAAAACATATAAAAATTAATTTTATAATCTTTAAAAAATTATAGAAAATTCGATTTTAGAAAAGTATGAAAAAAAAAGAGAAATACATTCAAACATATAATTTATATATATATATATAAATATACACGCACATATATATACACACAGGCATATAATATATATATATACACACATCTATATACACATATAAACACACAAACACGCCACCGCCGTCCGCCGTCCGCCGCTGCCACCGCCTCCCACCACCGTCGCCATTGCCACCGCCTCCCACCACCGCCGCCATTGCCACCGCCTCCCACCACCTCCGCCGCCATTAATGACCTCGAAATTCTTACTGATTTTAATCCTCCGTCTCCGCCTCCGCCACTGCCTACCTCCTCTACCACCTCCTACCGCCTCCGCCACTGCCTAACCCCTCCCACCGCCTCCGCCGCCTCCGCCTCCACTACTGCCTACCGCCTCCCTCATCCGCCGCCTCCGCCTCCGTCACCTCTGCCACTGTCTACCGCCTCCCTCCGCCTCCGCCACGACTCCGCCACCTCCGTCGTCATTAATGACCTGGGACTGAAATTGGGTAATTTGGGGGTTGAAAAGGACTGGGGATGGAGGGTGAGGTGTGGGGAAGGTGGGGTGGGGTGGGGTGGGGATTTTCACATTATATTATTATCCAAATAAGCATGCTATTACACACTACAATGACACATGTTTTTTTTATATAATGCCACATAAATTAAAAACGCCATGTAATATAGCCAAATCATCTCAAATGAGCCACATCAGCTGTTACCGGTTATGTCACCTGCTATACCCGGTTGCAGGGTATTTTTACCAATTTTTTGGAAGTTAGGAGGCATTTTAAAAAATGGCCAAACTTAAGGAATATTTTCTTAAATACGGCAAACTTACGGGATATTTTTACCAATTTTCCCAAACAATAACTAAAAACTTGAACAAATTTATGCTCATCCTAAACACAAATTACAAATAATTGAATTTCTTAATTGAGCCACAAGCCGCCTCAACTCTTCAACTTCCATTTGCAATTTTCTTGGTCTAGATAGATCTTTCTGCCGATTCTTGCACCCCATTTGTCTGACCATAAACGATTCTCCAGCTCAATGCCTAAACTTAATTTATCCGGCCCAAATCTCCAAAATTGAAATCCAACTGGCTTTCTAATTGATTTTCCTGGCCCAACTTTTGAGCCCAAATCAATATGTCCCAAGCCAAAAGTTAAAAACATTCAGACCCAAAATAATAAAATTATTTGTCTCTGATCAATATTGAGGTCCAACTTGAATAAATTAATTCTATATTCAAGTCAATCAATATTAGTCCATAAATAATTTTATGTCTAATTTCAATTTTCAAGCCAAAAATTCAATTTTACTAGGCGAATCAAAATAATAAAATTATTTGTTAATATACCTTCGGCCGATTTGAAGTCAAACTTGAATTGATTTAATTTTCAAGTCCATTAATATTCCATGACCAATTATTTAACAATTTTATATCCAATTTTGATATTCTGGCAAAATATGCTAATTCAATGATCTAGGCCCATTTTATTTTCATGAAAGCAGCCTAATTGAATTATTCCCACAATTAATCGCCCAAGTAATTGAGACCGAAAACTAATTAAATAGGCATCAACTTCTTCGGCCCCAGTGGCCCATTTTACTTATTAAACTAGGCCTTGATCCTACTTTGGAAAATTAAGCCTATCAAATCCAGATAATCTCGGCCCACCAATTATAGAAGACCCAAACACTAATCCATGAATCGCATCTATTAAAAAAAAATGGAACAGGCCCATCTACTGCCAACTGCTTTCGGCCTGGTCACAGCCCAACAGTAACAAGCCTGCTTGCCCAGCCCTGAGTCAACTAGGTCTGGTACTAAGTTGACTCGCTCAGCCCTAGCAACTCCATAGTCGCTGCTATCTTCATCCACAGACGATTTGCCGGATTTTCCGTCGCCGTCAACCACCTAGCGGGCAGTCGCCACCATCATCATCGTCTCGCTTTCGTTTCTATACCACTGCCGCTATGATCCTCTCCTTCAACCTTGTCCAGATCCACCGGAAAAATCTCGTGGGCCGTCAATGATGGAGGCACCATAGCAGCCATCCCCTCCGATCTACTGCTACCAGAAAATGCAGCTCTTTTGCCGCCCATCCACGCAGCACTCGTCAGAGCACGCTGCAGTCGCTTCGAATTTTCCAGATCTCCTTCTACAAAGTTTAGAGGCCCAAAATAAATTACAGAAAACTCGCACCGAAAACGAATAGCAATCGTCGTCTCCATCCTCGCCACGTAATTCTGAGGTCGTGGTTGTGATGGGCTGCAAGTATCACCCCGTTTTCTGCTGTTAATTATAAATTTTCTGAAACAGTGGAGTCTCCAATGGAGGCTTCTTAGATTTTTGCAAACAGGTCTCCGATTTTTGGAGAAGATGAAGTAATGACCCCATCCCTTTGACAACTTCTGTAACTGCAATCTGGCCCGAAAACTTTGTAACTTTTACGGATTGGACCAGGAACGAGTTTTTCAGCACAAGATACATCAATACAATTATTGTACCTATTCAAGTCGCACTGGAAATTCGGGTGGTCAGGCCGGATGGGCCTAGTCCATTGGGCCAACAATTGTGTACTCTTTAATTCCTCTATAGAATACTCCATCAATCGGTCATCATAGATTAATAATAAAATTAAATTTTGCACAAGTAATTCTTGGGAACACTCAAAGAAATAATGAAGAATTCATCCCAAATAATCAAGGTATATGTTCAAACATCCTTTCGAATCGTAAGTAGAAAAAGTAGTCTTACATCATGGTGTCATTTCCATGATTTAACAAAATAAAGCAATGCCTAAAGAAAGGAAAAAAAATATAATAAAACTAAAAATACAAACAAAGAAATAAAGATTGGGAAAAAAAAAAACCAGTATTAAGCTCAATCACGTCCCACTCTTGTTGAATTAACTGAAGCCGTCTGCTTTCATCTAATTATCCGAGTCCCTCTCTTTACTGTAATTCTAATGTAATCTGGAAAATGATTTTATTAGAATTAGGAATATGGGTGGAAATTTGTTAGACTACTCGATGGGGCCTATGGCCAGCCTATATAGAATCAAATGTGGCCTAACTTATCAAATGAACGAGGGCGGCCTATATTTTTTCTCGGGCCAATTTACTCAAGTAGTCAGATTTGGACTTTAAATAAGGTCGTAAAGGTCTACAGTCCAGCCTCAAAGGGTAAATCCAAATTACCTTAAAGAAATAAGACGGATAAATCCACTGGGTTAGCGAGGCAGAGGATCGGATGTTTCTGTATGGGCAGGATGGAGCGGGTTACAACTAATGTTCTAAAAGACGTTAAACACTAGTCGAATGACAAAATATGATTTAACATCTAATTGGGGTCTAGGCGGGATTAATCGGGTTTAAGTTGGATTGGGGGGGAAGAGTCATAAAAAAATATAGGCGCTCAAGGACTATATAACCTCTAGAGAGGGGTATAGTTGGAGGTAAACGGTGACTTTAGAACAGGGATTACAAATGTGTTTTTTTTTTCATATGTGACGGGCATAGGAAAGACCAACATTACCCTCGACCGAAACACACCTTAGTAGGCCCGATGTTCAAAGAGGTCGGGTTAAAATTCCTAAAGCCATAAGAGTTTTAAAAAATAAGATCCAGACCTAGTATTGTTAAGGCTATGCTAGGGCCGGGCATGGTTCAACATATATACCTATATTAGAGATGTCAAAACAGGCTCGGTCCTTAGGGTGGTCCTGGTGGTCCGACCATAAAAGTACAAGGATTGTGCCTCAATTTTACAGACCCTTATAGCTTAAGGACTTTTAGTCCGTCCCTTCTCAACCCTACTAGGGCTTGGGCCGAGGCAAGGCAGGGCTGGCCCTGAGATATATATAGAAATCCTAACATATTGAAAGAGAATGGAATGCTCATATTTTGAAAAAAAAATTATTAACCATTTTCTCAGTAAAATTTAAACATAATAAAATTTGAGAACTATAACGAAGAAATTAAAATGCATGAACTTAGAGGTCTGGCACTGGCCCGACCTGGATTTTCAAAGCCCTAGCTTCTGATGGCTTGGCCCAAGTAGGACCGGGGCCGATCCTTATTGACATCTCTAATGTCTAACTTATAGTACATGTTCTTTAATTATCTTTCCCTAATATTAATCCATTAAATTGTACTCTACTATTTAGCATTTGATAAATTAAAATTGAATATTTATTTCATTTCGGTGAAGTAGTAGAAAAAAATTAATTTCCAAATAATTAAGGAAATTCACATAATGTAAATTGATCAGCACAAATAAAGAAGCCAACTTTTCTTAGCAGCAAACAAATGAAATAAGAAAATGGGGAGGAAATTTGGCGCCTGTTGTAGCTGAATTTTCATTTGATGGAAAATAGAGCCAATTTTCCTGACACCCTCAAGACAGTTGCAACACCAATTATCTCCACTCTCCCCCCTTTTCTCCCCTTTTCTCTCTTTTTCAGAAACTCAAAGAGAGAGACGAAATCAAGCTGCCCCACACTATCCTCTCGATCAACTATGGCATAGCGCAGCGGGAGTTGCTCAGGTATCACTCTTTAATAGGATTATGATTCATGGAATTAGATCCTCTCCATTTACAATGCTCTCGATTTCTTCAATTTAACAACATTTGTTCCGTTAACCATTATTTTCCAGTGACTAGCTTTGTAAACGTTAAACTTCAGCGCTTCACTTGAAAACACTTTTTTACTCTTTTCCATTTGCTGCTACAGATTTGCAGCCACAAATTTCATTTACTTTCGACAACTAAGATATTTGGAATTGGGATTCAGGTGAACTCGCTGAAGATTATTTTTATGTAGCTTCCTCAACTTTTTCCAATTTATGAATTGTTATTTCTTGTTTATTCAACTGCGTACGCAACTCTTTTGTGGAATTTTGGGCTTCTCAATATTCTTTGATTGAATGAAAGAGCTTTGCGTAATTTTCAAGTACTAATAAATTGATTTATGAGATTTTTTTCTCCCCTGATATGGAGGTGAACCATGGAGTGATTCTCTATATGTATTCTAATCTAACAAAAAGTATAATGTCATGGTATCAACCACAATCTAGAAAATTACGCAAAGTAGAAATTAACCAAAGTAAAAAAATAAATTATTGTAACAAATGTAAGAGATTTTTTCTCTTTTCTTTTGCTGCTACAGATTTGTAGCCACAAAAATTTATATTCTTCAAATCTTCTTCGACAATTAAGAGATTTAGAATTAATTTACAGGCAAAGTGGCTCAAGATTATTTTCCTGTAGCTTCCCTTTGTACCTCTTTCTAGGTCCTCGAAATTTATAAAAACGTCCGTCGGCATCTCAAATCAATAGAAAAGATTCTTCTTTACATTGGGAATGGAATAGAAGTGCTGAAAGCTTGAAAATTGATATAAACGATGGTTAAATTGCATTTTTAATTAAAACACTCTGTTTGGAAAAGCTGATGATGTGGTAGAAAATTCATCGATGTAATAGACGGTAGATATGGTACGAAATTGACAAAATTTACAGGTTCAACTTAAGAGGATCCATATCCATGATTATGTCCATGAAATATGTATTGTTAGATTCAGTTTTTCTTTTCTTCTTCAATAACGTTAGTCATAGGGACATTTGAAAATGTAGTTGGTGGTCCACTGTGGAGCACCCACGGACTTATCTATCTTAGGCAGTTAAATCCAATGCAAAGTCCTAAGAAGCTCCCAATTTTGTTGTGATTTCCAAAGCCTAGTTCAAACATAAAACAATGGAGAAATCAATTAAACACAACAATCAGTCTTTTCCATTTTGATGGGTAACTGGATGTCGAGATCAAATATAATAAATGAACCTGAATTGGTCCTGTTTGACCCAGTAATGAGCTCAAGATGAATATATCAGTTTAAATATTTGCCTACTCTTCTTCATATTATAAAATCTTAGACAAATTATTTTTGTATGTCTTTTTATTGTTATACCATGAATATTGATACTGAGTTGAGCTTTCAATACTCTTTGATTCAGGTTCGAGAATGGCTCTTGTTGATGAAGAAAGAAGTGAACATCCTCCAATGCATCAAGAGTCTCCAAAAGAACCACTCATTTATGAAGAAACTAACACCATCGCTATTGGTTATATTACTAGCACATTTGTTTTTTTTTTTCCTGGTTTTAGAGAATATTTCTCATTAATCCATATTATCTATATTATGTTAACCAAATTAACTTATGAGATTGCTAATATTTGGGATTTGATATAGGCACATATTCGCAAAAAAGATGTGGTGATACCATAGGGCTTTAGTTTAAAAAAAAAACAAAACAAAACGTTGGAGTTATTCATCCAAAATGGAATTAGATTGTTGGCCGGAATGCTATGGATTTTGAAACTGAAGCATGTCTGATCATTAAGCAGCACTCACCCCTTCAACATGCGCATTGGAAGGACATTTCGTTAGATAACAAAAGGAAGATGTGGCTTGGGATGAAGGTAGCATGCTATCATATCCTTATTATAATGCACATTCCTTATAAATCTAATTTATTTGAATAATTTTCTATATTTTTTTTTATATTGACTACTGTAGCAAAAAAATCTAATGGAAGACGTTTAAGTTAAGAAAAATGTTTTTCACCAAGTGAATCGTCAATACAGGAGATATCAACATAAGTTACATGTGCATTACCTTGATAATAAGGATTCTGATTAGCTTTTAGGCAAATCCCCCTTGGACTAAGCCGAGAAGATTGAGACAAGTTAATTGACTAGTTTGAGGGGGACGATTTTTAAGGTAATGAAAATGGTGAAATTTGAGTATCAGATATAAATATTAATTTCTTTTTAGAAGATAATATACATGCACAAAGAAACTTATATACACATTTTCTTAAGAACAATTTTAGGAAATTTCGCAAGATTATATATATGAATGTGAATTTGTTGTCGATCTACTGTGACTAATGGTATAATTTTTCTTTTATTTAAATGTTACTAATTTCTGTTTGTTCTGTTTTTTATTTTTTGTTTTTCAAATCTATTGTAGTTAGAGGTGGGCAGACGGTTTCCGGTTCCGGTTCCGGTTCCGAACCGTCGGTTCCTGGAACCGCCCCTACTGGAACCGGAACCGAACCGGGAACCCTCCGGTTACGGTTACGGTTCCGAACCGGCATAGAACCGCCGGTTCCGGTTCCGAACCGCCGGTTCCAGACGGTTCCTCTTTTTTTTTTTTTTTTTTTATTTATATATATACAACTTATTGTTTCTAAAATCTAAAATTAATAAGTCAAATTTAACTTAATACTTAAATGTTACAATAGAATATACAACTTATAATTTCCTAAATTACAAAGTGTACCACTAATCTACAAAGACTACAATTAAAAGTACAAATATAAACTACAACTTAAATGTTATAATAACATTTATAATTTCTTAAATTACAAAGTAAAATTTAATACAATAACACTAATTAAAAACACAATCAACCTACAAAGTTCAATACAACTATACAAGTTATAACTAATATTGCCGCAGAACCGCCGGTTCGAACCGGAAAACCGGCGGTTCTGGCAACGGTTACGAAGATCAAGCCGTCAGTTTCCAACGAACACTCCACCAGATCGGGACACGTGGCATTTTTGAATTTTTTAAAAAAAAAAAAAAAATTAATCGAAACCGCCGATTCCAAACCGCCTGTGGACTCGGCGGTTAAACCGGCGGTTCCCGGTTCTAGAATATGTGGAACCAGAACGGAACCGCGAGTTGACCGGTTACGGTCCCGGTTTGGAACCGGAACCGGGTCAACGGTTTTGGAATCGTTGACCGCCGGTTCCACGGTTCTCGGAACCGGTTGCCCACCTCTAATTGTAGTGATTAACAACATGATTTGTGCTTACGTATGCTCCTGAATTTGGAAGGTTGTTTTGACTGTGCAACATCTGAAAATCTAGTAGTACATTTTGATTCAAAGAAATACTCAACCTAGATAAGTGTAATCAGATGAACATGGAAAAACTATCAAGTTGCAAAAATAACAAGAGTTAATCTCATTTTAATTGAATTTATGCTCTTATGATATGGCAACGAGAATCAATGTTTTGGTATCCAATTTTTATTCAAATATAATTTTTGTTGCATCATTAGTGTAAAACTTTATATGAAATTACAATAATAGTAGGATCTCATTTGAATTTGTTGAAAATTGTATGTGATGATAGAGATAGAGAGAATTAGCTACTTGTTTTTTCAATCTAATTACAAAAGCTATTGGTGTACACTGTTTCATAGACGTCAATTTACAATAACCACTTATCCTAACATCTCTTAACAAATTCATAACAAAGCTAACTTATCTTTTTTTTGTAACTAGCTTTTCCATTCTCGACACATATTTGTGCTTATTGTTTATACATGGGGCACCTTTTTTCTTTGAGTTGCTTATGTTTTGAGATGTTGATGTTGCTTTAAACATGATTTATTATCATCATTCATATTGAATTATGGCCTTGTTTTCTTTAATATGTAGAGAGCAAGTGACCGGAATAAGAAAAATAGGAAGAAGTTGAAGATGGCTCATGCATGTGGAACTAAATCAATCGCGCAAGCTTGCTATGAAGATGTCAGTCAATATAAATACATTTTCAATGAAAATATTGTTTTACTTATAATTCTTATTTATTTTAACATCAGCGTAATCCTGAGACTAAGAAAGAGCCTTTGCGAACAGCTACATGGAGAAAAAGTCGATATAGTAATAGAAAAAGTAAATGGGTTGATGATGCTTCACGAAATGCTTATGTAAGTTAATCTATTTCTTAGTTACAACTAAGTATGGACTTTCTTAATCACCTAAAAAAAATTATTAAGATAAAGTATGCAGGAAAAAAATATCAAATTGCAAAGTGAATTAACTGAAGATGGTGATGATTCCATGAGTGAGGATGAAGCCTTTGAAAAAGTACTAGGGGAAGAGAAGCCTAATCGTCTATGTGACTATGGGGATGGCTTACGAACGAGTTAACCTTGAACTACAAAAAGAGAATGAAGATCTAAGGAAGAAAAACGAAGATATGACATCAAGGTTGGAATCCCTAGAAGCTCAAGTCAGTAACCAAATGCAAAGTCAAGTGGAAGCTATTCTGAAAGTGCAACTTCCAACTCTCCTTCAAAGTTTAAGCCAAACTAATCAACTCTCATTTTCAACGTGAGTACATATTCCATATAAATATGTTTTGTGTTTATTAGTTTTTTGGTTGATTGCATTATGTTGATACGAGAAGCGAGTTTTATTGTTGTTACAATCATAATGACATGGAAAATTGAAATTGTTGTTGCTCTTTGAAATGCATTACTCAAGTTTTGTCCATTATGTATTTTTTCATATTGTAAACTTTCTTGGATATAATTTTGCAGGCTTAGTTGTGCAAGATGCTTATGACTTTTAAGAAATGGATGAAGTTTGCAAAAGTTTTAGTAGCTATGTCTATTTATTAGTGAACTTCAGTTTCTTTAGTGATTTCATTTCTGAACTACTGTGGATTTCCTTAAATTTACGTGCTTTCAACTTCAATTCTTGAATAGATAGTAGCTCTAGTCGAAGCAGCTGCAACTCCAGGTTTCACTTTGAACGATAATTTCATTTGTTTGTCAACTGACTTAGTTTTATTTCTTCATGCTTCTCAAAAAAAGTACTTATACGTACATGCGTACTTGGGCTTAATTAAGAAACAAAAATAGAAAAAAATAAAATGGTATTGACAAAAATTTATACATTAGTGACAAAAATAAAAATGATATTGACAACTTGCCACAACTCAAAAGGTTTTAGTTATGCATATTTAATGTCGCTATACAATCAAAGTTAGTGATGATTAGCGATTGTGGCTAATTTTTTTTTTCTGTGGCAAAACTTATTTGTTACTACAATTTTTTTTTAGTGGCTACAATTGTTTGTCACTAAATTATGGAGCTTTTTAGTGACAAATTTTATGTGTCACAAAAGTAATGGTTTTAGTGACGACATTTACATGTGGCTATATCATTGAATTATTGTAACGAAAAATATATATCACTAATACTTTGGGAAATAGTGGCAATATATGTGTATGACTAGATGTGTGAGTTATTGTGACGACTAGTCGGCGGTCATCACTAAACCCTTTAGCGACACAAGTTATAGTCACAACTTAGTGATAACCCATTTTTTTGTTACTAACCACTTCTAGTGACGACATATGTACATATAGTGAAAGAAAAATATAGCCACTAAAACACATTATTCTTTTAGAGCTGGTGTATAAGAGAACATTCAAATTTTTAAATTTAAGTACCTATTTCATTTTAATTCCATTATTGGCATTTTTTCCATTTTTTAACATATGATATATCAAATTATTCGTCTTATTGTGAGCTTTAATTCAATAATCGTAAAAAATTATTTAAACAAAATAGTATATCTGAAATATGGGATATAGTTTTAATGGTTTGAGTTATTTGATTATATTTAATCAATGTAAATGAATAATTAATCAGTTTCTTTATATGGATTTAAGCTTTCTATTGAACCTGCTATCCGAAGAAATGTGTGGGTCCGTTACTCATCAATATGATAGATCAAACCAGATAGCAAAAAGATAGGAAAAGCCACCTTTCGTGACCCAGCCTTAAACCAACTCATTTTGGAGTATCTATTATACAAATAGGATTTTATTCAAAGACTTCGGCTGCCCCATCACGGTATCCCCGGGCTCGAGCTTCCTTCTGTTTGCAATACAAAAAATATTTAATTTTTTATAAAGAAAATATTATTCTACTTAATATAATAGTGGAACCCTCTATAAATAGCATGTTCCAAACTTTCCCGCCCAAATCTATATACTAATTGTAGAAACCAAGTCTGTAAGGTAAATATTCTGTTGATTTGAATATACATGGAAAATTTTGCATGTGTTTAACAATAACCTCACGCAATTTATGATATTTTGTGTGGTAACCAATATCAATCAATTCCTATATTAATTTCAATGAAATAAAACATTTGTTGTCAACGATTTCGCTAACTAAATTTAAAAAAAAAAAAACACATTATGTTTTGTTAGGTTGTAAACATGTAAAATAGCATACCCCTTTTTATTTAGAATTTTTGCTTTAGCTAATTTCTATAAAAATTTAAGAACGTTTGCAACACGAAATTAAATTTAATATACATTTTAAATAATGAATTAATTTTCAATTTAGTATACCTTTAAACTATTGAGTTTTGTGTGTGCCGATCACATGATTCCCATATAGTGTGGCTCGAGTCTCAATTATCCAAGTCAATAATAAAAATGTGGCACTCCATTTAAGATGATTCATTTTTACTATACTTGAGTTGACCCGCCTCACGGAATGATATCCATGTGACCACCACAAATAAATTTTTGTCCAGTTAAATTTGACTCCTTTGTACAACGCCGTTCTATTTTCTTTTAAAATATTTCACACTTCGTGGGTGTTTTCCTTTGTTTAACTTTTAAAGGAGTAATTAAAAGTATAGATTGTTGTAAAATTGCTTAAAATTAAAAGTAGGTAGTGTTTGATAATATAAGTGATTTTAATCAAATGTTGGCAACACAAGAAAGTGTTCAAGCCTCAGTGACTTATGAGCAAGGTGGTTAGTATAATGAGAATTATGGCAGAGGTAATGTAAAATTTAACAATAGGGGAGGAAGAGCCCCAACTAGAGGAGGCAGAGGAAGGATAACTAAGTCAAGAATCCCTGTCAAATATGTTGAAAAACGAATTTTATGGCAGTGAAGTGTTTCTTCAGTTTTGAGAAAAACTACCAAGTGGGAAATAATTGTGCTTAAGCTAACATTGTTGATAATGGAGATGGGACTGGATATCTGCCCTCTGAGGCTGACTTACTAAACAATCTTGAAATGCTTTCTATGATCCGTTGTTGATTCATTCATATCAAGAAGGTACAGCTGGAGTTTCAAAGTGGTGTGTGTATTCAGAAGCCTCAATCCACATTACAGCTGATCTCTCCAAGCTCAACAATCAGAATCCTTATAAGGGATTAGTTAAGGTTGTGGTAGGTAATGGTAACAAACTTAACATTCCACATATTGGTACACCTTGTTGCTACACTACAAATAAATCACAACCTCTTATGTTAAAGAATGTATTATATGTGCTTGATATAACCAATTGTTGAGTATATCCAAAATCACTCTAGATAATGATGTTTATGTGCGATTTCACTCAAATTTGTGTTTTGTGAAGGATGCAAACTCAGGGGTCTTGCTTTTTTTTTTAAAAAAAAAAAATCGCGATAAATTCGCGACTTTTAAGATGAATGTTTAAAACCCTATTTAATCGCGATATATTCAATATCTCGCGTACTTCACGTTTTTATCGTAAAAAAATCCCGGAATTTTTTTTTTGGCTGGTTACTCTCTCTCCTGCTTTCCTCGTTAATACGTTGTATTTTATTGAGGAAATCATCCCAAATCTTCAACAACTTGAATAAGATTATGTAATCTTTTAAATTTAAATCCATATATCATCAATCCTATCCTTAAATCTCAATATAACATGAAAAATCAAATAACTTGTGAGGATATTCCAGCAAAAATTGAGATTGAAGACCAACGCAAGTTCAACTTTCTTCTGCAACTGCAAAGAGCCATTCCATTATTTCCGAATTCCTACGGTATGCTAATTGCTAAGTTTATTTTCTTCTGCAAAGTGTAAAATAATTATGAAAACTTATATACTGCTTTGGGTTTACTGAGTATAATTTTAGGAGGAAAATAATTCTAAAAGACAACATCTTTATGTATGTTATTCATAATGCGCACCATGTGTTTGATACAATGCTTGTGTGAAATCTTTGTTTACGATTTTATTTTTCTGTTAGTTTGTTTCTTTAGGATTTGAACTAATCCTACACTTTGATGTTACAGAGGTCACAGAAATTTGAATTGTACCATCCATGATCCATCCTTGCAAGTTGTAGGCTTGTAGCTATAATGATTCTAAGTTAGACACTTCCACAAAACTCTTCTGGCAACTTGACAAGCTAATGACCAATCTTTAAAATTTGTGACTTGTGAGTAATGATAATTTGCTGCTGATTTTTCTGTTCCACCGAATTACTATGCACAAAGTTGAATTAAAAAGTTATTCTATGAGACTTTGATAGGAAATTCACAACTAATTTAGCAAGCTTATTTTTATCTAGAGACGTGTATATGTTGTTTCCCTTGATTGAATTTTACATTATGATAACATTTGGAAAACAAATTTTGCAGCCCATATATTGATCGTATCAGTATAGTTTTTAGTTAATTTTTTTGTCTTTATACTTTAGGTAGCTTTCAAGATGTCAAGGCAAAAAGATCCAATTTGGGAATATGCTGTGAATGAAGGTGATAGAGTTCGTTGTAAGCTATGCCAAACTACTTTTAGAGGAGGCATTTATACAAGGATGAAATATCATCTTGCAAAAACAACGTGTAATGGTGTGAGACCCTGCACAGCAGTTAGTGATGAGATATCTGACATAGCAAAAAGGGTTGTAGAAACAATTGGGGTTGGAGTAAAAGAAAGCACTACATGTCTAATATGCTTGCAAAAGGCATGAGTTCAACTTCAAATACATGACATTCACAACCTCCAACAGAAGAAGGAACATTGAAGCAAAACACGTTGTTCTCAATAACGCGAAAGAAAGAAAAGGAAATTGCAAATGACGCTCTCGTTACAACTGTGATTGTTAATAATGTTCCTTATAATGTTCTGAGAAGTGAAGAATTCATCAAAGCTTGTGTAAAATTTGCAGAGCACGGGCCCGGATATATTCCTCCTAGTAGTGAGACAACTAGAACAAAGGTTTTAGCAAAATTGAAAGAAGAAGCCAACGATTATGTCAACTCAGGTAAGTCAACATGGGCTGAAAGTGGGTGTACATTGATGTCAGATACATGGACAGATGGAAGAGAAAGGCCTCATATTAACTTGCTTGTTGCTTGTCCAAAAGGAGTGATCTTTTTGAGGTCTGAGTGCACGGTGGGATCGAGAAAAACAACTGACTACATATGTAAATTTATCTCCTCGGGAATTGAAGAAATAGGACCAGCTAATGTTGTTCAATTTATCTCCGATAATGCATCTAATTATACAACTGCTGGATATATGATTGAACAAAAGTATCCCCACATAATAAAGACATCATGTGCAACATACAGTTTGGATCTGATGCTTGAGGACATTGATGGACTTCCATTTGTAAAGGTAGCTCTAGAAGAAGCCCGAAGAGTCGTTAAGTTCATTGACAAGTATCAACAAGTTTTGGACTTAATGAGGTCTCACACTAACGGGAGAGCTGAAGCGTCCGGGTATGACTCGATTTGCTACGCAATTTATTTGCTTACAAGGAATCCTAAACGTTGAAGAAAATTTGAGATACATGGTTGCTTCTAATGGCTGAAGGAATTTGTCTCATTCTAATACTGTTGATGGTAAAGAAGTAACAAGAATTATTCAAGAGAATGGCTTCTGGGCAAGAGGAAATGAAATCATACAAGTTGTTGAGCCACGTGTTAAAGTTTTAAGGATGGTTGATGGAGATGGCTCTACTATTGGGTACTTATATGCTGCTCTAAACAAAGCAAAGGAATCTATCAGGGCATATTATAAAGATGATGTTGAAATGTTTATGCCTTATTGGAAAATAGTAATTGATCAGTGGGAGAGGAATTTATATAATGACTTATATGTTGTTGCAGTTGTTCTGAATCCAAGCTTGATTTACTCAAAGCATATTATGATGGATAAAGAAACAAAACCAGCTCTTGAGAGAATAATCCAAAAAGTGGTGCCTAGTGCTGAAGATCGGAAGAATTTAACTACAAAACTCTTGCAATACATTGGTTGAAAGCCAAGTATATTCACTGAGTTTGCAATAAATGGTTTAAGTGACGCACATCGAAGTAAGTTTCCATAATTCATATACTTATCATTCATTTCTATGGAAATTGCATTTTCTTTATATAAAAATGAACTAATTTGTTTATTGGTTCACCCTAATTTTTATAAGGGATATGGTGGGAGTTATTTGGAGCCGAGATTCCAACATTACAAAAGCTTGCCATCAGAATTCTTAGTCAACCATGTAGCTCATCAGCTTGTGAAAGAAACTGGAGTGCATTTGAGGCTGCTCATACAAAGAAGAGAAACTGTTTGGAGAAAAAAACTCTTCACAATTTGGTGTATGTTCGAATGAATTTGCACATGAAGAAAACTTCAAGGAATTGGGAAAATAATGATACAACACCAATATCCATTGAGGACATAAATGCATTTGAGGAGACAAATGAATTCTACTTCAATGAAGGGGAAAAAGATGATGGTAGTGAGTCTTCATCATCCAGTGAAGATATGGAGCCAAATCCAACTGAGTTTCAACTTACTTTTGATTAGTTTTAGTTGATCAATTCTTTCTTTTAAGATAACTTTGCTTGCTTTTTTATTTAATAATTTCATGGATGTTGTTTGTGGTACTTTACAATTTATTATTTATTGCTAACAGTAGCAAGTTCGTCTCATTTATTTTTGTTTTCAAATTTCAACATTTGGTCTTAAATGATAAATAAAAAGTATTAATGGAAATTATCATTGAGGAAGAATGTAGTTTTATTATTAGATTTAGTAATTCAACTTTTTTCTTATAAACATACTAAATTAGGCAATAAAATAATTCAACGAATTTATTCCGTTTTATTGTCGTATAATTCTCCGAATTTTGGTCATTAATCGAGTTTTTCCCGATTTTTTTCCGTACTTTACCCGAATAAAACCCGAATAGCGAATTGTTGAGTCTGCCGAATAATTCCCGTAGACGAGATTTGTTACTATGCTTGGAACAACATCTACTCTTGATTCTGCTATCAAGAAAGACGACATATCTGGGTTACATTTGAATAACAATAGTACTCCAGTTTTTCAACCATTTCTGTGTAGTGATAGTGATGCCAAATTGTGGCTAGGTTGGGATATTCTTGTTCTGCTCGCCATTGTAATTGATCAAGAACTCATAAAGTTTTTTTAAGTACAATCCTCATTGGAGAGGGGTGTGGTGGCATCCGAAGAAGAAGTTGATTGAAGAGTATTGGATCGATTTTGGCTTAAACTGATACCATATATCTCAAAATATTTCCATAATCCTCATTAATTGTAAGGACCCGTTTACTTTGGGTTGTGAATAATAGGTTGTATAAGATTATGGTGTACTAGAATGAGGGATTGAGATAAATTGAATTATCTCATCCAATGTTTACTACAACGACGATAACTTGGACGTGTTTTTCGACTTCTAGGTTTTAGGGCTTGAAGAGACTGCTTTTCTTTAGTTTTGTAGGGTTTCGTAAATAGAGTGAGATAAAGATCTGTTTTTTTTTCAAAAAGTAAGGCTTATTTTGGGTATATAGGGTAACTGAACACAATCAAGAACATGAGATTAATAAACCCACCTCAATAGGTGGGATAAGCCATGGAGGTAAAAATGCCTCGAAACGTGTGTTATCCCCGGTAACTCGACTTTAAAATACCAACGAAGTAAACATGGGACTATCATGAATTATTTATCCATATTCAGCCTAATCACATGAGTCCTAAGTATATAATATATATAGAGAGAGGGGGGGATGGTTGTTGCAACTCTTTCAGCTCCTTCTCCTAACTACCTAACGGACTTAACAATATCTAATCCATATACATCTAACCAGTAATTGAATAACACATTTTGAACAGTAGTTGCAGAGTGTTCAAATTGGGAGGTCAATGATGAACTTGATCGCTTTACTGAAGAAACACATCCCAATAGGAAATTAATAATGATGTGAAGAAAGGTTCCTTAGCGATTTCTTCTATATACTCTACGAATCAAGTGAAAGAATCAGTATTCAATTGGTGTATAAATATAAGTTGAAACATTTTTCAAGAATCGAACAAGAAGTGAGTTGCAAAAATAGTTGAGGAGAAGTTTCATAAAATCACATGCAGCACGTGCATTGCATCTAAAAGAAGATTTGAGTCTGTAGCCTCCCGATTATTCAGAAAAGAAAAACAAGCATGAAGAAACAATACTAAAACGGAATCAAGCTAAATCTTTGGAACAATCCTGGGGAGCAAAGGAAAGCATCTCATCCTTCAAATCATACACAACTTTCACATTTCGCTGCTGATACGCCCCCAAAATGGTGGTGTCTGAAGACTGGGCCATTGCCAAGCAAAACACTTTGCCTTCACCAATAGAAAGAAAAAGGTTCCCTGAAGGAACTTGAAAGTCAGCCCCCTGTAAATGGAAAGTCATGTCTGGGAAATTCCTAAATCCCGCCGGTTGTGTGTAGCAAAGAAGCCCACTTGGGACTTCCTCTCCCACGTACTCCCTCACATTCTTAAACCTGGAAAAATACATTGTTAAGAACCTTCTTGCACCAGAAAATGCTCTTCTGTTCAAAAGACTGATGGAAGCACCCGAATCTATGTAACACCCATCCGGAAACATAGTGTGCCTCAGTCCTAATTTTCGCCCACCAATGCTGATATCACTCAAGTTCATCCCATAGAGTATGGCATGTGTTTTCGCCTTCAAGAAGGGAGTTTTCTGGACATTTTCTCCTCGTATTATTGCCTCATCACCAAATTTTACGTACGAATATTGTTTAGTAGTTGGAAGACAGTAGGAAAATCGGTCCATTCCGAGCTGACGAGCAAACGAAACTTGCTCTTTGTCCATTCCGAGTATCCCACTTATTTCCGAGGGGAAGTGACCAACGTTGGCCACTCCGCAGCCGAAGACGAGACCACGCACTCTTCTACTAATGAAAGTGAAATCTTCAACTGAGGCAATACCTGACGACGACTGTCCACTGTAATAGCTGATACGGTAAGCACATAAAACAGGGGTACACATAAAGCTCTTGGCTAGTTTATTATATCTTTGCAACACTTTGTAGGACCGGGATTTTCGAACGTCGAACAGAGGTTCGTCTTGTTTGAAACATTGGATACAAGGTCTGCATTGTGTCCATGTATTTCCACTGCCCGTGTCAAAGATCAACGTTCTTTTGACAACAGGGGTGCCGAGGCCAATCTCAACGGTGAATGTAGGTTCGGCGTATTTTATTGGAAGTCGTAAGGAATTATTTTGGAGCCTGTTAGCCGTTACTTCACCCCAGTGTTGGAAGTAGGAAGCGCGGGCTTCCGAAATTTCAACGTGTTTGTTGAACCGTTGAAAATCGGAGAGGTTTGGTTGAAATAAAGGGGAGAGTGGAGAGTCCCTGTGGATAAGTTTCAAGGTGAAAGCAGTAGACATCCATGGAAAAAGAGTTAGTGATATAAGGTTGAAGAAGAGAAGGGGTAAGATGGTCATTGTTTGACTCATGCTTGTTCTAAATGGAGAGATGGACGTTATATATATATAGATACAGAGACGTACAATGCTCTAATGAGAGATAACGAGATGAGTTATTTGAACATATCCTGGCTATTTCTTTTTCTTTTAGGAGTAATTAATTCTATCTATTCCGTTAATCTACTCAGATTTTGCAATTGACTTACTGAAGCAATTCTGCTAACTGCAAACAGATGGCGAATTACAACCATTGAATGAAAATATAATTGCACTTTGGATGAATTTAATATCCATTGTGAATGCAACAAGAAAAATGACTTCTTTTGAAAGTAAATTTAACCAGAAACATAAGCAATAAAACTTTCTTGAAACTAATATATTCAATTTTCATCTCTTGAGCAATCTTCCCTAGAGACCAAGGTCGAACACAAATGCACGTTTCTTTGCTGAAACGCGAAGTACTAAGTCCTTATGAGAAACAAACTTGTCAGAACTATTCCAAGATCAAAATGGAACTATAAAAAAGATCTGCCTTGAATCATGAATCTATAATTCTTGGAAGGTTAACACGAGCAAAGTTTCGAACTAGAAAATTTACAACATTTGGAAGATTCACAATGCAAGGAAATGAAGACGTCCAATGCTAAGACTCAATAATTTCAGTACGACTGGAGTTGTAGGAACATGATGTCATGTCCGAATCTAAGAGAACCTTTATTTGCTAAGACTTGTTAGTATAATATTTGTCCATCCCTACAACGCCTGTCATCCCACACTTGCCCCTAAACTGTTATCATTTTCACAACCGAAAACAATGTTAGCCGTCCTGCATGGGGTTTTAAGCTAAAAGTGTCGACACAGACAACCCCCCACTGTGTTATACCTGTGTTATACAATATATATGTTCAGTTTCTTCTCTTCATACAGATGAAAGCAGATTCTTGTAGGATTTCGAAATCTTGGGATCCAAAACAGGAGCATTTTGCTTAAAGCAAGTGTGTCGAAACAAAGTTGCTTCCTGTATCTAAAAGCAAATAAACTGATGTGATGTTCGAACCTACATTCATGGGATTTTGTCTCCAGTTTATTATTGTGAAGTGACATTGATAAAGCGCAATCCGGTAACCAAGAACTATAACGATAATCGACGTAAACAATATGGAAAAACACAGGATTTACGTGGTTCGATCCGAAGACCTACGTCCACGGGCAGAAAATCACTCTTGCCGAGGTGTTTCTTTCACTAGAATGTTGAGTTTACAGATAGTAATTCAGTATACAGAGTGCGAACCCTAATTCCGAGTTCTTTTCATCTATTTATACTACCAAATCAAAACCCTAACTAAATCCCTATAATCTTGCCCATCAAATCTGCATGGCAGTTGGGAAAAGATCATGGGCCTTGATTCGCGGAACAGACTTGATTCGCGGAACAGATTACGTTTTGGGCCAACGCGTGTTGCTGGGCCTGCTGGGCCTGGGCCTTCGCGCTTGCTGGGCCGGTAAGTGGGCTCGGGTATTAACCCGACCCGAAGTAACCGGGTTATCCCTATCAGATGCCCCCCCCCAGCCGAAGCGAGGAGGGAGCTTCGGTTGTCACCGGAGTGGTACGGTAAGCAGGAAGGGCCGTGGTCACTGGCCGGCCGAAGTGTTTACGGTCGAATAAGTCGATCCGAGACCCCGGAGGACTTGGTGGAGCAGTTTGTGAACACGAAGTCGAGCTAGGCCGGAGTGTCGAAGACCTTTATCGGGATGCCAAACTTCCCAGAAGCAAGAAACGCGGTGTAAGTACGTAACAACCTGGCCGAGGTGGGAGGTTCACCGGAGTGAGTTGTCTGGCCAACATGAAGGGAGCACCGGAGTGTGGTAGCATGACCGAGGTGGAAGATACACCGGAGTGTAGTTTGAATCTTCCTGAAGAAGGGTGAGGCTGATGTGATTGGCGGCGCCATCATGAGAGAGAGGGATGTGAAGTGACACGCTCTGCGACTTCCAAGAAACCTGTTCCCCACGCGCCTGGGGAACTGTAAAGCGCGTGTGGCGCACGTTTAAATCCCCATTATTGAATTTGAATCGTTTGCATCAACGCCGTTGATTTTTGCATATATGATTGGAGTAATTGCACAGTAACCTTTCATCTTCTTCATTGCGATTCATCAGTTTAGAAAGCGGGAAAAAGAGGAAATCTGCATTCGTGATTCATCTCAGATCAAAAAACTTCTCAAATCAACCCTTTCAAATTCAAACCAAGTAAGTATGTCTTCCTCTTCATCTTCTTCATCTTCGGGCTCGATTGAAGAATTAGGGACTTCGAATACCCCGTTAGACGTCCCCCCCCCCCTATCATATCTCATTCCGGAGAGGAATGAGGTTAGAACAGTAGACAGAGTTGATGGCTTAGAGTGCAATGTCATGATGGTTTCGTTTTATGAATGCACGGTGGAGGATCTTGAGGTGTCCTCTATAGCGCTACGGATGTCACGAGAGCAAATTTTGAGGGAGCTCCCGTCTTTTTACCTTCCCTTCGACCTTGAGTACATAATCCCCACCCCCGAGGATAGGGCCTGTTGCCCACCGCAGGGGTTTATTACCGTGTATATAGATCCCCTTAGAGTAGGATTGAGATTGCCGCTGTGGGACGTAGTCATCGAATTGTTAAAATACTACGGTATTGCCCTCTGTCAATTAGCGCCGAACGCGGTGAGGCAGGTGGTGGGATTCACCGTGGTTTGTAAACAGGCCGGAGTAGAACCAACTGTAGAGCTTTTTAGGTTCTTCTACCAGCTAAAAAACTTCGGGAAGTCCAAGGGGTGGTATTCCTTTAGTCCCCAAGCCCGAGGAGGGTTCAAGGTTCAGAACCCGAGCAAAGTAGAGGGGTGGAAGGAGAGGTTCATATTAGGAATAAAATAGCTCTCCCGAAGTGGAGGAGTGACGAGGTGCTTGATACCGCCCCCGTGGAGAGCCCGGGGGCCGAAGTGAAGCATACGTTCCGGACATTGGGGACTTTCAAAACCCTTTGCTCCGAGGAGGAATTGGAGAAGGCACGATTGAGCCTGTACTATTCGGGCAATGGGGGTGCCGAAGAGGGTAGGAGTTTTTTCTTTCCTTGATGTTTTAAACTTGTCATTTTGCGCAGAACTAACCATAGACCTTATATGCAGTGGGACGCTTCGGAAAGCAACCAGCAGCAGGAAGCCCCGCTAAGACTGCAGCAGCCAAGAAGAAGGGGAAAGCCGCTGAGGTGTCTCCCCGGGGGGAGATGCCACCCAGTGCGCGACCAGCGGCGGGGTCTGACGAGCGGGTGATGTCGGCGGAGCCATCTCCCGTGATGAAAAGGAGGCCAGAGCCTACCGGCACTCCGCTGGCACCGTCTAAAAGACCCCGAGTAGGGGAGAGTACGGAGGTAATACTCAAAACGCTGATCATAACTTTTACGTACGCGAGGTGTATAGTATGAGGTCTGAGCTCGGTGTCGTGTTGTATTCAACTTATCCAGGTAGGACAGGCGACCCTCAGTAGGCTGGGGTTTGACGGCGCGGACGCCGAGAAGATTCTGCAGCTGGCCAGAGGAATCATAGAGGTTGGCCTGAAGAGCGAGGTGGAGGCCAGAGAAGAGCTGGCCGCGGCAGCGCGGGATCTTCGCGCGCGAAATGACAAGCTAGCTCATGACCTAGCCGAGGCGCGTAAAAGGGCGTCTTTGGTCGAAAACGAGGTGGTGCGCTTGCGCAGTGTGGGGGCCGAGAACGCTGCTCTGCGGGGAGAAAATCTGCAGCTTCGGACGGAGATGGAGGCGCGGGAAGCCGCTGTGATCGAAGGGCAAGGAGCGATGCTGAAGGCGTTTGCCGAAAAATTACTACACACCAGCACGTTCCTTGACTTCCAGACGGAGTTTGTGGCAATAGGGGATAAAGCCACACGAGCCTTGGTGCTGGAGGAGGTGAAGGAGGCGTACCCGAATGTGGACATCAATCGTCCAGAATTCGGGTATGACCCTGAGGCGGTGGCCGAGGTGGAAAAGGCCTATTATGCCTCTCTAGCGAAGCTGCCGGAGTGGCCTCTGGTGAAGGCGCTCGGGGAGAAGAAGCAGCTTCTGACGGCCGTGGAAGTTGTAAACTGCGAGGTGGACCAGGACGAAGAATTCCTGGCATTCTGCCGCGGTGAACTGGCTACCACCGAGCCCCCCCCCCACGGATGGAGGTCGAAGCCCCAGCTGCGATCGAGGCCGTCGCAGCAGCTGAAGGAGAAGAAGCCGAAGTGTCCGAGGGCCGGCGAGAGGAGTTGCCCGAAGAGACTGAGGCAATTGAGCGGGAGGTCAGTCGATCCCCGCAGATTTAAAGTTGTACTTTTTTAGAAATGTTAGGAGTGATGTACTGTTTTGAACAATTGTAATTTGCCTTGTGAAATACAATCATGTTTCTCAGTCTCTTGAACTTCTTGTTTTACTTGCATGAGCAATTTTATGTCTGTTGTCGAACTGAATGTAACTCTTTACACACTTGAGAGTAATTGATCTGGTTGTCTTCGTTGTCTGTTTAGAACACCGCGGAGCTACACGAAACAATAAAGAAGCTCATGCGATCACTTGAGTGGTTCCGCGGAGAGAAGAATCATCTGCAGACGCACGTAGTGCCCAAGCTGGAAAAGCAGGTTGCCTCGGCAGAGAAGAAGGTGGTTGAGGCCAATGAAAGAGCCAAAGACTTCAAGATGAAGTATCGAACTACAGCTGCCGAGATGAGCCGCGTCCGTGTTCATCAGAAGGAGTATGAACGAATTCTTTCAGAGTTCGGTCTTCTAACTTTTGAAGAAGTAGAGGAGCGGGTCGTTGAAATCCAGAGTGACATCGCGGCATTGATGTCGAGGAGCTCTGTTGAGTCCGCGGAGCTCGTGAGGAAACGAGAAGTCCTGGAGCTGCTTCTCAGTATGTATGAAGGGCTGAAGAGCCGAGGCAGGTGGAGGCCTACTGCTGAAGAATTCATCGCGAGCTCCAGTCGGGACCGAAGTACGCAGAGAGCTCCTCGGAAGGATAAGAAAAAACCCTCCGGAAAAACCAAAGGCATAGTTATCCAAGAGCCAGCTCCAGTGGTCACAGTCGAAGAAGAACCCGCGGCGGTTGCCGAAGAGGTAGTTGAGGAGCTGGCCAGAGAAATCGAGGTGATGGTTCTGGAGGAGTGGGACCCTGAGCAATGGGCCCAAACTCCAAGGTCCGTGCCACAACAAAGTAGCCAGGCGCGGACCATAGATGAAGCCCCCAGGCAAGCACCTAGAGCAAGTCCTCGGCGTAGGGAAGCTCGAAGGGATGACCGAGCCGGAGCCCGAGGAGATAACAGAGCCGGAGCCCGAGGTCGAGGATCTACAAGATCCCGGAGGACCCAACGCAGACCGAGAAGCGGGTCCCAACGCCGGAGCGCTGAATATTGGCTCGGGGGCCGTAGATAGTTGTTTTATTATTATTATTATTTTTTTTTTTTTATTGTTTGCGAAGTCTTATGTAAAAAACTTCTTAATGTTGTAATATTCAGATAATAATAAAACTGTTGTAGTGTGTACGAACTGGTTTAATGAAGGTAACAGGTTACGAACCAACTTAATCGGGTGTTCGGGAACACGACGGGAAAAATTATTAACTGTTTAATTGGGTGTTCGGGAACACTGTATGGATTAGTCCAATCTCCCCGGACGGATCAGGCGGGAGTAATATATCTCCCCGGATGGATCAGGCGGGAGTAAACACTTCTCCGGTTAAACAGACGAGAAAGTGGTATGAGTCCGGGGACTAAAAATGCTAATCTCCTCGGACGGACCGAAAGAGAGATTTAATTGTCCGGAGACGAATAATGATATATGACTGCGTTAGGGCGTCCCCGTAACGTAAAGAATAACACAACGGGTTATATAAGCAAAGAATTTTTATTCAATAATAAGTGCCGGAGCAAACTCAAAAGTACAAAGAGGGTAATAACTGTAAAAGAAATGAAAGATAAGATAGTACTTGAGATGCGGCTGTCACAGATAGAAACGCCTCAAGTTAGTGACGTGCCAACTTCGGGGGATCGGGGTTCCGTTGAGATGTTCAAGCTGATAGGATCCAGAGTCGTGCGCGGCAACGACTCGATAAGGACCTTCCCAAGAAGCATGTAATTTCCCTTCGGGGGCAGCTTTGCTGGCTGAGTTGAGCCGAAGGACTAAGTCCCCGACATTGAACTGAGTGCCTCGGACCCGGAGGCTATGATACCGGGCTGCTCGTTGCTTACATCTGGCATGTTGAATGAATGATTGATCCCGGCGATCTTCAAGCTCATCCAAATTTGCCCGTAGAGCTTCGTCATTATCTTCGGGAACCAATGTGAGGAGGCGGGGGCTCGGCACACTGATTTCAGCAGGAATTATGGCTTCAGAACCGTAAGTAAGACTGTAAGGAGTCTCCCCGGTAGATGTATGCGGTGTTGTGCGATAAGCCCATAGGACTTGTGAAAGGTTTTCAGCCCAGAGACCCTTGGCATTATCCAGGCGCTTTTTTATTCCCGTGAGTAGTGTCCGATTGGTTACTTCAACCTGCCCGTTGGCTTGAGAGTGAGCGACCGAAGTGAAAATCTGTTTGATGTGGAGCTCTTCACACCATGACCGGAATGGATCATTAGCAAACTGTTTACCATTGTCCGAGATGATAGTGCTCGGGATGCCGAAGCGACAAACAATATTGCGCCACACAAATTTCAAGATATTCTGACCAGTAATGGCTGTAAGTGGTTCGGCCTCGACCCACTTGGTGAAGTAGTCTACGGCAACGACCAGGAACTTCAGCCCGCCCGGAGCAACGGGGAATGGACCAACAATGTCGATGCCCCACTGAATAAACGGCCACGCACTCTGGATTCCAGTGAGCTCGGTCTGGGGCAGATGCTTCACACGGGAGTGCAGCTGGCACTTGCTGCATTTGGTCACTAAGTCGTGAGCATCGTTGAACAATGTTGGCCAATAGTATCCCCAGCGGAGAACTTTCTTGGCTATTGTCCGGGAGCCGATATGGCTAGCACAGGCCCCTTCATGAACCTCCCGCAGGACTTGGGTAGCTTCGGCAGGAGCGAGACACCGGAGATTCGGTTGTAGGTATGACCGTCGATATAAAACTCCACCATGAAAGGAGTATTTGGGAGCTTTGAGAACAACCTGCCGAGCTTGTAGCTTATCATTAGGCAAAACTCCATCTCGGAGATATTAGATGATAGGTGTCATCCAGTTCGGACCGTTGTCGGTCAGTACCGAAATTGTGGCCTCATGAATTGCTGGATGAAGCAAGTCTTCAACCATAATATCCGGAGATATATTATTTCGGACCGCGGAAGCCAATTTACTGAGCGCATCTGCTCTTGTGTTCTGAGCTCGTGGTATTTTCTGTACAACAACTGCATCAAAAGTGGAGATAAGCTTTAGTGTTAAAGCATGATACCTGACCATTGTTTCATCCTTAGCGACATAAGTCCCCTGGATCTGTCTGGACACGACCTCGGAGTCCGTGAAGAGCTCGAGATGACGAACGTCTAAGGATTGAACGAGCCTGAGCCCGGCGAGAACTGCCTCGTACTCCGCTTCATTATTAGTCACCTTGAACTTGAACCGGATGACGTATTTAATCTCAACCTCCTCGGGGTCGATGAGAAGCACCCCGGCACCACTTCCTCGAGTCATGGATGCTCCATCCACATATAGTTGACATTTCTGAGGTGAGGACACGAGGGTACCGGGGTGATGTGTATCATTGTCTGTCGGAGACTCATGATTGTCTCCCGGGGTTTCGGCCAAAAAGTCAGCGAGTGCTTGGCCCTTGATTGCTCGGCGGGGAAGGTACTGAATATCATATTCACCCAGCTCAACGGCCCATTTTGCGAGGCGCCCCGACACCTCGGGCTTGACAAGAATCTGGCGGATAGGATGATTGGTCAGGACCCGTATTTCTCTTCCTTGGAAATAAGGCCGTAAACGCCGAGCTGCCATAACAATTGCCAAAGCAGTTTTTTCTAACACGGAGTACCGTGTCTCTGCCCCGTGGAGAACACGACTTGCGAAATACACGGGATGCTGAACCCCATCGACTTCACGTACAAGTGCAGCGCTAATAGCTTCCTCGGAGGAAGCCAAATATAGGTAAAGCGGCTCTCCGGGGAGAGGAACTGACAAAGTAGGTAGCTGCTGTATGTGACGTTTCAAAGCCTCGAAGGCCTCGGTGCACTCCGATGTCCACTCAAAGGACTTCGCTTGTCACAAGACTTTAAAGAATGGGAGCTGGCGCTCCGCCGCTTTAGACAAAAATCGATTCAAAGCCGCCAAACCACCTGTTAGGCGTTGAACGTCCCTGAATGTTTTTGGTGGTTGCAGATCTAACACATCACGAAGTTTGGCCGGATTGGCCTGCAGGCCGTTTTGCGAAACCAAGTAACCGAGAAACTTCCCGGAGCCAACACCAAAAGTGAATTTCGCTGGATTGAGTCGCAAGTTATAGCGCCGCAGAGTGCGCAAGGTTTCGGCAATGTCTTGCACACATGAAGGATGGGAGGAGCTTTTGATGACCAGGTCATCGACGTAAACTTCAACGTTACGACCAATCTGGTCGTGGAAAACACAGTCCATGAGACGTTGATAGGTGGCTCCAGCGTTCTTGAGCCCGAAGGGCATTTTCTTAAAAGCGAAGCATCCAAAGGCAGTGATAAATGCCGTTTTGAAGGCGTCCTGCGGATCCATAAAAATCTGATGGTATCCCTTGTATAGATCTAGGAAGCAAAGTGCCACGTACCCTGTAATGGCTTCGGCCTTTTGGTCGATTGAGGGCAAAGGATAACAGTCTTTCGGACAGTGCCTGTTGAGATCGGAGAAGTCGACACACATTCGCCATGCCCCACTGGTTTTTGTCACCATTACCGGATTGGATAACCAAGAGGGGTAAAATACTTCGAACAGGATATCTGCATCCAAGAGTTGCTTTACCTCGATTCGAATGGCCTCATTTCGCTCCGGAGCGAACTTCCTTTGTTTCTGCTGGATAGGCTTGATGCTGGGATCAATGTTCAGCTTGTGTGTTATTATGTCGGGAGAGACCCCGGGCATATCCAGAGGAGACCATGCGAAGACATCGGAATATTCTCGCAAGGTCTGAATGATAGCCTGGTGTAGCCATGGCACATCCACGGCTCCTACGGTCACTGTCTGTTCCGGCTTGGACGGATCAAGCGGGACTTGTGCAGTGGCATCCCCCAACGAGGTACATTCCCGAGGTTCCAGAACCGATGATGCCACTTGAAGCTGCTGTTTGGGTGGGACCTTGGCAGTCTTTTTGAGTGCCACATACATACACTCTTTTGAAACCCGCTGACTCCCGCGGATAGCCACTTCGCCATGCGAGGTGGGAAACTTTAGCGCGAGGTGATACGTGGAGCAAATGGCTTTGGCAGGGGTGAGCCAGTCCCGGCCCAATATCATGTTGTACGGTGACGGGGAATTCACCACATAGAAATCCACGAAGATGGTTTTTATCTTCGGATAAGTCCCCAAAGATGCTGGGAGAGTGATGACACCTTCCGGCTGGACTTCACCTTGAGTGAAAGTCTGCAGTGGCCCGGGGGCCGGCCGAAGTTGGTCCCGAGAAATCCCCATCCTTTGAAAACAGTCGGCAAATATAACACTCACCGCGGCCCCATTATCCACGAAGACCCGCCTTACTGTTATGTTGGCTACAGTCATGTCGATGACAATAGCGTCTGTGTGAGGTGTTATCTCCGGAACCGGGTCCCTATCCGTGAAGCTGACAGTCTCGGACTGATGGAGGCGTTTATGACGTGGCTCCTCGGGAGGAGGACGTCGAGCTTCTGCCTTTAAGGCATGTCGTGAAGCCCCGGTGGGTAGGGCTCCATATATCACGTTTATTACGTGAGGAGGTGCGTTGTCTTCGGGTCCTCCCGGAGGAGGAGGTGGTGGTGGGAGACGTGGTTGCTGGCGATTGCCAGAATCTTGCCGTGCGTAGTTGTTAGGTCCTGGCCGATTATTCTGCCACGGTGGCCGATTTTGTTGAGTGCCCCGGTCATGATAACCTCCGCGGTTGTGGGACGAACCCCCATTGTGGTTTGTCCGAGGTTGGTCATTGGTTCGCGCAACGTATTGCCGCAAGAGACCCTTCTTGAGGCATTCCTCAATCTCCTTGCTGAGTTCCCGGCACTCCTCTGTCTCGTGCCCATGATCTCGGTGGTACGCGCACCACTTTCCACGGTTCCTCTTTTCAGGTGGAGCAGTCATCCGCGGACAAGGTCGCAGATCGTTCTTGTGGATAGATAGGATTTCACCTCGTGACTTCGTCAACGGAGTCAATTGTGGAATTTCACTTCGGGATTCTGAACGCCCCGGGGTCAGGCGGGAAAATGCACTAGGTCGAGTACTAGGCCCGGTTTGTGCTTTGTCGGATTGCCGCTTGCTAGCGTGTTTCTCTCGCTTCTGGCGAGTCTGCTCCTCGGCCTTAGCAAATTTGCACACTGTTTTGAACAGTGCTCGAGTTGTGACCGGTGTGTTCCGAACTAACTCGGTGTAAAGTGCTCCGGGGCGGAGTCCATTCATAAATGCGTTGATGACTACGTCGTCGGGGCAATTTCCCACCTTGAGACTTACCGCTGTGAAGCGGTCAAGAAATTGCGTAACGGTTTCACCGTCCCGCTATTCCATGTTCATGACATCGGCCAGGGTGGCCATGGGCTTCGCCCGTGCTTCGAACCGTGCCCAAAAGTGCTCGGCGAGTTCTCTGAAGGAGGATACGCTGTTGCGTGGAAGGGAATCAAACCAAACCCGAGCTTCATCCTGTAAGTACTCAGGGAAAATCTTGCAGTACTGGAGGGATGTAATGTTATCATGGCTAAGCATACTGTGCCTAAAAGCTCCAAGAAAATTGGCCGGATCTCCGGTGCCATTATAAGGTGGTATAGCTGGCCGTTTGAACCCTTCGGGAAGGGTAGTGGCCATGATTTCTGAGGAGAACGGCGTGATGATATCTCCATTGGCATCAAGACCCAGAATTCTGTCCAGTTCAACATTGCGTTGAACTTGCTCATACTCTTGAAGATCTAGAGCATGAGGATTGACATAGCGAACTCTCTTAGCCGCATTAAGTGGACGGCGGCGATCCACATCAGCAGGTTCCTCATTGCGAGGTCGTGATTCATTAGAACTCCCATGGTCCTCGGAAGAACCAGGTCGTTCCCGTCGTCGATCCTGACGCCCGCGGTGCCCCGAGTCCTGTTGGTCACGCGAAGGGGTGGAGGCACCACGGGATTAGCATTATGGCCGGCAGGCCCCGCGGCAGGCTCCGCGGAATGTAGGCGATTAACTGCCCAATCTTGAAGAACATGTGCATGCTCTTGTAAGAAAGCCTGGAGCAGTTCTGGGGTAATTTGAATGTTAACCGGGGGTTGAGCAGCAGCAAGATTAGGGTTTTGCAGGTCTTGAGGGAGTGGAGGGTTTTGATTGCCCTGATGATTAGACGTACTCCCTGCCGGCAATTGCCTCGGCGGCAAAACTTGATCCACGGGCGGATCCTGGTTAGATTGATCACCATGGCGAGATTGATTCAAACGTGTTGTCACCATGATTCTTGAATGCGATGTAATCGTCAAAAATTGTTGGTTAAAGCGTTCCCACAGACGGCGCCAATTGATAAAGCGCAATCCGGTAACCAAGAACTATAACGATAATCGACGTAAACAATATGGAAAAAACACAGGATTTACGTGGTTCGATCCGAAGACCTACGTCCACGGGCAGAAAATCACTCTTGCCGAGGTGTTTCTTTCACTATAATGTTGAGTTTACAGATAGTAATTCAGTATACAGAGTGCGAACCCTAATTCCGAGTTCTTTTCATCTATTTATACTACAAAATCAAAACCCTAACTAAATCCCTATAATCTTGCCCATCAAATCTGCATGGCAGTTGGGAAAAGATCATGGGCCTTGATTCGCGGAACAGATTACGTTTTGGGCCAACGCGTGTTGCTGGGCCTGCTGGGCCTGGGCCTTCGCGCTTGCTGGGCCGGTAAGTGGGCTCGTGTATTAACCCGACCCGAAGTAACCGGGTTATCCCTATCAAAATACGAAGCTCTTGAACCTGATAGTTCGATTAGCCTGCATTTCCTAGTTTTCCTGGATACAGGGGAGGAGACTCAACCAGTGGCGGACGGACAGAAGGAAGAGGGTATGCATGTGCATACCCTATTTTTTGAAAAAAAATTAGTACATATATTATATATCTCATATCTGTTCTTCATTCACAAAATTTTAAGATATGAAATTATTAATTAAATTATATTGTAGTGAATGGGCCCCACCACACCCACTAACTTATGATGAAGTAAGTAACAATTCCAAAAAGTGGCGAGCCACTTTTTACTTAAATCAATTTTTTTTTTAAATAATGGTAATACACTATTTGTCTAGTTAGAATTAAAACATAGAAACTTACAGTACACCTTCTTCACAGTCTTTTTCCTCATTTTTTTGAACTGTATGGTTTTATCTTTTAGTATTTCAAGGAATTGTGCATACCCTGTTTATAATTTCTAGATCCGCCACTGGACTCAACGGAATCGACGTGAATGAGCTACAGGGTATACGATGATTGTTTACGCATGTTTGTTGCTGCAGAATGAAGTGAAAGTCTGTTTCTTGAAGTTTATATATTGCAAATTACAATAGAGCTTCAAATTTGTGACCTTCAATCTTCAGTCTGATTAACTCCCTCTATTGTCAGCTTCAAGTATTTAAATGGTTAATTTACGTTAATGTTTGTTTTAGGATGGGGAGTGCTACGTCAAACTTGGTTGAGAGAGTTAATAGTGTGTTTTATTGGAATTTGGTCCCTTAAATCTATTGCCCATAAAAAACTTACCCCAATACTTGGTTGGTATATTTATCATATAATTAAATTAAAGCAAGTGGCAAAAATTTTATTTTTCTTGTTCTCCCTCCATCCCAGCTTAATTTGTCTACTTGCCATTTCGGTCCGTCCCACTTTAACCTGTCAGTCTATAAATGACAAATTTCTCACACAATCTCCACCCTCAATCTCCACCTTTGAAAAAATTAAAGATTCCACAAAATCTGTCTTTTTTCAACTTCTGTGTTCGATCAACCTAGACAGGTTAAGCCGGGACGGAGGGAGTATTGTATAGGGATAATTACAATATTTCTTGGAATGAAAGCAGTAAAAAGTACAAGAGCAATAAATGATGTATTCCTGCACTTTCTTCATTTCTGATCATTAATAATATAATCAAAGGTTAATTTGAGGCTTTAAGTTGGCCAAAATTAAGAAATATTTACAAGCAGTTGTGCTGTTATTTTGGCAGAACCAGTAGCTATAATATCCTATTCTACTCTCTTCAATAATTTTATCTTTCATTTCGTATTACCATCATACATCACATGTATAGAATGCCAACCACCGATTAGTTGTGTACTGTTTTCACTGCTTACAACGACGAATGCAGCAGCTTCATATCCTTGACAAGCTGCAAATAACATTATTGACCAAAGTAACATAAACAACACTAATATATGCAATCGGGGCCCCAGAACTTTTAAGCGATCAAAGCAAGTAGCTTCAAGATACTACTAAAGCGATTCGTAAAATGGTCAAAGATACAATCACAATAAAAACATATAAAAATGGTGGCAAGAAAATCACTATATAAATCAATCATAGATTTATTTCTGGCCCTTCTTTCTCCACAGATCTCCGAACATTCTAATGCCCTTCCTCTTATCACCTCCAAAAACATCATCCGTGTCATCAATCATTGCAGGAGAGCCCACGTAACCATCGTATCCACCAACATGGTTGAACGTATTACCGTAGAGTTTATCCATGGACCCACATCTCTCGGATATCATTCTATCTCCTCCCCCAGTGAGAACAGATGCTGCAGCATCTGCTGCTTTTTTCCATTGCTCGGTTTGTACTCGAAGCCTTTTCATCTCCTCTTCTAGTTCTTCCTTTGCCTTTTCTGCAGCTTCAAGCTTGTCATTCATTCGGTTGCCACTGCTTTTACTCTTTTCCAGATCTTCACAAACATTAGCTAATTTCAGAGTCAGTTCATCAATCTCAGACTGAGCTGCGGACATCTTTTCTGACTTCTCATCAAGCTGGCTCCTTAAGCTTTCATTTTCTAGACGAATGGCTTCCAGTTCTTTCTCCTTCTCCTCTAAATGCCTCTTCAGCGAATTTATCTCCCCATTTTTCATAGCCAACTCATCAATCAATGGATTCTCCGGCTCTGCAATAGCTGGTGATTCGGTTGACAAAGAGATGGGTTTGGGTTTGAGCTCAATTTCTTCAGCTGACAGTCCTACATCAGGTTTAGACTCCACGTTTATTTTCTGATCAATTGGGACTTCAAAAACATCGGTTTCCTGCTGGATATCATCAGATGTTTCACAAGGTAAAGTCCCATCTTCCATGCTCAATGTTAAAGTCTCAACTGGAGTTGAGTGTTTTTCTTCGATTTCCGGTGGCTCCACAATCTTTTGTTGTTTCTTGGGTTTCTTCTCGAGTTGATCTTGTGCTACTTTTTTAGCAGCCTCTGATGAGACTATATGGTCCTTGAGACTTTTGAGCTCCTCTTGTGCAAGGCCAAGCTGAGATTCCAAATCTGCAATGCGGGTACCAAGTTTCTTCTGATTCAAGGGATGAGATTGAGTGCCTCGCGGTGATCGACCATCAGCTAGTTTGGGGTTCCTCTCAGTCCTGGGACGAGCGAGTGCTGCATCAGAATCAGAGCTGGAAGTCCTCAAACCAGGAGGGCCTCGAGGAGCTGGCCTCTGAACTGTTTCCGTCAATCTGTACTCAACATCAAGTCAAAAAATATGGTCATAATATATCAATACATAGAACTGCCCTGAAGGAAGATTTTTGAGCTGGAGAATATATACCTTGGTCTTGGCATGTTACTCTCGAAAGGGATCAAATGATTTAGACACAGCAGTAGTGAATACTGTGCTAGATTTGATCTGCATAGAATAACAAACTGATATTCATTGTTAAAGAAGAATATTGCAAGAGATTGGGAGCAATGGCAAATGATAAGAACATATAGCTAAAACTTTATTGGTGGGACAGAATCAAAGTGATAGTGAAATCAAACATCTATGACGAGAAATGAGTCTCAACATAGTCGGAACAACCAATGATAATCGAGAAGCATCTGCTGCATAGGATCCAAACTGCCTTGAAAATAACTCAAGCAAAACACTGCAGTTGCAAGCAACAAGATCCACTATATTGCACTTCTCTGAGAAGAATTCGATCACTAATTAAACTAAACACAATTTTACGATTCCTTATCGAATCTCTACAAATCATGCTAAACTCCCAATTTTTAAGATAAATAAAGAAGTAGCATTCTTGTTTGAAAGTGAAAAACATTATGGATCGGAAAAAAGATGCTCCCCAGAGATAACTTTTGTTTTGAAACAGGAAAGCTGAAGTTACTTTCAGTCCCAGAAATATTCAACCATGTACAATTACAGATCGATATTGTGAAAAGAAGAGATCTCTGTACAATTCATCTCTCCCTCACACACATACTCGCTCACTCACACTCGCAGACGGTGTATAACAATGATCAACTTCATGAACTACTTATTAACAAAGCAATAAGTTCAACATCAGCATTCACTTTTTCTTTTTCTTTATTCTTAGCATCATTATAGGTTCAGAAAATCAACAAGTACGACCTTCACTCTGAAAACTTTAAATCATATATTCTAGAACAGCCAAAAAGAGAACCGGAGAAAAAATAAAAATTCAAAATAATTAAAGTAAAAGTTGCAAAAGGATGAAAAGAAGAAAGCATGTTCTTACAAATCTCAACGGCTCCCCTTTCGACGAAAGCGGTAAAAAGTAACAAACGCACAATATTTTGGCAGAGATCTCACCCTGATCTCGTTTCCACTTCTCCAGTGCAGAATCAGCAGCAGTCAATAGATCGACATTAAAATAATAAGGGGAAATGGCATTAAATTTCAAACGGTTGTATAGCATTTATTAATGGAATTGAAGAATGCTGAATGCCCGTGTGTGTGACAGCTCTTCTCGGGACACGAGTTGATACAAAATCTTGAGAGGGGTTAGAAGTTTGAAAGTTTAAATTCAATTGAATTAAAAATGGCCGACGGTTGGGATGAATACTAACACATACAGCGAGGGATGAGGACAGTAAAGTAATTTTAAATAATGGATGTGATCCGGCTCACTTAAATCATACTTTTATTGTCTTAATCCCCAAGCTGAAATCCCCCGAAACCCCCAAGGACTTTCGCCCTATTAGTCTTTGCAATGTTATATTTCGCATTATCACAAAAGTCATTGCTAATAGGCTTAAGTCGCTTTTACCCAATGTCATTTCTCCGACCCAAAGTGCTTTCATTCCTAATAGACTGATAACTGATAATGCCCTTGTTGCCTTTGAAGTATTCCATCATATGCGCACCAAGAAACAGGAGAAGAAGGGCATATTATCGTTAAAACTGGATATGAGCAAAGCCTACGATAGGATTGAATGGGGTTTCCTCCGTTCTTTCCTATTGAAAATGGGCTTTGCTCATAATTGGGTCGATCTGGTCATGAGATGTGTTACGTCTGTCTCATATTCGGTTCTGTTTAACGGGCACCCAACTGAGCCTTTCTCTCCAGGAAGAGGGCTCAGGCAGGGCGATCCCCTCTCACCTTATCTGTTTATATGTTGTGCAGAAGGCTTTACAGCTCTGATTCGCCAGGCTGAACAGACTAAGCGAATTCATGGAGTTCAAATCGCAAGAAATGCCCCATTTATCTCTCACCTTTTCTTTGCAGACGATAGCATCTTGTTTTTCAGGGCATCCAGAGAAGAATGTGATCAGATCCGTAATATTCTTCGTGTCTACCAAAATGCCTCGGGTCAGCGTATAAACTTGGACAAATCCGAGGTAATTGCTAGTGCGAATATATGTGAAAGGGAAAAAACCCGTTTCGCGGAGTTTCTTGGAGTCAAAGATACTACCAAGTTTGCAAGGTACTTGGGTCTACCTACGGTGATCGGGCGATCGAAGAAACAAATCTTCCAAGGAGTTGTCGACAGGGTGATCAGCCGGATGAAAAGCTGGAAGGAGAATTTCCTTACAAAAGCAGGCCGTGAAATTCTAATAAAAACTGTTTTGCAGGCTATCCCAACTTACACAATGAGTTGCTTCCTCTTCCCGGTAGGTACATGCAAAGAGATTGAACGAGCCATCTCACGTTTCTACTGGGGATCCACGGAAGGAAACCGGAAATACCATTGGTCCAGCTGGGAGAAGATGGCGAGATCAAAAAGGGACGGAGGTTTGGGTTTTCGAGAAATTTTCTTCTTTAATCTCGCTTTAATATCTAAACAGTACTGGCGCATCCTTTCATCCCCCAACTCCCTTATGACTAGACTTCTTAAGGCAAAATATTTCCCTAACACGTCTCTTGCAGTAGCACAGGTTGGACATAACCCTAGCTACTCCTGGCGTAGTATCATTCAGGCACGAAGCCTTGTCCAGATTGGTATGGCCTAGAGGGTTGGAAATGGCAGGAGCATAAATGCGAGACGGGACAACTGGATCGGACTAAATGATCCAGTACCGCCTTCGGGCAATGTCACAAACATTCCAACTAATGCTCTTGTTTCTGATTTTGTATTTCCAGATACGCGATGTTGGAACGAGGCGATGATCCGTGCAACTTTTGATTCCGATGATGCAATGAAGATTTTGGCTACACCGCTTAGCGAGCGGTGGCCTAGTGATCGACTTTTTTGGAAATTGACGGCAGACGGACACTTTAGTGTCAAAACAGCGTACCATCTTGCTGTAAAAATCTTCTCGGAACTTGGCCACGATCTCCCAACCTCAAGCAATCCCAACATGGCATGGTTATCGATGTGGAATCTGCCATTGATCCCGAAGATCAGACACTTCTTATGGAGAGCTTGCCTTGATGCATTGCCTACCCGAGCATCTCTAGTCCGAAGACATATGGGAACCGAAGCCCACTGCATACTTTGTGGCGAGGGTATCGAAACGGCCGAACACCTTTTCTTTGACTGTACAGCCATTCAGGATGCCTGGAGACTTAGTCCTTTCCGTCTGACGAAATCGCGAGAACCATTCCGAACGAGGCTATGGAACCTCTTTGATGCACTGCCCAGACTAGGATCCCAGCTCCTCTCATGCTTCCTGTGGCAAATCTGGTATGCTCGAAACAAATTTATCTTCGAAGGTCGAGCTCTCCAATGCCAAATGATAGTCCAGCTTGCCATTAAGCAACACCTCAACTTCAACGATGTGTTAATGGCAACTGATAGCCCTCCCACTGCAGCGGATGGCCCACATCCTGCTTCGACTCCCGTCAGATGGTCTGCGCCACCATGGAATCTACTTAAGCTGAATTTTGATGCAGCAGTCTTTGGTGATGGCACAATAGGGCTCGGCTTCCTTATCCGAGACAGTCTTGGCAACATAACCCTTGCGGGTACAAATCGTATACGAGCTCAAGGTGACTCCTTTCTTTTTGAAGCCTTAGCACTGCGATTTGCTTTAAACATGGCATTAGAAGCGGGGATCGATAATCTTATCATCGAGGGTGATAATAAATCACTTATGCAATGTTTGACGAGGTGCAAGGACAGATTGGATTATGTTGGTCTTATTTCTGACGACATCCTAGCACTAGCTGATAGGATTCATTGTCATGGCTTTATTTTCACTCCGCGTAGTGCTAACTCGGTAGCACATACCGTAGCACATTGTAAGGTCGCTACCGGTGTCTCAAAGGTTTGGGTTGATGATGTCCCACCTAACATTGTTGTACTCACACTTCGGGATGTAGGGCGTTTGCCCGATTGACCGTTTCAATGATATGGGATTTACTCAAAAAAAAAAAAAATAGTGCAGTGACGTATGTTTTCAACAATTCTTAGAAGAAAAATAAAAAGAAGCCAACTTTCTATAAATGGTAAGGGGTTAGAGTATGTCAACGTGGGGTCCCTGGATAACAACGAAAAGTGGACCCCTAAACAATAAACAATACGTACAAATAATATAAGCATCAGCATAAATATTAAAACATTATCATTCAAATTTACATAGCATTACAACATTAAAATATGTACGAGAAAAAGATACAAATATTCATTTATCATTCTTTATAAGAGTATTATAGTTAATACGAAATATATATTTTCTCCGTCCCGAATGAACTTGCGTACTTCCCTAATCGGGACGTCCCACCCCTTTTGCACACTTTTCATTTCAGGAAATAAAATTTTACATCTCTACCTCACATTAATCACATAATTACAAATTTGTCATCACATAAAGGTAAAAACAGATTTGACTAAGTCAACATTTATCAAAAAAAAAAAAAAAAATTCTTAATATGTGTGCTGGGGCCAGTGCAAGTTCACTCGGGACGGAGAAAGTACAAGTTAATATTGTCAAGTTGTTTCACATTCCAACCACATGTATAATCTATACACTAATATAAAAGTGCCTTAAGTTTCCGTCAATTTTTGTTTAACCTATTTTATCCTTATTAAAATAAAATAGTTTAAGTACGATTATGGAACTCCATAGGCTAAGTCCCTAATCCTACTCTAATTTTACTAGCAGCAGGCAATAAAATATATATTTATTTAAAAAAAATTAAGTAAAAATAACAACAATTGTTTCTAGGAATCTCGAAGGGTTATGCCAAATTTTCAACAAGATTTCCGGTTATATGTACAAGCTTCATGATGAATGATCTCTATCTGCATAATTTGGTCTTCTATTAGTCCTAAATCTAGATGAATATTCATCACCAGAATCTATTGAAACTGTTAGGAAAGTATCTGTGGTCCGAAAGGCTCAGAACACCTTGAGCCCGTTCCAATCGATCTTTTGATAGTGTGATAAATAGCCCCAATCAGAGATTCACATCACATAGAAGAATCCCGAACCCAAACCTGGTTACTCCCCTCTCTCTTGCACTCAACCCTTTAGAACAGAACTCACAAAGAGAAAGAGGGATGAAGAAGACGAAAGCAGAATATTTCAGGAAGAATGGATTATTGATCTCACACAGAGAATCCATACTTAAGGAAGAATAAGAACAGACAACCAAGAGAATACCGTGTATTGGGAATACGGGAATAATAAATGAGGAGATGGACCGGCTTTATGGAGAGGGGGCAGCCAGGGCTTGGGTTTGGGTTTGGGTAGGGAAATAAAGGGGCAGCCCAAATAATTGGGCCTAAACCCAACAAATCTCCACCTTAGGCACAATTATCAACACTATCGATCGAAGATGGAACGGAGGATTCATCATCGCCATAAAACACACCTGCATACACAAACACAAAGTTAAGACAGGATAAAAGAAGAAGGCACAAAGCACAATCAGTCACAAAGACCATCACATAGACAAATACACCAATAGTCACAAAGACATAGACATGACACAAAGTAAAAAAAAAAATAATAAAATAAAATAAGTCAGAAAACACATTTAATCAGGCAGTACAAAATTCAAGATTTTCATGCATGAGAGAAACTTCTCTAAAGGCAAGCTCTTGGTACCCATATCAGCCGAATTAAATTGAGAAGGAATTTTCTCTAAATGGACAATTCCCTTTTCGAAAATGTCTCTAATGAAATGGAATCTAACATCTATATGTTTGGTTCTATCATGAAAGACAGGGTTTTTGCATAATTGAATTCCGGATTGACTATCAGAATAGACAGTGACATCACTATTCAAATAACCAATTTCAGAAAGTAAACCCTTTAACCAAACAGCCTCTTTCAAAGCCTCAGTAACAGCAATGTATTCAGATTCAGTGGTAGATAGAGCTACAATATGCTGAAGCTGAGACTTCCAACTAATACAAGAGCCACACAATGTAAACACATAAGAGGTAGTAGATTTTCTATTGTCCCTATCATTAGCATAGTTAGAATCAACATATCCAGCGAGGTTAACACCTTGGGCAGAATTGCAGAACATTAGACTAACATTCAAAGAGCTTTTAAGGTATCTAAACAACCATTTCATAGCCTCCCAATGTTGCAAACCCGGATTAGCCATATACCTACTGAGACAACTTGCCGTGTAGGCAATATCAGGTCTAGTGCTAATCATGAGGTACATAACAGATCCAACGGTGTTGGAATAGGGAACCCTGGACATGTCACTAATTTCAGAATCTGTCTTTGGAGACAGGTCCTTACTTAATACAAAATGAGCAGAAAGATGCACAGAAGCAGGTTTGCAAGCAGACATTGAAAATTTGTCTAAAATCTTTTCCACATAGGAGCACTGATTTAAGAGCAAAGTTTTATGTTTTCTATCCCTAACAATATTCATGCCAAGAATTCTTTTTGCATCACCAAGATATTTCATATCAAAATTGTCACTCAGACGTTTTTGAACAAGTTCAATAGACTTCAAGCAAGGACTTATCAAGAGCATATCATCAACATATATAAGCAAGAAAATGGGAATAGACGCACTTTCTTTAAAATATAAGCAGTGATCATAAGCACTTCTCTTGAAGTTCAAGGATTGCATGCATGAATCAAATTTCTTATTCCACTGTCTCGGGGACTGTTTTAGGCCATACAGGGACTTTTTTAATAAACAAACATGATCAGGATGATTAGAATCTACAAATCCATCTGGTTGTTTCATATATATATCCTTATGAAGGTCACCATGAAGGAAGGCAGTTTTAACATCCAATTGTTTTAATTCCCAATCAAAGTGAGCAACTAAGGCAAGCATAATTCTGACAGTTACAAATTTAACCACAGGGGCAAAAATTTCAGTATAGTCAATGCCTTCTTTTTGGGTGAATCCTTTAGCTACAAGTCTAGCTTTAAATCTAACTTTTTCACCTTCATCTTTAACCTTAAAAAGCCATTTACAATCAACAACAGAACAATGATTAGGCTTAGGTACAAGGATCCAAGTTTTATTAATATGCAAAGAATTCATTTCATCATTCATAGAAATCAACCATTCATTTGCATTTTCAGAATTTAAGGCTTCTTTTACGGACTTAGGCTCACAATTAATCACAGATTCGAAAGTATTAAAGGCATGTGAGTCAATATGAAAATCCTCGAGTCTTGTAGGGAGCTTGATATTCCTTCTAGGTCTATCACGAGCAAGTTGATAAGTATCAAGCTCTTTATCACTATCACTCACACAAACATGCTCACCATTATCAGAGTCAGTCACAAGAGTATCAGATGGAGTACCCACGGGAAGCTCCACCTTAGAGTGAGCAGTATCAGGTATGGGTAAGGGCACAGAAGTAGATAAGCAAGGAAAATCAGATTCATTAAAAATGACATCCCTACTTATCAAAACTTTAAAACCGGGATCATCCCTCGCCCACAACCTATATCCTTTTACACCCTCTGGGTAACCTAAGAAAATACACTTTTTGGATCGGGAATCAAGTTTATCATTTTTCTGATGAACATAAGCAACACAGCCAAATATTTTCAAATTTGACAAATTTAACTGTTTCCCTGACCACACAGATTCAGGACACTTGCCATTCAAAGGTACAGATGGTGACCTATTAATTAGGTAAGCAGCAGTACAGACTGCCTCACCCCAGAACTTTTTAGAAAGACCAGAGAAAGCCAACAAGCTCCTCACCCTTTCTAAAAGAGTTCTATTCATCCTTTCAGCCACACCATTTTGTTGTGGTGTGTAAGGAACTGTTTTGTGTCTTTGAATGCCAGAATCAGAACATAACTTATCCAGAAGGTTGTTACAAAATTCAAGACCATTATCAGTCCTTAGTTTCTTAATTCGCATTCCTGTTTGATTTTCAATTAAGACTTTCCAGGTTTTTAGACTTTCAAAAACATCAGATTTATGTTTTAACAAGAAGACCCACACTTTTCTGGAAAAATCATCAATCACAGACAGAAAATTCATGGTGGGAACACTGGCGGGACCCCAAACATCAGCATGCAAGTATTCAAGAATTCTAGAGCATTTAGACAAGTTCGGGGGAGGGGAAGTAGGAAAACTGACTTTGTGTTGTTTTCCTTATGCACATGATTCACAAAAGGGCAAACAAGACACTTTATCATTTCCAAAAAGACCATCCTTTTGTAGTAATTCAAGTCCCTTATTACTAAAGTGACCAAGTCTGCAATGCCAAAGTTCAGTTTTATCTTCTTTTACCGAATTGACAGAATTAGCACATGATTTAGCAAAGCACACATACAGATTATTTCTTTTTTCAGCATTAAGGATCAACAATGAGTCTTTTAAAATTTTCATAGAACCATTTCCCCATTTCCCCTCAAGACCCTCATCTTCCAAAGCAGCACACGAAATCAAATTATTGCAAAGATTAGGCACATGTCTAACATTTTTTAATGTAAACTCACAGCCAGAATCCCAAATTAGGGAGATATCACCAATCCCCATAATTTTACATTTTTTCTCATCAGCCAGGGAAACATAGCCATTACTGACTTCCCTATATGAGTTAAACAAGTTCTTAGAAGGTGTCATGTGAAACGAACAACCAGAATCAATAAGCCACTCACTCTCACACAGAGAAGAAGGCAACACAGAATTCACAGAAGAAACGACTCCAGATTCGGTTACCATGAACACATCACCAATATTGTTTTCCTCATTTTCAGAGACATTAGTCTGATCTTTCCGTTTTTTAGGACAGGCCTTAATGTAGTGATTTGTGTCACCACAATAATAGCATTTTCGGTTCTTTGGTTTGGACCAATAAGGATTATCAGATTTGCCATCTTCAGACTCCTGGTTAGTTTGGTTATTGGAAGACTTTTGACCCTTAGGTTTAGGTCTTCCCTTAACAAACATAACCTCACCCTTATTACTTGGATTGATTTTAAGATCCATTTATTTACTCTTTAGGCCATTAATAACAGTTTCAAGGTTTACCTGATCTCTACCATATTTTATAGCAGATTTTACATCATTATAAGAGTCAGGTATGACATTTAAGAGCACAATAGGGGTGTAATCATCAATGTTTTTATCTCCAGTTTTCTTTATGTCTTGAACAAGTTTGGTAAACACATCAAGATTTTCTTCAATATCTTTACTTAGATCAAGTTTAAATCTGAAGAATTTTTCGAGTAAAAACATTTTATTAGGCAAAGATGTTTCAACATACAGTTCTTGCAACTTATCCCACAAAGCCTTAGCACTATCCTGATCCCCAACCTTTCTTAACACACAGTCAGAAAGGTTCAGAATAATAGATGAGTATGCAAGCTCATCCATTTCTGCCCTTTTTTCGGCAGTGTCAGAATCAGAAAATGAAAGGCTAATACTTTTGAACACACGCTGTTGAATTAAGATCCCTTTCATTTTCTGTTGCCAAATACCAAAATCAGAGCGCCCGTCAAACAGGGCCAAGGTAAAACCAGATAAAGTTCCCATCACACAGATACGAGAGAGGATTGAATAATTCAAGGATTTCCCAGTTCTCGGCACTGATTTATCAGTGGAGCAGGGGGTCACTTGAAAACCTCTAAGCAAATGCACAGAAAACTAACAACAGACGAGTAGCACGCGGAAGCAATCACACAGAAAATCCTAAAAACTACCAGCAATTACACACAAACCTATCCGTTCCCAAACGGCAGCTACAAAAGCAAATAAATAGGTTTAAGCTTCTTTACCAGAGCGGTTCCTCACCGGAAGGAGAACCCGACTAACCTCACCAGAAGGAGCACGACTCACGTCGGGCTAAGGCGCGACGGGAGGGCAGCCAAGGGGGCTGAGAAAAATGGACAACAGGCCTCTTGAGGCCCGTCTCGGCCGAGAGGGAGGAAGGGTCTCGGCCAAGAATCAGAATCAGAAGGTATGATGAACTGGCGCGGAAGACCCGTCTCGGCCGAGAAGAGAATGAGTCTCGGCCGAGATTAAAAAAGTCACAAAGACAAATCTGCTGGGCACACGTCTCGGCCGAGAAGAGGATGAGTCTCAGCCGAGATGGTTTCTGCGACAGTAAAAAAACAGAGAAGGCGAATAGACCTTCTTTTCGACGGAAACCTTCAAATCCCACGAAAGAATTTTCGCACACCAACGAGACCACGGTTTTTACAACCGTGGCTCTAATACCACTGTTAGGAAAGTATCCGTGGTCCAAAAGGCTCAGAACACCTTGAGCCCGTTCCAATCGATCTTTTGATAGTGTGATAAACAGCCCCAATCAAAGATTCACATCACATAGAAGAATCCCGAACCCAAACCCGGTTACTCCCCTCTCTCTTGCACTCAACCCTTTAGAACAGAACTCACAAAGAGAAAGAGGGATGAAGAAGACGAAAGCAGAATATTTCAGGAAGAATGGATTATTGATCTCACACAGAGAATCCATACTTAAGGAAGAATAAGAACAAAAAACCAAGAGAATACCGTGTATTGGGAATACGGGAATAATAAAGGAGGAGATGGACCGGTTTTATGGAGAAGGGGCAGCCAGGGCTTGGGTTTGGGTTTGGGTAGGGAAATAAAGGGGCAACCCAAATAATTGGGCCTAAACCCAACAGAAACTTGCTTCTAAAAGTCAGACCAATCATTCATTGTTCCCTGTTATGAAACAACTGCCAAGTCCATTATTACTACTCAAATTATAGTGCTATATTAATTTTCATTGAACTTAGCTCTCTGACTAAATTGATGAATAGATTATATATATAGATTGTATAAGTTGATATTATACAAAACGAAAAAAATAATAATAATAAATTCTAAATACTTGGTATTATTTGTTTTTATTCTTAATACATTTCTCGTACAAGTGATTATGATATATATTATATATATAATATTATAAAATCATGTTAATGATATGTCCAATAATTAGGGCCGGAAACAGGAATTTTAGTTAAGGGGAGCAATAATTTTTTTCTTCAACAATATTAAATTTTAGTTTCTCATGTACATGGATTAATTGATATATTTAGTAGTTGGGGAATGGGCGGCGAGATTTCAAAATCTTTTTGGGGGGAGGGGGGTAGGGGGAATATTAATTTTTTTATATTACACGATAAATATATATACACTCTGGATTTTTTTTAAAATTGAGGGAGGCGGCCGCCCTCACCCGGTCCCCTTGGTTCCATCCCTGCCGACGATGTATATTGGCAAAGAAAACGTTCAAGGAAAAAATCAAGTATGTCAACTTGAGTGCTACTGAAAAGTAGAAATGTAAAATAAGGTTATTCACAACAAAAAAAAAAAAAAAAAAAAGAGCACATGTCACGGCGAAAAAAATGTAGTCAATTGGTAAGGCACTTTCATTTTTCAAGAAACATAGTGTTTTAAGTAAATATGTTTTATATTATTTAAACCTTTAATTTATCTATTATGAACTTCACATTTATTTATGAACATGAATTCATGAATCCGAGTGCGGAGAAACATGAAATGGAAATAGAAAATCAGATTGTAGTTATTGTGGTGTTGTAAGATTTGAGTACGAACCTCCAACCTTATGTTGTGATAATAGAAATATTCGGCTTTCATCTACTTAAAACCTGATGAATTATACAGTTTGTTTACTTCAAATTCAGAAGAGGTTGTTTAATTTAGAAAGATATTAGAGTTTGTACCTTTAGAGCACAAGACATGACTTATCACAATCTTCTAGGATTGAAAGCAACTAACTGTTGTTATGAATACTTGTTGTTGTACTCTATTGACACGCATAAAGAGGTTTAAAGTAAGACTTAATGTGTGGCGAGAATTCTTTTTGTCAGAAGAACTTTTGAAGGCAGAGGGGGGAGGGAAGATTATGACAAATGATTTCAGAGTTAAACCAAAAAGTAAAACTAAAAATAAAAGCAAAAAAATGAGCATATTAGAAAACTCCAATTAAATTGAAATATATTTTCATGTTAGATGAGTTTCGATTGGAAAAAAACACCAACTTCAACTCGAAAAATTAATCCATATTTTAAAGAGCTTGAGGATATGCAACAACGGTAAGAACTATATATATGATTAATAATAGTATGAATAATTTTTTTAACACGAACAAAGACAAATAAAAATAAAATAAGAGGGACAGCAGAATATGATTTGAGGATCGAGTTGAAGCTTTACCTGATAACACATTAAAATATTAGACAAAGATTCAAAGATGTCATAACCAATACAGAGTGGTACGACATCCCAAGATTAAGAATAGGAGTAGGTCCTAAGAATTAGGTTAGGTGTACTCTAATTAATAACATGGTATTACTGATCACTCTATATTTTACATGATTTTTAGGTACAAATTCATAGCTAAAAGACACATATTGCATAAATTAGTACTTCTTAATCCATCTTCTCCTATGTTTGGCGGATTCCATTTGTTTATTGATTTTGTAGCGCTTTTAGTACAAAACAACACGTTTTTTGAGTTAATGGTAAAATCACAAGTCCAAACGGATAAAATAAGACTTGGAAGGAAGAAATTAAAGAATTCGGCCCAAAATAGTATTTGGGTAGGCCCAAGATGGAGTGGAGAAGTCCAAAAGACGAAGTTAAAAAGAGGATTGATTCGAGCAGAATATGCTCGATCGATTGGCCTTTTCTGGCTCAGTTGTCACCATGCGCTTTTCGAGAAATCAAGTGTTGATGAGCGTTTGCTAGACCGAATTCCTTAGTAGCCCAATCGTGCAAAATACCAGGCTATCTGCCGGTTGACGCCTTTCTATGGGTTTTATCCGATTTAAGCCTGGTCCGAACCTATTGTTGTGTATCCTATAAATACATAACCTTAGGAATCATTGAAAAATATTGGAAATTATATATTTCAAAAGAAATTATTTATCATAATAAACCTTAATTATGTTTGTATTTAAGCGCACAATTAAAATAATTTAAAACTAATTATTACTATTTATTATTATTATTATTATTATTATTATTATTATTATTATTATTATTATTATTATTATTATTATTGCTATTATTATTATTATTATTATTATTATTATTATTATTATTATTATTATTATTATTATTATTATTATTATTTATGCTTGCTATGAATTATTTTAATATTTGTAATTAATTATCTGTTACTATTTGAGCATATATATATATGTGTGTACTTTCTTGTAGTGAAGGGGAAAGACAAGTGTTTTATGCTAATATAACATATACTAGTATTGTCGACTATTGCTACTCTTTACACAAATAATATTATTGGGTTGAGATCATATATATAATTGATTCCTGCTACTAGCATTAGCTAAAAGATCTGTTGTATCTTGAGGGACTACTCAAGTAAATCTTTTAGGACATAGTTATTATAACACGCTTTAGAAAATTCATTTTCTAATACATTATATTTTCTCAAAATCCTAACAATCTAAAAAAATTATTTATTCCAAAACACTAATACCTTCCAAGCTACCATGAAAGCTTTATTCTCCAATGTTAAGGTGTTGTCTTTACTTAGAGATGGAATGGAGTCGAACAGGAGCATCTGTTATTGTTATCAGCCTTCATGCTTTTAAAGGAGCTTCAATCGAATTAAGACCTGGTAAAAATTATTATTTTAATCCTCTGTCAAGTATGTTTCTTGTCCATGTCTTAATACGAGAAAGTTTGACGCAAATAAGTGTGTGGAATATTATTATTATTAATATTACATGTACCGTGGATCAGTATTCCACACATGTTGGGGGTGAAAATACTTGAGAAATATCATATAGTGTGATATTATTATACTGAGTTCTCCACTATCTATATAGTGATGATAAATGATGTTAAAATTACTTGAAGACATAAGTGCTTAACCACATATTGAGAGATGGAATTATATCCATCAACTATTTGAATCAGAAGTGGAACTTGGCTAATTCGTTGATTAATTGTTGGTTATTTATAAAACATCGAGGGGAACGAGACTAAACATTAAGCCAAATTGAGTATTAACAAGTGATGGTAACCCGATCTGTGTGATTGGAGATCCCATGATTCAGGTTCATATCTTCCTTACTCTTAAAAGTAGAATCGTGGAAAAAAAAATTGGGGTGATGTGTCTTTTTTTGGTAATTTTGAATTATTTTTAAATTAAAATGTGTTAATATTTGTTTAATTTTTAGCGGAAAAAAAAAATAAGAATTCTAACTCCCTCCTACAATTAAGGAGAGTGGACCAATCATTTTTTTTCTTTTTTTCTTTTTCTTTTCTTTTCTTCTAAATATTTGAAAGTCGTATAACTTTTTCGTCTCAACTCCGTTTTTTATGAAAAATATATTAAATTAATCTTCTTTTCACGATCTTCGATTTGACACCCATTATGCATGTATTAAATATTAATTTTTAGGTGTAGTTTACTTTTTTATGATTATTATGATATATTTTGATTTTAAATTTTTTGTATATAAAATAGAAAGTGTCATGTATTATTATAAATGATAATGATAATTTCTTTTTGTTTGAAAAAATGGTCTACTCTTTTTTAGAAAATTAATTTCTTTTACTTTTTATTAAAAAAATTAATTTCTTTTACTTTAGTTTCGGCTTTTTATAGTAATTTTGGATTGACTGAATCATTTTTTTAAAGAAATATGATATAAAAAATGAGTCAATTTGTTAGAGGTACAATTTACAATAGAAAGTTAAGATGTAATAGTTAAAATGATTTGTTTATTGAATTAGTGTGTTTTTTTTTTTAAATAGAAAAATTATGTTAACTAACAGATATAATCAGTTGATTATTTTTACATTTAAATACGTCACAATAATATACCTTAACACCCTTTGCTTAATGAACTAATACTATTGCGAGATTTCATGCTAATATTACTAAATCCTAAATATAATATGTCATTTTTTATATTATTTCACTTTATACGAATTTGTATAAGTATTAGTATATTACTCAAATGTTACAAATATACAATTATCTTATAGACCAGTATTATGCTATATATATTTTATGTCGAATTTTTATCTATTACAGTACAACATTTCATACAAATCATTTATAATATACTACCTCCGTCCCACTCTAACTTTCCTACTTTCCTTTTTGGTTTGTCCCAACTTAACTTTCCAGCCCATAAATGACAAACTTCTCTCGCAATCTCCACCCTCAACCTCCACCTTTAAAAAAGTCAAAGATTTTACAAAATCTGTTTTTTCTTAACCTCCGTGCCCGGTCAAAGTAGGAAACTTAAGCCGGGACGAAGGGAGTACCTTATTCATTGCTTATTTCATTTTCATTATTATACATATTTACCTTTATATTTTAATAATAATATAATAAATAAATTTTACCCCGTGCATCGCGCGGGTGGACAACTAGTGGGTAATAACAAGTCACTTGTTATTCTTGCTAGCATATTTATAATTTTGTCCCTTTCTATGGTGTGTGTGGTATTAGACTGCAAAATCGTGAGGATAAGCTAAAGTTTTTAATGAGTTTCATATCCCTTAAGGGTGGTATGTTATTTGCAGAATCTACTTGGTTTGGCACACCTATATGAGTGTAGAGTGGGGCCACTCCTATAAGATAGTGGTTAAGCCTCTAGAGTACTCATGAACTATATTAGGCACGCGCATTGCCGATAAAGCACAACACTACGTTGCCCTACGAAATTATGTGTGGGATGTGATTGATAAGAATTTAACTTACACTAAAGATACTTTAGTTATAGAAGTTAAAAACTTCACTAAAACTCTGTGAATTATCTCTTATCTTTCTAGGTCTGGTTCGTAGTCCAAAAGACACAAGATTTTACGCATTCTACATTATTAGCACAATATAAGTTTTTATTATTTTCTATAAAATACTTTCTTTTGATATAGGTGGGGATTGTTGGAAAAATTGTTTATTTCAAAGAAATTATATATATATATATATATATATATATATATAATCAACATTAATTATGTTTGTATTTAATTTTACAATTAAAATAATTTAAAACTAATTATTACCGTATATTATTTAATATGTAACTTCCTTAGCGCTATTATCATTTATGCTTGGATTGAACTTTATAAATATTTATCATTATGTGTTCGTTACTATTTGAGTGTATGTGTGTGTGTGTACTTTCTTGTAGTGAAGGGGGAAGACAAATGTTTTTCCCTAATGTAACATATGCTAGTATCATCTTTGACTATTGTTACTATTTACACAAAAAATATTGTTGGGTTGAGATCACATATTCGTTGATTCTTGCTCCTAGCATTAGCAAGAAGATTAGTTGTATCCTGGGAAATTGCTCAAGTAAATCCTTTAGGACAATGTTATTATAACACGCCTAATTAAATTCATTTTTCTAATACATTATAGTTTCTCAAAATCCTAACAAAAATATATTATCATAGATTAATTTAGTTGCACTTTACTTTTTCTACAGTTTTCATAGTTAAGGTTAGTTTTAAGAGGAGTTTGCTAAGGAATCAAAAAAGACGACGAATATTTTTTCGCCATAATTAATTGGTGACTATAATATTTAGACTCTCGTTTTTAATTCAATTTTTATTCTTTGTTAACCAATGAGTTTACTTATAATATAAGTTTTCTCTTATATTGCTATGAAGTAGTTGTTTATATCTTAGGGTTAGAAAGTAGGTTTTAATTACGAATGTGAATGTTTATATGTATGATATAATTATTTGTTTTTCTTGTTATTCGATGTGTTGAGTTTTTATTGCTGTTAGAATAGCCAGATCACCTAAGCCCAGTGACGGGCCCAAAAATTTAGTTGAGGGCGGCCATTTATAGATAGATCTAGACGTTCTTTTTACGGAATAATTTTCTTTTAACAATGCTCACGTGGCATAGTTTTACTCATATATAGGAGCAGATTCTAAGTAGGTTAAACTTAAAATATTGGATAATGATATTAAAAAATAATATCTTATAAAATTAAAGGAGGACTATCGTTGTGCGCCCCATAAATGTAATCAACTATATAAATAAAACTAGAAAACAATTTAAATAAGATCAATAAATTGATTTAATCTCAAAACGAAAAAAAATCAAGATATAAAGTTTGTATCTTTATTATATTTTCTAACATCTTTATTTATATTACTTATACATAACAATAAATACATAACAATAAATTCATCTCCTTCAAGTTAAAAAGTAGAATTATTTATTTTATGTAATTAAGTTATATTAAAATTGACTAAAATACACACACATAATAACACATTATGACGGGGCCAAAGGGGAACATACATATATAATAGCATATTATGACAGGGCCAGGGGGCCCAATGCCCCCATTGGCCCATCGTCGGTCCGTCACTGCCTAAGCCTAGCACTCTAGAATTACATACCCAAAAAAGGACCGAAAGGTGAGGGTATTGGTGAACAAACAAGACACGACATAATATATACCAAGATTATTCTGGAAGGTGAGGTTATACTGTAAGGATATTTCTAGGCACTTTTATGAGTTATAGACACTTCAACTGAGATGATTGTTTGTTGTGTATAATCCACACCTTAGGCACTTTGGAAGAAGTTAAGATGCATAATAGTGAAGCCCCATAACAATAAGACAAAATACTTATATATACACACACACACATAGTCACATGCGCGACTATCTATGGTTGCATGGTAGTTAATCCCGAAACTTTCATCCTAACGTAACCTTTAATATTTGATAATTTTTGTTTAATCATTAACCTTTTTCTAGTGATAATTTGTTCATTGAGTTATTCTCTTGGTATTGTCGTAGGGTTTAAATATTTAGTAAATAAGATAACAAACAAATGAATCATCTATTTGATCCGGCTAGATATTTGAGTACTAGGATCACTATAATAAATTGTTTAGGTTCATCTTCACTAGTCTCTATGGGATACTGATACACATTGTGTATACATGCATTTAGGTCAATTTTAAGTGTATATTTATAGCATTTGCATGTGTATATGGTTGATAATTGCTTATATTTCATATCTTGGACCATTTAATGTGTTTGATTTGTTTTAAGGTATTTTTTAGCATTTTCAGGATTAAAAGCCACAATTTATGATTAAGGATCAAAAGAACAAGTCGAAGGGAAGGCTAAACCGGACAAAGCCGATTAAAATCGGTCCGAACCGGCCAAAACCGGCCCAGACCAGTTCAGACCGGTCTAAACTGGTCAAGGAAGCCTAAACGAACAGAAGGAACCGACACGGTCGCATCAAAGAAATGACGCATTCACGTCGAAGGGTTAAAAACAGCGAGCTCAGAATGCATTAACGCAGTCGCGTCACGTGATGACGCGATCGCGTCAACAAGCCAACTCGGTCGCGTCAAAAGGCCTATTTTATGAAGATTTCCTAATTTTAATAGGATTTGGATCCTATACTCCCAAAGATTCGTCCCCAACTCTATAAAAAGGACCCCAAGCTCGAATAGACAAGGGGGAATCATATTACAACATATTTTCTCATACTTTTACGTCGGAGTGGAAGCGTGTGAGCGAGAAGACGAAGATCGACAAGACGATTCATTCGGGTTTAGTACTTCTTTCTAGTTTTATTCTTTATGATGTTTTGCATGGAATATTGTATTGAATTTTCGCTAGGCATGAGTAGCTAAGCTATTCGTGTCCTAGGGGTTTAGAAAGTAGGGATTTTTACGACAATGTTCTTAATTATGTTTTGATTTATAAACTCCGTTTTATGTGTTTATCTTTATGCTTGTTTTTCCAATTGAATTTAGTTTGATCACCTAGATTTAGTTATCTCGTTTAAAAATTCCGCTTCGAGAGGAGGGAATTGTTATTAGACGTACGACATAGAGTGCAATTGTCTATGACTGTGTAGGCATTGGTTTATGAGCTTTTGAGAGTTATTAGGATTAATTGACTCGAGAGGGTAATTATCTTAATTAATCTACAATCTAGTCGCTTCGAGAGAAGGGTTAGGTTATTGGAGCGCCGCTTAATAAACACTAGAATCTGGTTTAAAGGTCTATAAGTTGAGCATATTCATCATTGAAGTAAGTCCTGAAATCGAATCCCTAGAATACTTTCTTGTTAATTGAAATCTCTTGTGTTTGATAATTCATAGTTAAGTAATTCTTTAGTTTAAGTCTTTAATTTGTTATAAACTCACTCTTGAAATCCTAGTATTTAGTTAGGATAGTCCTAGACAATCGGGGTATCAAACTACCTAACCTATTCCTTGTGTGATCGACCTTGACTGCCTCTACTACACCTACACCCGTACACTTGCGGTAATTTAGGGGTTGAAAATAGTCCTTTCAAGTTTTTGGCGCCGTTGCCGGGGAATAGGCTTAGCGTCTTAGTTTTTATCTTGAATAATAGGAGGATACTAAACTAGAGTTTACTTTTCGTAATTTTTATTTCTAATTTTCGTTTTTATTTTTTATTTATTTTAGTATTACGCGGTAGTTCTTGTTTCTGGTGGTTCTAGGCTTTGCATGCAGACCAGATCGAAAGGGCAAGAAAATCTTCTTCCTTTTGATCCTGAAATTGAAGCAACAGCCCGCAGATACCGCACGAGAAGAAACCCCACAATTGAGATGGAGAACGTACCGCAACATCCGAATCAGGATGAAGATCTTAACAGAGTACTGACAGCTTTGGCACGCTTGGATGACCGAGTCACAAATATTCAGCAGCAGCTACCTCCACAGCAGCCACAGCTACCACAACAGCAGGGGCATGAAGAACCAGAGGAAGTAGATGAGGATGACATTCCTATCAGTGATTGTCTGCGACCTAACCCAAATCAGCAGACAAGAGGAGTACAACCCCCACCACTCAATGCAAACATTTTTCGAGCTGAAGCCTGCACTAATCAATATAGTGTAGCAAAACCAGTATGGGGGAGGTACTTTGGAGGATCCGAATGTGCATTTGATCAAATTTCGCAGACTGGCGGACACAATCAAGATAAATCATGTGCCGCACGAGCAGGTTAAGGTGAGACTGTTCCCTTTCTCACTGAAGGACAGAGCACTACAATGGCTTAATTCGCTCGAAGATATCAGAGATTGGGAAGACTTGAGTACTTCTTTTCTGTTGAAGTAATTTCCACCGAGCAAGATGCTCGATCTGTAGAATCAGATTAACCAGTTCAAGCAATTGGACCAAGAACCATTCGGAGAAGCTTGGGAGCGATTCCGGGATCTTATCCGGAGTTGCCCTCAACATGGGTTTACGAAGAAGCAGCAGGTATGCAAGTTTTATAATGGTCTATTTACTCCGACAAGAAACCAGGTAGATGCAGCTGCAGGTGTGAGTTTGATGGAGAAGTCAATGAAGATGGCATTCTCAATCTTGGAAGCAATGGCCATAACAAGCTACCAATGGTCGAATGAGAGGGACCTGTCAAGGAAAGTGGTGAATGTAATGGAAGTGGAAGCAGGCAGCACTGAGTCGAATGAAAAGCTGATGTCGCAGCTGACAGCCTTGACGAGTCAGGTAAATTTGCTAACTAGTCTGACGTTAGCATAACAGCCAGGGGGTCAGGAAGAAGTTGAAGACGTAAACTTTGTGAATCAACGAAACTTCAACAATTTTCAGAACAATCAGCCTAGGAACAATCAGTACCCTCAGAATCGGAACCATCAGAACTTTTCGTATGGTAATTCGCAAAATACACTTAATCCACCACCCGAATTTACTGTTACCAATGGGATAATTCATGAAGGCACAAAGCCCACACAAGAGGAGATTGTGCAGTCCTAGTTTGCTAAATACGATGAGAAACTAGCTCAGTTGGAGAAGAAAGTAGATGAAAAGTTTATTGAGCTAAACAAACACATAACTGGACAGGGTGCTGACATCAAAAAGCTCGAGAACACATTGGTTCAGACTCAAGCAGGGCCAGTATCCGAGTGACACAGTGGTTAATCCAAGGGAGCACTGTAATGTTGTGAAGCTAGAGGAGCAAAAAGATGCTGTGAAATCAAGTAAGGTTCAAGAAACCGAAGCAGACGAACCAGCATATGTGCCTCCACCGGCATATGTACCTCCTCCTCCATTTCCTCAAGCACTGAATAGAAGGAAGATAGCATCTAGTGGCGACAATGATACTATGAGCACGAAGGACCATGAAGTGAAGAAATCAAGTGAGAGGATAAAAAACATTGAGAGGAATGAGGAAGTCAATACCATCATAGATAAGAAAATTTCATCTCCTATTCTTGATGAGTCTTTTGATTTTTGTTTTAAAAATTCATTCTTTGCTAACCTTGATCCTTTAGAGCGCTCTAGCACTGTTATTGTGAAACAGGAACTATTTCAAGAGAGAGTCCAAGATGGGGGGTAACAAAGAAGGAAGAACTTCAACCCACCCAAGAGGAAACCAAGAAGAGGAAGGATGGAAAAGAGACAACAAAGAAGAAACCTAGCAGTCCCAAAAAGAGCACAAACACAAGCATGAAACCAAAAAGAGCAACAAAAGCAAAAGATCCAGGGAGTTTTACTATTTCTTGCTCAATTGGTAGTCATGATTTTCGCAATGTCATGTACGATATGGGGTCTAGCATAAATCTGATGTCTCTTAAGTTGTATAGACAATTAGGATTAAGTGAGATTAAACGATCCTTTACTACTATCCAATTGGCTGATGGATCTTCATTAACGCCATTGGGAGTAGCAGAGAATGTATTGGTGAGATTGTTGAATTTTGAATTCCCTAGTGATTTCTTAGTTGTCGACGTGAAAGGGAATGATGAATTTCCTTTTATCTTAGGAAGACCCTTCTTGGCGACTAGCCAAGCACTTATAGATGTGTCCAAGGGGGAGTTGATTTTTCGTGTTCAAAACGAAACCATCACCCTCCCAATACATAGGTCGGGTCTAAGGGGTAGGCATAATTGTAGCATTGTTTATACTACCCAAGCTGCTGTAAGAAATCCACACACCCCAAATAGCTCGTTAATTGCTCATAAATTACCAAAACTCGGGGTGGCTAGAAAATGATTGATAGGAAAAGGACGTCTGGCTGATGACGTAAAATAAAGCGCTTGTCGGGAGGCAACCCGATGTTTATTATTTTATTTTATTTTAATTATTTTTATTAGTTATGTGTTTTTACTTATGTTTCTAGAGTTTTTAGGTTATTAGGAACCAACATTGACAACTCAAGAGCAAAGCAGAACGCGTTAGCAAGATGCAGAGGACGAGGGGCAGTGGACGCGACACGGTCGAGTCACCTAATGACTCGGTCGCGTCCAAAATTCAACCCTGGACAAGTCGCAGGACAGTGAGCAGCAACGCGGTCGCGTCACGCCTACCCACAGCACAGATCAGTATGCCGCGACCACCAAGGGCGACGCGGTCGCGTCAATTCGCGAGACCAAATATTTCAAAATTGCAGCTAGCTAACACAAGCAAAAGATAAGAGCAAGATCGTCGTTGGGATGCAATGGCTCAACTTTGGAGCCAACATGGATTTCAACATCCACCGCCGCCATGATTTGTGAGTCGAGCACCCAGTTGTACCACTCTTTTCCCACAAACTTGGCCTTTGACCAAGTTTGGGGGAGGGAGTGAATAGTGGGACGACTTGGCCGCTAATTACATTTTTTTGCGCATTATCTACTTTATCTCTTTTGCTTAGTCAGTTATTTATTTTGTGCTTTGAGGAGCCTGTGAGCTCGTTTTGTGTTGGCATTCTTGTGATTTAGTCATTGGGTCTGTGAGACCATTTTTGTGTTCTTTGCATTGCTAGTCATGTTGGTCGTAGTAGGTTTTAAGTTTTAGTTATGTATTTGGTTATTGGAGTCAAGAAATAATGAACCCGAGTAGTTGGTTGAGTCCTGAAAGAAAGAGAAACTTAGGGAAACGATAGACGATGATGTGTTAATGATGAAGTTATTTTGTGTGAAACATTGATAAATTAGCATACAGTAGAGCATGAGACGTAATTTGAGACGAAATTGAGCTTGAACCTAGAATATTCAATCAAAATTAACCCTGTGAGAATTTGAGCCTAATTGTACTCCTATCTTCGGAGTAATATACTTTCTTTCGGTGTGAATTTGATTGAATATGTGTACTAGTCTCTAGAACTTGCCTTGAGTCTTTACTAAGAATGTATCAAGTATGTGTTGTGATTTAGGAAATGATCTTAGGCAGTTTTCGTTTTCAGCCTATTTTCAAGCCTTAAAAAGTCGCCCTTTGTACCAAAAGATTCATTACTTATCCCTAGTTAGCCCATTTGAACTTAATAGCCTGTTATTTTGTAGCCCGACAATACAACCCAAAAACCTTTCAATTTAAGCCTTTGGCCTTAACTGGATTAATCAAGTAAGAGGGAGGAGGATTGGAAGGTAAAAATTTTGGGAATAAAAGGAAAAACTAGTGGATATTCACAAGATGAAGGGAAGAACAAAACAATAGGTGAAAATCCGAGAAGAATAGCCTCTCCTAGTGCGAAAGTCTTATAATTAAAAAAAAATTGAAAAAGAAAGAAAGTTTGTTGTTGTTAGTATTTTTGAGGAGAGGCTAGGACATAAATGCTTAACTGTGAATTTGAATAGGAAAGCCGGGTAGTCCCAAGATGTGGTACCCACACAAATGAAAAGCACTTGGGTTGTACGGACTTTTAAAGGTGAAGAGGTTACTTTGCAGGGTGATTTGCTGAGATTTGAAGAGTGAGGTTGAGTAATTATATTGAGGGGTAGTCGGGTTAGACGTAACTTGATTAGTCCAATGAATAGTCACTTATATCCAAATGTATCTCATTTGATCTTAAGCCCACATTACAACCAAAAGAAATACCTTTTTGATCCTTTGTCACACGTATCGAGTACGAGGTCTAGTTTAGACGATTGACAAGCTTATGGTAGATTGTGCTTATAGTTCAATTTAAGTGAAATATGTTTAGCCTAAACACTTGAGAGATGAGAGAATCACTTACTGGTGAGGATTGAATAAATTTGAAAGTTCAACGTCTCGAAAGTAATTGATTTTTGCGTTATCGCATATGCTCAATTATACTGTGTAGCTTAGCTTTTTGAGAAAATCAAACTGAAACTTGATTCATCGTCTAAATCGCCCTAAATACATGTGGTCTTGTTCTATTTATTTTGTATGTTGTTTGGGACGAACAACAGTTTAAGTTTGGGGGATTTTGATAAACGTTGTGTATACATGCGTTTAGGTCAATTTTAAGTGTATATTTATAGCATTTGCATGTGTATATGGTTGATAATTGCTTATATTTCATATCTTGAACCATTTAATGTGTTTGATTTGTTTTAAGGTATTTTTGAGCATTTTCAGGATTAAAAGCCACAATTTATGATTAAGGATCGAAAGAACAAGTCGAAGGGAAGGCTAAACCTGACAAAGCCGATCAAAACCGGTCCGAACCGGCCAAAACCGGCCCAGACCGGCTCAGACCGATCTAAACCGGTCAAGGAAGCCTAAACGAACAGAAGGAACCAACGCGGTCGCATCAAAGAAATGACGCGTTCGCGTCGAAGGTTTAAAAACAGCGAGCTCAGAATGCATTAACGCAGTCGCATCACGTGACGACGCGGTCGCGTCAACAAGCCAACTCGGTCGCGTCAGAAGTCCTATTTTATGAAGATTTCCTAATTTTAATAGGATTTGGATCCTATACTCCCAAAGACTCGTCCCCAACTCTATAAAAAGGACCCCAAGCTCGAGTAGACGAGGGGGGGAATCATATTACAACATATTTTCTCCTACTTTTACGTCGGAGTGGAAGCGTGAGAGCGAGAAGACGAAGATCGACAAGACGATTCATTCGGGTTTAGTACTTCTTTCTAGTTTTATTCTTTATGATGTTTTGCATGGAATATTGTATTGAATTTTCGCTAGGCATGAGTAGCTAAGCTATTCGTGTCCTAGGGGTTTAGAAAGTAGGGATTTTTACGGTAATGTTTTGAATTATGTTTTGATTTATAAACTCCGTTTTATGTGTTTATCTTTATGTTTGTTTTTCCAACTGAATTTAGTTTGATCACCTAGATTTAGTTATCTCGTTTAATAATTCTGCTTCGAGAGGAGGGAATTGTTATTAGACGTACGACATAGAGCGCAATTGTCTACAACTGTGTAGGCATTGGTTTATGAGCTTTTGAGAGTTATTAGGATTAATTGACTCGAGAGGGTAATTATCTTAATTAATTAACGATCTAGTCGCTTCGAGAGAAGGGTTAGGTTATTTGAGCGCCACTTAATAAACACTAGAATCTGGTTTAAAGGTCTATAAGTTGAGCATATTCATCATTGAAGTAAGTCCTGAAATCGAATCCCTAGGATACTTTCTTGTTAATTGAAATCTCTTTTGTTTGATAATTCATAGTTAAGTAATTCTTTAGTTTAAGTCTTTAATTTGTTATAAACTCAATCTTGAAATCCTAGTATCTAGTTAGGATAGTCCTAGACAATCGGGGTGTCAAACTACCTAACCTATTCCTTGTGGGATCGACCTTGACTGCCTCTACTACACCGTTGAAAATAGTCCTTTTAGATACGACTTTGTTTGCCACTAGCTGCTACTGTACCATACGCTTGAGATGTAGCTGGTAGAAATTAGAGGGATCAAGTTTCTGGTGCCGTTATCGGGGATTAGTGTTTAGGGGTTAATTAGATATTACTAAGTCTTAGTTGTAAGTAGTCGAGGCTTTTCATTGATTTTTAATTTTCATCTTTTTCATTATTTGTTTTAAAAAAAAATCGAAAAAGAAATTCGTTTTTTTTTTTGAATTTTTTTATTATTTTTTTTGTTTAGAAAATCTGCAGTGATTGTTGTCTAATGTGCATTGGTTTCTAACAGATTTTTAATGTTCTATCTTAGAGTATATGTATTGTGCATGAAAACCTTATCTACGGATGGAGATATTATACCCAGACTTAGAGATAGAAGCTACCATTAGAAAGAGATATTCCGGTCAGTCTGGACTGAAACTCTTAGCAATGGAAGACAACCGGATTCGACATGAGGAACATGAGGAAAATCTGATAGAACAAGCCCAACCACCACTAAGGGACTTGTTCAGGCCAGTAGTCAATCAGAACTTCGGAGGATTACAAAGGCCAGCAGTTCTCGACAATATGTAACATCTAGAAATATGTTTCAGCATGTATATGACATTTGATTGATATGTTAACTATCATTGCATGTCATTTAGTTAGATTAACAGGAACATATGTGTCATTTCGTTATTTTGAGCTAGTGTCGTTGACCGTTTGCTTAAGTGTGCAGGAACATCCATATGTACCAGTCACCGGTGTGGAATATAATAAAACTAAAAGTAAATAATAGATAATAATTGGATACACAAATAAGGTTAGATTTCGAACCAACAATACATAAAATTATTAATGACTTATTCGACTTAAGAAACACTACAAGAAAACTGCCAAATCCAACGGAAAATTTCCAATGGCATAAAAGCCGTTGGAATTTTTAAAAATTCCAACAGTAATTCCAACGGCAAATGAGCCGTTGGAATTTTTTCCGAAATTCCAACAGCAAATGGCCGTTAGAATTGATGTTGGAAAAAAATTCCAACGGGTAGCCGTTGGAAAAAAAATTTCAACGGTAAAAATTCCGTCGGAATTGCCGTTGGAATCATTTTTCCGTTGGAATTTAATTGTTGGAACACAAAAATTCCAACAACCACTTTTCCAACGGCATAAAAACCGTTGGAATTGCCGTTGGAATTAAAATTCCAACGGAGATTTACCATATTCCAACGGTTTTTGGTAAATTACCGTTGGAATTTTAATTCCAACGGTTTTTATGCCGTTGGAAAAGTGACTGTTGGAATTTTTTTGTTCCAACAATTAAATTCCAATGGAAAAATGAGTCCAACAGCAATTCCAACGGAGCCTCTTACTGTTGGAATTATTTTTTCCAACAGCTATTCCAACGGCTTCTGCTGTTGGAATTTTTTTCCAATAACAATTCCAACGGCCTTTTGCCGTTGTAATTTTTTCCAAAATTCCAACGGCTCATTTGCTGTTGGAATTATCATTGGAATTTTAATAATTCCAACAATTTTTATGTCGTTGGCATTTTTTCTTTAGAATTTGGCAATTTTCTTGTAGTGAAATAGTAATAAAATTACTTGTTTAATTAATTATATTCGAATTACGTGATTATTATCTGAGTTACTTGCTTAATTATATTTCGAAAATCATATAATTTGCATAAGTGTTACGATTATAATGTTATATTCTATAAAATGTATTTATATGCTTGTACCTTAGATATGTTGTACCTTGAATAGATTAGGAATACGAAGTATGTGCTTGTACTTTGGAGTGCTTGTACATGGTCTCACACATGCTTATCAACTTGATACAATTATTATTATTTGATGAAATTGGTAAAAAATATAGGGAAATAATTCGAAACCCACTAGAAGCCAAATGACAATTTTGAATGTCATATGTGATAATAATTCAAAACTTATATATATGTTGCTATATGTATATTGCTATATGATTTATATTGTCACATCATATATACTTAGGTTACTTTGTTTTAAATTGGACTTAACTTAGTACTCCAATAAGTTTCGAATTAATACACTTGGAACGAATGGACTTTAATTCTTAGAACTTTAACCTCTTAACGTAGTACGAACTACGAAGGTTATAGGTGCTACTCTTGGACTATAAGGTATTTTTAGAATACACTCACGCTATAATATATGACACAACTTGAAGATTATTGTTACATTTTGACAAATTTAGAATACAATTTCGGCATAAGGGTTTTAGTGTACAATTTTTATAGGACTAAACTATCACAAAACTTATTAGAATTAACCTAAATTAACACCCTAAACTAGCCTCAATGCACAAAATGAACCCCTTGAACCTAAGTTGCCGAACCAAATACCCCCTATCAAGCCTTGGTCCATTAGCGTACTAATGGGAGACACTATTCCCATATCTACCTATGCACCCCTTCGATCACCACCACAACCTCCACATCGCCAACCCTATTTGACACCTAATACATGCAAGGAACTTTAATGACACTTCAATCGCATGAATAATACTCACCACTCACCCATCTTTCATGATCAAAAGGCCGGAAGTTCTAACCGGACCTGACTGACCTGCTTACCCTGCTCTGTCGCTCTTACATCGGACTTACTTGTTCCGACTTAGTATGCCCTGCTCTTCCACCGAAGTTGGCACCAACTGTGTTTTCCCCACACACTAGGTGCTCCTCAGAGTGTCTTGGCCCAACAGCCCATGCATAGTCGTCCTTCCTACATCGTGTGTTTTCTCCTCACATACTATGTGCCTTTGTATCTTTCTTGATATTTTCAGTCTCCTACTGGTTGGTGCTAGTTTTCGACATTTATGATTTGTCTTGTTTATGATAGCTTTGTAAGTTTTGTTTAGAGCATTAGGGTACGCTACTTTCTCACTGTATCACTTTCTGTTTTTATTTTAATACAAGCAACTATTTAATATAATGATCAAAAGGCCGAAGAGGCTTTCGCCTCCTAACACAACTCACATTTCTACCTCTCTCTCTAGCTCTATCACTCTTCGATCACTCTCTTTCTCACTCAAAGGAGAAGATCATCTTCTTCTCACATCCTTCTCTAAAAGCTTTCGGCTAGCACCCCTTCTAACCTTCAACATCTCCAATTGTTCAAGTGAGCTTTTGGCTTGGAGCAAGGAGGATCTACGGGTCACCTTCAAGCTCATTTCCAACTTCAACTCCATTTCCAAGACCACACTTCCTAGTTTTAGTTTATTTTTAGGGTGAAAATGTTGTATAGTTTCGGTTAGGGGTGGAATGGTGTAATTATGTATTTTGTACAATAAACTCACACACACTAGTATAATTATATGTGTATGCATCTAGATTAGGTTGTGATGATCACCATACTTAAATTGTGTCTCTGTATGTGTTAATTGTGATGATCTTCATATGATTATGATGAATTATGTATTAGTTGTGTTCTTATTAAGTGGCATGTTTAATCCAAAGTCTTGCATGTGATTATTGGTAAAGATATGATCAAAATATGTTAGATGTTGATTTAGGGATGATTATGTATTAATTATGTAATTGATGAAATTATGCTTGAGTATGTTTCGAATATGGTGTTAACGCTAATTACTATTTGGTAGAAAAATGATCAAATATGCTTAAATGATGATTAAGAGTAATCCTATGTTAATCTAGGGAATTTTTTACGAAAAACTTGGATAAAAATGAATCAATATGTTTCGGTTAGAATATGATGAAGTTTGAATGTTGATATTTTGTGAAATTTGGGATGGATAAATTGTGACCATGATACAATTTGGACAAGAATTTTATCACAAAAGATTGAAAATTAATTTTGTGAAAAGTATTGATCAACATTCAGCAAAAAATTGGAAATTGAATATAAAGTGATAATTGTTTTGTTGATTTCATTATTAGCATGTTTAATTTATATGTTTTGGTATAAGTTGCAATTTATTAGATTGAATTGAGAAAAAATATGAAGTGTGTGTGTATATATATATATGGCAATTATTGAAATAAGAATGATAATATGATTACTTAGTTCATTTAGAGGTAATTTGAACTTATGGTTGATTTGGACTAATTTTGAATTTAGAAATTATTTTATTTGATTCATATAGATTACTAGGGGAAAGCTAATTGAAATTGGGCTTTTGAATAGTTGGACTAGGCTAATGGACTCATAAGTAATATAATTTGGCTTATGATAATTAGTTGAACTAAAAATAATAAAAGGATGGCCTTGGGCCCAATAGGTTAGATAAGTGCGCAAAATAAATTATTTGGGCGCAACATAATAGGTATTGGGCTTTGAACATATAAGACTTTAGAATAAATTGAATGGGTCTTAGGTTTACTAGGCTGAGAACTAAACTCGTATTGGACCGAGACATAGGTTTCGATCTAAATGTGCAGATTCAAGGCGAAAGCTAAATGGTTAGCATCATAGCTAACAAGATTAGTCCTAGCAAGAAAGGTAGTGCAGTCGTCGAAGGGTGAAGAAAGCTATATCAACTAAGCAGCTTACTGAGAGATGAAAAGAGAAGAAATTGTGATTTTTAGAGTAGTTGAGAGTAGCTAACTCAATTATTTCAAGTTAAGTCACTTTATCCAAACATTTAACCCACATTTACCAAAAGCCTACATTATGATCAAAATAAAGACCTTTTTCTATTCCAAGCTACATACATAAAAGTGCAATGACGGGATAGACGATATGCAAGCATATGGTAAGTCTTGTGCATGATGCAACTTCGTTGAGCGAAATTATCTCATATTATACACTTGAGCGATGAGTGATACACATACCTAGTGAGGATAAATTGTTTAGAGGGGCTTAGCTGTTAAGAGTAGTTGAAGTGTGTTTGCCACTACAAGTCCTTAATGCCGTGTTGTGCATACTTTGAAATTATATTTCCTGAAGCATTATTTGTTTGCCATTGATCCACAGTAAAAGCTGAGCATGTTCTAGTTTTCATCATTTTCTTTTTAGTTGTTCGGGACACACAATGGTTAAGTTTGGGGGATTAATCATCACTCCATATTTTAAGGTACATATTCATAGTTAAAATGATGCATTATTCAGTGAATTAGTCCTTCTTGGATAGTAGGCTTGGAAGGAAGGAATTGAAGAATTGGGCCCAAGATAGCCTTTGGGTAGGTCCAAGGGGGAGTGGAGAAGTCCAAAACATGAAGTTAAAAAGAGGATTAATTCGAGCAACATATGCTCGACTGAATGGCCTTATTTGGCTCGGTCATACACCCTGTGTTTTTCAAGAAATCAAGTGCAATTAATGGACGGTTGCTCGGCCGAATGCCGTAGTGGCTCGGTCCTGCAAAACGCCATGTTTTTTTATCGATAGACGCATTCTTATGGGTTTCATCCGATTTAAGCCCGGTCCGAACCTACTGTTGTGTACTCCTATAAATACCTAGCCTTAAAATTGTTGAAAAACACATTATCATATATTAGAATTAGTTTTACCTTAATTTTTCTACAATTTCCATAGTTAGGTTAGTTTTCAAAGCAGTTTGCCGAGGAGCCGGAGAGGATGACATAGATTCTTCCATTGGAATTAATCGGTGACTATAGTATTCTGACTCTCGTTTTTTATTCAGTTTCTATTCTTTGTTAACCAATGAGTTTATTTATAATATATTTTTTTTTTTATATTGCTATGGAGTAGTCGTTTTATGTCTTAGGGTTAGAAAGTAGGTTTATTACAAATGTGAATGTTTATATGTATGATATAATTATGTGTTCTTGTCGTTATTTGATGTGTTGAGATTTGATTGCTCTTAGGATAGCTTTTCACTTAACCTAGTACTCTAGCATCACATACCCAAAATAATGTTGCTGGAAGGTGAAAGTATTGATGGACAAACAACGCTCGATATAATATATACCAAGATTGTTCCGAAAGGCGAGGTTATACTGTGGGGGTATTTTCTAGGCACTTTTAGGAGTTATAGGCACTTCAAATGGGATGGTTGTCTGTTATCTATAATCGACACCTTAGGCACTTCGGAAGGAGGTTTAAGATGAATAATTGTGAAGCCTCATATCAATAAGACATAGTAATTATATATATATATATGCAGTTACATGTACAGTTGTCTTTGGTTGGATCATAGTTAATTCTAAAATCTACATCCTAAGATAGCCTTTAATATTTTATAATCTTCGTTTAATCATTAATAGTTTGCTAGTGAGGATTAGTTTATTCAGTTATTCTATAGCTATTGTTGTTGGGTCTAGATATTTAGTAAGTAGGATAAAAAAAACCAATCAATCATTTATTCGATCTGCCTAGATACTTGAGTACTAGGATCACTGTAGTAATTTGATTAGGTTCATCTTCACTAGTATATATGGGTTTATGACCTTGCTTGCTACTAGCTGCTACTACATCGTACACTAGTGGTATAGTTAGTAGTTTTTAGAGCGATCAATTACCCTCATATGGTCATCTAGACATACATCACCTAATTATTTTATTTTCTATAAGACTCTAATATTCTTGGGAAAAAATGCGTCAACATTAATTCTTATGATTGGTGCCTTAAAATAAAAAAGCTATTTATCCTTTAGATTACTTAATGGTGACGATATTGGCGCATAACTTTGGTGATTAGATCAACTTCTGAATTGAGTTATAACATTGGTAGCTTAATGGTGCAGAGTTGTTGTGGATCATAGCATTGTAACTATAAGACAGATAAAACCTCTTTGTCTAATTTTTCTAAAGATGTCTCCAACCTATAAGAAAGATAATAGTTCACAGGTTCCCCAATATAAATACCTTGTGTTTTATTACAATTAGAATAAATAATCTAATAATGAAGATGTAGTTAGTTATTTCTTCTTTTTTTTTTCTAGGCGAACATGCAACCGGGCTTTTAGATATTTCACCATGATCATTGTTTATAAGATTGGGGAAATGTGGAAATGGAAATCATGTAATCTCAACAATTAAATTAGGTGTGCTCCTCGTGATCTGTGAAAAGTGATAGCAATAGAATCACAACTAAACAAATTCTTTACAATTTTTTTGAACACTTTTTTTTCTGTTCATTCTTTCAACCATTATTCCTTGGATAAGAAAAAAGAAAAGGAAAAGTCAAGAATATTTGAATATACCAACTATCAAGAAAGTATTAGATTAATGTCCATATATGCTATGCAAGTAATAATTGAGTACTAATTTCAGAATATGGATTGTGCTTGTGGACTATGGTGTACAGATTTAGGAGACTCTAGATGAGGAATACAAAATAGAAGAGTAAAGAGAAAATTAAGGCATAACACTTTATGTTTGTATCTATAGATATATTTATTATATATATAATTCGAATCGAATATCTAAAATACGAATCAAATATATATATATTCAAAATATTCACAAATAATAAAATTAATTCATATTCGTATTTGAATTCTAATTTTCAAATCCGAATCGAGCAATTTGAATTCAAACCATCGAATAAAAAAAGTTCGCTCCATATACAACTCTGTGTATGGCAATCACACGCAAGTTTTTTTCATCAATCATCAAATATTATAAAACGTATTTATATAATCATAGGCACATAAAATTTGTTTCAATCAAATGGTGACGTCTATAAAATATCATATTGGATATCAATGTAATTTTTTTTTTGTATTTTAGAATTCTGATCTCTAAAGTTAATGTTAAAATATTCATATTTTAATATATGTATTTGATTTTTTTGGATCAATCAGATATTGCAAGATGTCCAAATCACTATTGCTTAGCAATCAAGATCGAATCATGCAAATATGGAAGTGAATTACCAATACGTTTTCTAACAAATCAAAGCATAGCTTCATAAATGAGATGTCATCAAATCATAAATAACCAATCAAATTGAGTCATTTTGTATCATAACTATGACACAATATTCCATCTACACCTACATAAAGGGGTCTCTTCTTCATTCTAAGAGACAAAACATACCATAAGTCAACAAATCAAGAATCTGAGGAAAAACTGAAGATGTGATATTCTCAACATTCAAGCTCAATGTCAAGATGGCTTCAAAGTCGTTCTTCGCACACCCGGTGTCAAGATGGATTCAAGGGCATCCTTGCAGAGTCCAAAAATAATGACATTCTATTTGATAATACAACGCTAAGCCCTTCGACTTAAGGATATTTCAAATCAAGTTAATTTCTTGGGAAAATTTGAAGGAAGAAATATGGATTGTATCACACAAATTATTTATTTCAATTAATAAAATTTTATTTGTGCAATATTTCTTTTTTCAATTATTTCCAACCCACAATTTAGTTGTTACAAAAATGAAAACAAAAGAAATGATAAATTATACAGAAGCGAAAATCTAATATAACATACACACAAACACCGCTTATGAAACATTTGCCAGTCATAGGTTTGATATCTACTTGGACTATGACCTTGAAAAAAATTCTATTACAATAATAATTTTTCTTCCACTATGATTTCAGTTTGATTTTCATATACCATTCTGTAGGAGTAGATGGAAAGTGTTCGATGGTATTGGAGTGGGGAGCCTAAGGAGACAATTCTAGAAATTCAAGGTTATGTACATTAATTTTTTCTTTTGACCTTGTAATGGGGAATGGTCTGCCTCCTTTGCATATGTAGAAAAAAATATTATTTAATATCTCTTTGTGGGGTCATCATTTTCTTGAAATAGTTCTAATTTGCACAATTATTATTGCCAAAATAATATTGTACAAAAGGAAATGTAGGTTAGTTTAGATGATGAAGAATTGGTTTGGTAAAAATGTCAAGATGACCAACTAGAATAATTCATGAAGATGAAGCCGGAATTGAAATAATAAGTATGGTTGGAGCTGTGGGTGGATTACTGGATGAATTATGAAAAATTCAACCAAGTTTTATGAGGGTTAATTGATATAGAAATTTAAATTGATTTTTAACAAATTTCTTGGTAGGGGAGCACACAATCTAGGTTCACGTGGACAAAGGTTGAGTTAGATTTTCATGAAGATTTTTTTTTATAAATTGTTTTATGTTTAGCATTTTCAACGGATATACAAATTCCATTTTTCTTTGTCTTTGCTGTAATTTCTAATGTTTATTTTTCCATTGGTAAAGTTGTGTAGAAAATTTGGTTCTTAAAAACTTATTCGGTTGTATTATTTCGAACTTATATTAGGTTGTATTGCCTATTTGGTCCTTATTGGTTTTATAGATCTCTAGAGGTGTAAATATGTTGTTTATTGGCACACTTGATTTTTTTTTTCTTTTTACCAACAATAGTTATTTTTTTAACTAATAGTGGTTTTTTTATTTCTATTTCCCATTTTTCCAGTGCTTATAAGTAATTAACAAAAGATATGAAATAATTTACATTTTGTGAGAAAACAATATTGAATAAGTTCGTTTAATAAGACAACTCTATTTTGTTGCTTTTTGTTTTGATCCTGAAATGTTTATTTGGTTACCTTTAAGCTAATTTTGGGGTGCTTTCTTTCATTTGCTGACATACCTGGAGATCCAAATTTCTCGATTCTATTCAAATGCACTAAATGTTCATTTAAATTAACTTTTAAGGCGCACCCTCAGAGTTTTCCTTAAATTTTTCTCTACCATCTCAATGTTTGTGCATCTCATTCTTCACTGTAGTGATTAATTAGCAAAGGGCATTCAAAGCCGAAGCTTATCACAGTGCAACAAGTACTGCATGAATGTATAAGATTTATTTGATTTTTATGCTCGATGTATTGTATAGTCAAAAGTTTTGGATATTTACTTGTAATAAGTGAGTGATGAACGTCACTACCTATTTTGTCTCTTTTACTATTTATTTCCATCTGATATTTGTTGTCATTAGTAGATACTAAATTCGTTTCCAACTTTATTTTTATCACATTACTTCTCTACTTATTATTTTCATTAAATTCGATGCAAAGTGATTGAATGCTTTGGTTTTTTTTCTTGGTTTAATACTTAGATTTTTCTTAGTTGTTTACATTGAGCTGGGCAATATGCCCTGCATAAGATTTAGCATTCTTAAGTTGCAAGAAATATGACGTAACTATGTTGTGTGTGCTTATAGTTCGGATTGATCTAAAGCCTTGGCCAATTTACCAAGGAAGTTGATGAAGTGTGTATCGAGTGTGTAGAATACGTTCAAGAAAATACACACACACACACAGATATATATATATATATATATATATATATATATGAGTAGAAAAGGTATCACCTCACATTTTTCATTTGGTGTTCTTAACTATAGATTAATATGTATAAGAAAACAATTATTTAACATATAATGATTTGTATTTTACATTAACAAATTGTGCTTGGAGCTTTATGAAGTTGTAAATTCTTAGAATGCGTTCAAGAACATACATATATACATACATATATATATATATTTATATATATATATATATGTATGTATATATATATTGTTTGTTATAACTTTTGTAGCCATTGGAGCTTTATAGAGTTGAGAATAAGTTAAAGTTGCAGCTGGTTTATGGCTTGATTTTTTGTTAAAACCTATGTAACTGTTGGAATGTCAAACCTGGTTTTTTAATATGTGCTCATACGATTTTAGGGTTATGATGTTTTTGTATTGGACAAAGTGGATCGACGATAAAGTACATTGTAAAAGAATGTTTGTTAGCTTGTTTTAACATGTGTTTGTTTAGTTGTTTATTTTTTTTAGTTCTACTTGATATTTGAGTGTCGCGCTAGAAAAAATATTAATATATCTCTCAAAACGTGAATATTGGAAAATTATTCTAAAATATAAAAAAAAAACACAAACAACCCAAGAAGACATTTAGCAAATAGATTTTGTTGTCTATAAAGCAAAAGACAACATATAGAATTGGTTGTGCAAAAAGTAAAACACAATAGAAAAATATTGTCTAATAGCGAGAGACTATCTACACAAAGGAAAAAGACAGTGGATAAAATCCAATATCAATGACTATAAAAGATGATTGGTAAAATACATTATCATTGACAGAAATGAGTATTGTTGAATCCCCTGTTGTCTTTGGCTATTGAAAATGTTTTTAAAATGATGTCATGAGAAAACTCAATGGTTTATTACTATTTTGTAAGACTGAAGGCAATAATTCCAAAACAATGCAGGAGTGTTCTTATTGTCCGGAAAGACAATGGTTTTAAATCGTATTTTGTCAACAATGAATTCAACAACACTCATATTTTGTCAAAGACAATGGATACAACTAGTTATCATCAACGTTTTCGTTGTAGTAAAATAAATAAATTTTAAAGAAATTACATGCATAAATGGTCTAGGATTTGACAGACATCTATTCTTCAATCCTTTGTAAATAAATAATATTATTTATTTAGAATGGTTGATATCATGATATCACAGTCTCTTATCAGGTCGAACTGATTCGACTTGATAAACAACCATGATACTATAAACCCTAGCCAATACCTGAAGTAATGCAGCGTGCACTCGTCTAGTAGCCTTATTTACCAAACCAGTGGGATGTGCGTAGAGAAAAAATGATAACATGATATTTATTTTTCCAACTTACAAAAATTATTTTACGATTTTTACAATTATAACACAATGCTAAAAATTGTAGAGTGAGATGTAACATATGTAAATGTACCATTTGTTAGTAAATTTGCCCGAGTTGTCTAAAATGACTTGATGAATTCAATGCGGACTTCCACGTTTGTGGTAAATAACATGTTACCGCAATTGATTGCAGCAGAACGGATCCACGGATTGTATATGGGTGAACCACAGAGTGGAGATAGCAAGTGGAAATCCACCACTATCCACGACACAAGAGCCATCTTGGGAGCTGAAGAATCACGTTAGGGTTTCTTACTTTCTCACTGTAGCGTGTTGTTGAAGACGGTTTTGTATCTTCTAATACTGCTATTACTTTATATTGTGTACCGGTATATTAAGTGAGGTAGTAGGGAAGTGAGTGAGATAATTAAGGAATATGGACCTCTCATAATTATCCACTTACTATTAATTAGGTCAGCCCACTTGGGCGACCTTTGACCAGGACCATTGACCCAGGTCTTTCTAACACTCCCACTCGTCCAGGAGGGTTGTACCTTAATCCACCATGATATTTCCAAACTCACTAAATCATATTGGTAAATGGATCATATGACTCGCGAATATATAAAGAGTATAGTGTTCTACACTAGTTAAGGTGTGCAACTACTCAACATGAAGAATTTGAGGACAACAAACTCGTTATGCCCCAAACTCATTACCTAATGTAGGGATCAGTATGCCTCCTTGTCCTTTCAACTTTGAAGGAGCATAGTGAATTCATCACTTTATTTCGTATTATGTTCCTTAACATAATTGGCATCAGTGAATAGCTAAGTAGTAACAACAATGATGGTCTTCTTTTCTTCCTATACCTCGTAGTCCTTTATCTAGGTGCTTTCCTGGACATGTCCCACATAGCTTAATCAATTCCTAGTTATTATGTACTTGCTAAATTAGCAATACTGAGATAAAGACAGAAGATATAGGAACGTTCTAAGCGCACATTATGAGGTAATACAAGCCTCTGGACCTTACGCAATGAGGAAATAAGGTCTCATTTCTCATTATCTATTTTTTTCACAAGCACACAAGGTATGAAATACATATTACAATGTGTCATTTCCCTCAAGGAGCACATGTTATTTAATGAAAATGTTGTAAGGATCTTGGGTTAAGTGCTCTTCAACACCTAACCGGAGTTTTCTTCCTAGATGTCCTCAAGTCAACGTCTAACTCAATAAAACTCATATGTGGTTATACAACAAGTTATAATTGGATAACCTGATATCCAATTTGATCACATGTGTTACCAAATATCGATCTCATCTTACCATAATAAGGCGACATATATGAAATCAATTGACCAAATGAGTTCTGTACTAATCTTCTCTCATGTCACCCGATATTAGGGGCGATTGTTCATGTGAGGCTCTTAACTTGTCCGGCATACTTTTGAATGGATTGGTTTGCATTAGTTTACATACATATATCATAATCATCTGCCAATATGTGACACTTATTCTAGATAAGGTCAAGTGGTGATGTACTTGGTTAGTATTTGGAGTCTCACATAAGTAACAACCCATTTGTGGATGGTGAGTTGCCAATGCCCGCACTGAACTGCTTATCACTCCAAAATTACCCAATTTATATAACCAGATTATCATTGTACTATAGAGGCTAAAGCTCCAAGCTCTATGATTGTCAAAATCTATATATTCTCCCAATACTCGCATCCCTGAGATGATCTTACAATTTTGCAAGAATAGCTTACTTAGAGATAATAGTTGCTTATATAAAAGCAAAAAAAGTCCAAAACAAAAGTAAAAGTCCCTGTCTCTCTATTACACAAATAGAAGAGCCGATAAGCCGGCTTGTTAACTTAAACAATGTAAAACAACACCGACATGCCGGTGAAAACCTGAACTAAAAGTCCTACTGATAGGAAATTTAACAAACAACAATATCCTCAAAGGCGAGAGGGAATGGCAAGGCTGGAGGGAGGCCTGCTATAAGTGGTAGGATTTTGTAGGGCCGAAAGGTTGAGGTTGCAGCGGAACTCGAGTTTCGGCAGCGTACGGAACAAACTAAGTGAAATCTGCACTGGGGGACGTAGTGGACATGCTGTATGTCGTGCAACAATGAGCATCACACGTATGATACGTTAGAACGTATCCATGGACTCTCCCGGGGTAAGAGAAGCCCTTTTGGCCTCATTAAAAACCACATTTGGTAAAACCCAAGGGGAAAAACGCAAAAGTGGGAAAAAGAGTGTGAACGAAAAATCCTAAATTCTAAGTAGAACTGTCAATTCATAAGTGAAAGCTGTCCCTGAAAGGAACTTATCTTAAAAGCTTTTAATCTGCAAAATAAAAGTGGGGTGGGACAATTAATAGTGAAAACTCGCCAAGAAGAGCTTCTCCCTAAAGCTGGAAAGCTGCAGGAAAACGTGAGTGAGGTAAAAAGCAAGACCAGCGCCTATAGCAAAAGGCACCATAACCTTATAGTAAAAGTCATAAAAAGAAGCATCAATAGGGCAATGAACAATAAATAGGCCAAATTAGATGGTGTCAAATGTGTCCGCGCCTTATAGCAAAAGGCACCCATAGCAAGGAGCCTACAGCAACAGGCTACTAAAGGAAAAAGTCACAACGAGCAGCATCAATGGGGCAAGAATAGCTTACTTAGATGTGGATACTCTATAATCTGCATCACTGTTCTGTGTGTATTGTTCCATTTACATCATAGTTCCTATACTTTAGGGAAATAGTACAGTGCATCTTCAGCATCACTAGATCATTTTCAACTGCACTCACATGGTTTTACTAGTATTCAATTAATGCTTAATTACTAGACCCATGACATAGCCTACACCAAGGCGCACATATCTCATAGTTATTTCAGGTCCTAACAGTACTAGTAATAGAGTATTATACTTTGGACATCATAATATCCTCTATAGAAGTTATTGAGCAGATTTAGTTGCCTTAAAAATATTGTCTAAAGCCAATGAAAGCATTGGTGGATAAAGGGTGTCCATTTGGAATCATTCATAAACGTACACTTCTACAATTTTGTTCAAAGACAATGGTTTGTCTTTAGGGGTTATAACTGTTGTCATAAGTGGTGGTGGTGTAGGCCCCTATCTACGACAACAGTTTTGTACCATTGTCATTTCAACTTTAGATAACGGACAAAAAATGATGTCATAGATGGAGAGTCTACGACAAACACTTGCGCTAACGGTTGAAAAACCCCTAAGGCAATGGTTTTTATTCGTTGTGATTTTGTTGTAAGACAACGGTCGCAGATTGCCTTTTGCAACAGTTTCAATAATTGTCTTATGTTTTTCAAGAATAGTCAAGACAGCTGTCACATATTGCTTCTTGCAATAGCTTGGCTCTACTTAACTTATCACCTCCAAGCATAAGTAGTAAAATACCATTTCGCCCCTCCCTTTAGCCATTTTACTAAAGATTTTTGTATTTTATAGGAAGGGAGATGTTTCCCCTTTAAATACTTTCGCTTCCCCTTGTATTTCATTAACATGGAATTAACTTTCTCTGGTTTTTTGTTTTCTCTCTCTCTCGTTATGGGTTTTAAGATTTTTCTCTGTTAGTTTGAGGAACTCCACTATGGTTTTCCAATAATTTGGAGGAGAATCATTTTGTTGCTAGGGATTTGGTGGAGATTGAAGTTCAAGAATTTTATTGAAGTCATTTTCCATTTCATTGCAACATTAAAGACTACGCATCCTCTTTTTATTTAATTTATTGCTGACCACTTCTCTCTCTCACTCTTTAATGCTCATCCTCTCTTGTGTACGATGGTTTCGTTGATATTTATAATTATGAGTAATATATTATGAATTCCAAGGGTAAAGAAGATCAACTTTAGGATTGCGAAATTTTAATATGATATGTGTTGATACGGGTTGTTTATTCTTTAGGAGTAGCTAACATATTGTTTAGTAACTTTTTTCGAGGGGCCCATGCGGGACGACGAGAACCATCGAATCATAATCGTCAATCTAGCTTGAATGCCTTAATGCCTCGTTGTTAAACAATATTCACTTGGTGTGGGGAATAAGGATGTTTCGTTGAATTTGTAGAGAAAACACATTGTATTACTTGATTAATTCTCTTCCACTGGTCTATAGTGTGAAGAATTGGGGATTATTTCAATACGATTCAAATGGCATGCCTTATCCCTCTCGTATGCATTCTAACACTTAAATCAAGATACTAGACCTTCCTTCATAACCCAGCATTAGCTCATATTTGCTAACCCGTTATCTTTGGTTGGTGTAAAACCCTTGCTTCGGAAATCCACCCATCAACTTTTGAGCTCTTTATTTTGTTTTATGCTTCTTTAGATTTCGAGTGAATGGTTAAATTTTTTTACCTAATTGATGTTTGAGCCTAACTTAATTAGAACACTATTTTGAGTGTGCTCTAAGAGATATTATCCTTGTGGATACGATATTTTCTATACTACCTCTGTCATTGGTTATACGTTGGCAACCGATGGGATGTACTAATTGTATAAATTATGAACGTATTATGCGACAAGTTTAAAGTCCTATTAAGACACATGTTGAGGTGGATCTCTAGAGGTTAAGTTATTGATAAAGCATTGAAATTCGAAAGTTCAACGTATCTATCTTTGTCATCCTAGAGCCTCTTTAGTTTTGAACTGTTTCATTCTTCTTGTTATGTATCTGAGGATACTTCCATTTAGTTCCAACGATATCCCAATGACCTTTAGCTTGAAGATACACATACATCATTGATTTTCAGTGAGAGTAATTTGACTCATTCAGCAGCGGGAGACGAAGAGATCTATGTTCTTATGGAAGCATATTAATCGTCACCACAAATCCTTGATCTACTTGCGGAAACAACATAATAGGAACCTGCAGTCCGTTGCCATCTGGAAATTTGATACCAAAGTACTCCTTGTTCGATGTTCGTACAAGGTAGCTGAATAAACAACAGTGTGATACCAAATATCTAAGTGTGCAGTGTGAGATGTTCTTCTAGACCAGATGTAAGAACAATAGTACGATAGGTATCGTAAATAAATAGAATTAGTGGAAGCAAACTTGTTTTGAAGTATATGAAGAAGAATCTCTTCTCCCCTCTCGGATCTCTATTATTAGAACAAAAAAATTGCACTAGAATTGATACTGATTGGATTCGACCTCCAAGCTACTATGAACTAGGACTCCTTCATATTTGAACAACCAATCTTATGACACCCTTTTAATAACTTATATGACCACCTAATCCCTTTGAATGATTTTTGCACTCAAAATCCCTTATAATGCTTTCAAGATCTCCCGACCTGTGAATCTAGTTACTTCATCCTGAAGCACCCTAGAAGTTTGTACCCTTAGTAGAATATGATTACAATGATTTGTAAATAGAATGAAATAAAGACTCTGAGCGATATCTCTCTAAAACTTTCATGCTGGGTGCTCTTAAAACCCTTACAGTCACTCAAGTTTATATAGACTTAGAAGTAGCATGCTAATGCGATGTCCTTCCTTTTGTGCATATCCGAAAACTTATGGCTCTTCCAAGATCTTGTATTATATAAAAAGTTTCATGACTCTTGGTAACTCCAAGATGGAATCATATCTTCAAGTCAATCTTCGAGATATTCTATATAAGTATGAATCTAGAAAATATGGATCATGATACGCCTTCCTTCTGTGAAAACCTTTGATCTTCTTGATCTTTAAATTTACCGAGTGATATGGGAAGATTTGCTCTGCAGATCTTGCATGGAATCCACGTGAATCTTGATTTCTTCATTGAATAATAACTTCCAGATGTTTAGATATCCATATGAAAATAATTTCTTAATAAGATCTCCAAGATCCTCATCCATTTAAAATCTATTATGTCCTACATGATCTTTTTTATGTAAAAATAAACCGTGTAACTCATTTTATTCAAGATAGAGACTGGAATCTTCAAGATTCTCCAAGATCCTTCTTCAGCAAGGGAACCTACTTCATCAAGAAAAGTTGATCTTAAGAGATTCTTCTTGTACAAGGTAAGTTGATAATATTTTGGACTCTTAATCTTGATCTCCAAGTTCTATGCTTTTCCACCTATAATAAGAAAAATAAAACAAAATAAAATCTATGAATATTTTATTAGTAAAAAAAAAATGTAACTACTAATATTTTCGATCAAATTGATATAATAATGAAATTTAATAAACATGTTAAAATATTTTCAAACATGTACGATATTTTTTCGTAACTAGATATTGTGAAATATTTTATTTTAGGATATATATATATGTAGATTTCAGAATGGGGTTATTTCTGCCATTTTACATATCCCGTCGAAATCTTAATACCATAATTAGGTTTATATCACTTTTGGTAAATTTGTAATCTTCTTTCGATTTTTAAAATAGAAATAGTGTTTTTCATTTCTAACCATTTTTAATTCATAGTATATCAAATTACTCATCTTCTCATAATCTTCAATTTGAAATCCATATCACATATATTACAGTGAGATAATTGATTTATTTGTTGTTTAATTATTTATGGTTTCAACATTTGTTGTGAATTACACTATAGTGTTGTGTTTAGGTTGCAACTAAAAATTAGTTAAATAATTCTCTTATAAAAACTATTTACTGAGTTTTGTTTATTCAAGAAAAAAAACCCGCTTATCAAATTATTTTATTTGATATGAATTTTCAGCTATTTTTCTTTATTGAACCTACCCTCTGAAGAAAATCATTGTTTAAATAATGAGACTCATACTTTATTAAATTAAAGACAAATAATTAGTATGTAATCAATGTATCAAATCATTAAATCTATATACATATATATTGTAATATATATATATATATATATTGTGTAATATATGTCTATATATAAGCCATAGCGGGGGAAAATTTGTAATTAACACTTTCCCGCCTTAATTTATAAGTTGATTTCGCGATTGGCAACTATCAAGCTTTATTTTATTTTTTTTAATTCTAAATAAAATATTCATTTATAATCCATTTTATGTATGGCATATCAAATTAAATAATTAAATTTGTTAATATTAATTTGTAATCATAATAATTTTTGTTTGCTTAATTGTCGGATTTCGACTTTAGGGTATATCTATATTTATTTATCTATCTATCTATCTATCTATCTATCTATCTATCTATATATATATATAATAATTAATCTTGATTTTTTTATATTCTTTATTATTAGCTATTATGTTTTTTATTAAAAATAACATTTTCAAACCTAAATTATGAGATATTATATGGATGATGCACTTCTAACCAAGTAAACTGCAATTGGATGGTGCTAGTATAGCTAGTGGAAACAAGGTCGACACCACAAGTACTATGCCTTATATACAAATTTATATCCTAATCTTAATAACCCAATACTATCTAGACTCTCGAATTATGATTGATTGTTGCTTAAACTAAATCTTAAATTGTAGAAAATATTAACTAAATTAACAAGTTCTTAAATAGAAACAGTTAACAGCGAAGGATGCAAACATATAAGAAGACGTATTCTAAGGTTTTGATTTCAATTACTATTCCCTATGTTTGATTATCCTTGTGAGGTGATGTTCAATTTCATCAAGTGAGCCTATACTTTGTAATATGGTGTGTTGGGAATGTGGAACCGGAGTTAGGGAGTGAAGAACCGGAGGTCTAAACCGGGTTTTAGCATCAAGAAGACAAACTGGTCAGAACAAACCGGGTTCAAGGTAGTTTGGGATAACCGTCATTTGTGACGAAGCAGTTGCAGTTTAGTGACGAAGAAAACCGTCACATTTGTCCGGTAGCTCAGCTTAACTTTTTGCAGTTAGAACTTCCTGTGCAGTTGCATTCGAGCTTCAATCCATATATCACTGTAAAGCTCTCATTGAGGAGAAGATCACTACGTCGCATAATTTCCTTGTTCTTTAGATTAGAGAGAGTATTTAGAGATTGAATGTTCGTGCCCTAATTTGTATCCAGAATTGGGCATTTCATTTCTTGAGCTTATTCTCTGTAATTGATTGAAGTTCTTAGTGGATTGAGGTGTGCCTTGCCTCCGTGGATGTAGTTCATCTTGAACGAACCACGTTAAATCTGTGTTTGATCCATTTCTATTTCCTGTTCTGCGCAAGCTCAATTCGGCCACAACTCTGGCCGAACTGCATGTGTGATTTCGAATTGTTTTCTTTGTACAGTTTCCAGATTCTTTGGTGTTGTGTGTTCAAGAGTTGTTTTCACTAACAAGTGGCGCCGTCTGTGGGAACCAACTCTCACAGCTTGAAGAAGGGAAGGAATGCCTGGTATGAAGATGGACTTTGAGAAGTTTACAGGGAGAAATGATTTCACACTGTGGAAGATCAAGATGAATGCAGTTTTGGTTCACAATGGCCTTGATCTTGCTTTGATACCTCTTGATTCGTGGGAAGAAAGTGAGAAACCCAAGTTTGTATCAGTGGATAAGAAAGCCCTCAGTCTTATCTTTCTGTGTTTGGGTGATAAACCGCTAAGAGAGGTCTCAAGATGCAAGAGTTCCTCAGAAGCATGGAAGAGATTGGAAGATCTGTATCAATCTAAGTCAGTTTCCAACAAGCTGTTCTTGAAGCAGAAGATGTTGGCCTTCAAGATCACTGAAGATAAGGTAATTTCTGATCAACTTGATGAGTTTATTAAGATGGTTGAGGAATTGGAAGACCTGGATGTGAAATTGGAGGAGGGTGATAAAGCATTGATGGTGTTAAACATTCTTCCAAAATCCATGGAAAGCTTTAAGGATGCCTTGATGTATGGGAGAGATGAGCAGCTATCTTATGATGGGATAGTGAAGGCTCTGAGGTCTAAATGCTTCCAGACTCAAGGTGATAAAGGCATGGTGCAGTCTGGAGAAGGTTTGAATGTGAAATTCAAGAAACCTTGGCAAGGGAAGAAGGGACAGAATTCTAAGGACTTCAAAGCAGGAGATTCTAATCCAAAGAAGGGAAGTGAATGGGTTGAGAAGAGGAAATGCTTCAAGTGCAAGCAGCCTGGTCACTTGAAGAAGGATTCTCCTAAAAGAAACAAGAAAGGAGGAAACCAAGGGGCAGAAGCTGCTGCCATTGACCTTCAAGAAGACCCTCCAGAGGTATTAAATGTTACTGAATCAAGAATGGTAAAGGAATGGGTCTTAGACACAGGCTGCTCCTTTCATATGTGTCCACACCAGTCATGGTTTGAGGAACTGAAGAGAGAAGATGGTGGAAATGTTCTCCTGGGCAATGACCAATCATGCAAGGTCAAAGGAATTGGATCAGTGAGCATAAGGATGTTTGATGGTGTGGTCAGAATAATCTCTAATGTAAGATATGTTCCTGGCCTTAAAAGAAATCTTCTATCTCTTGGTTCTTTGGTAACTAGTGGTTGTCAGTTTAGCTCAGTGGATGGCTTCTTGCATATCACTAAACATGGTAAAGTGGTGATTAAAGGTAGACAGCATAATGGGTTGTTTATCTTGATTGGTTCACCTGTTGTTGGGAGTGTTGATATGGTCTTGAGCAGTTCTGAGCTTGTTAAATAGCACAAGAGGCTTGGACACATAGGAGAGAAAGGGTTGAAGGAACTGTCAAGAAATGGAGTAATTGGAAACATGGGAAATCAAAACCTGGAGTTTTGTGATCAGTGTGCTTTGGGCAAGTCCAAGAAGCTGCCCTATGGAAAGGGTGTTCACACAACTCAAGAGCCATTAGATTATGTCCACTCTGACATATGGGGTCCTGCAAGGACAGAGACTCATGGTGGAGCAAGGTATTTCATGTCTTTGATTGATGATTACAGTAGAAAGGTGTGGATCATGTTGATGAAGAATAAGAGTGATGCTTTTCATAAGTTCAAAACATGGTTGATTCAACTGGAAAATGTCAAAGGGAAGAAGCTGAAGCACCTTAGGACTGATAATGGATTGGAATACCTCTCTACTGAGTTCACAAACTTCTGTGAAGAAAGAGGAATCAAGAGACATAGGACTGTCCCAATGAATCCACAACATAATGGGGTTGCTGAGAGGATTAATAGGACTCTTCTTGAAAGAGTAAGGTGTATGCTGTTGGATGCTGGGTTGCCAAAGGTATTTTGGGGTGAAACCATTGCTACAGCATGTTATCTCATTAACAGGTCACCCTCATCAGTGATTGGGTTCAAAACACCTGAAGAGGTGTGGAGTGGACAGAAACCAAGTTATGGAGGTTTAAGGGTGTTTGGTTGTCTTGCTTTTGTCCATGTCAAGCAAGATAAGTTAGATGCAAGAGCTCTAAGATGTGTATTTCTTGGATATCCAGATGGAATAAAGGGCTACAGATTGTGGTGTCTAGAGAAGGGAAATCAGAAGATAATCACAAGTAGAGATGTAAAGTTTAATGAAAATGTTATGGCTTATACTTCAACAGGCTCTAAGGAAGAATTTGATGGTGCTAAAGAGACAGAAAAGATATCAATTCAGGTGGAGCATCCTGCTGAAGATGATCACACATCTCAACCACAAGAGAATCTACAAGATAGTGATTCATCATCTGAAGAAGAAGAACAAGCTGGACCTTCACAAAATGTTAGAGAATATAGCATTGGAAGGGACAGGCCTAGAAGAACAATCAATAGACCTGACTTCTATGGTCAAGCAAGGAGTGTTTATTATGCCTCGAGTGTTGCTGAAGACCTGGAATCACAAGAGCCTAGTAGCTTTAAAGAAGCACTAGACTGTGAAGAAAGAGAACACTGGATTCAGGCAATGATTGAAGTGATGGAATCCTTGGAAAAGAATGAGACCTGGATATTGGTGGAAAAACCAAAAGGTCAGAAACTTGTGAGTTCTAAATGGATATACAAGAAGAAACTAGAGACTGCAGGATCCAAACAAGTGAGGTTTAAAGCAAGATTGGTGGCCAGGGGCTTTACACAAAGGGAAGGGATTGATTTAATGAAGTTTTCTCTCCAGTAGTAAAGCACTGCTCAATCAGGTTGCTTTTATCAAAGGTTACTCAAGAGGACATGGAACTACAACAACTAGATGTAAAGACAGCATTCTTACATGGAGAACTCATTGAGAAAATATATATGAAACAGCCAGAAGGCTTTGTTGTTCCTGAACAAGAAAACAAGGTTTGTTTGCTGAAGAAATCACTGTATGGACTCAAACAAAGTCCAAGACAGTGCAATAAGAGGTTCAATGACTTCATGATCAGTGTTGGCTTTGTAAGAAGTCTTTATGATAGTTGTGTTTACTTCAACAAGTGTTCAAAGCAAGATAAAGTCTTCCTTCTTTTGTATGTGGATGATATGCTGATTGCCAGCAAGAACAAGAAGAGTGTACAATGGCCGAAGGACAGACTTAACACTGAATTTGACATGAAAGATCTGGGAGATGCCAAGAAGATTTTGGGCATGAACATTCTGAGGAAAAGAGAAGCTGGAGTTCTTTGGTTATCTCAGAGGCAATATCTACAGAAGGTTTTGGAGAGGTTCCATATGCATGAATCCAAACCTCTCTCCACTCCAGTTAATCTACAGAAGAAACTCACCAAAGAACAATGCCCAAAGACTGAAGAGGAGGTCATACATATGAGCAATATTCCTTATGCAAGTGGAGTTGGAAGTCTCATGTATGGGATGATTTGTAGTAGGCCTGACTTGGCCTATGCTGTTTCTTTAGTAAGCAGGTTCATGTCAAACCCAAGTGTTGAACATTGGGAAGCTTTGAAGCATGTGATGAGGTATTTGAAGGGTTCAGTGAACTTATCACTGAAGTTTGAGAAGAAAGTGAATGGAAGTACTGTTGCATTGGAGGGGTTTGCTGATTCTGATTTTGCAGCAAACATAGACACTAGGAAATCTATTTCTGGATTTGTGTTCACCTTATTTGGAACAGCCATCAGCTGGAGAAGTGTACAACAATCAGTTGTAGCACTTTCAACAACAGAAGCAGAATATATCTCTCTCACTGAAGCTATCAAAGAAGCAATCTGGCTTAAAGGGATTTTGAGAGATTTGGACATCAAGCAAAAGTGTGTGGCGATTTACTGTGATAATCAAAGTGCTCTACACCTTGTGAAACACCAAGCATTTCATGAAAGGTCAAAGCACATTGATGTTAGGTTGCATTTTGCTAGGGATATCATTGATTCTGGTTCTGTGGAAGTGAAGAAGGTACACACATTGCATAACCCTGCTGACTTTCTTACTAAGGGTGTACCTGGGAACAAAGTGGATCATTGCTCAAGCCTGCTGCAGCTTGAGCAATGTCATGAAGAGCATTAACAGACAAGGCAGTGGTGAGGCAGGAAGAGGCACACATGATTCATTGAGGTGGAGATTTGTGAGGTGATGTTCAATTTCATCAAGTGAGCCTATACTTTGTAATATGGTGTGTTGGGAATGTGGAACCGGAGTCAGGGAGTGAAGAACCGGAGGTCTAAACCGGGTTTTAGCATCAAGAAGACAAACTGGTCAGAACAAACCGGGTTTGAGGTAGTTTGGGATAACCGTCATTTGTAACGAAGCAATTGCAGTTTAGTGACGAAGAAAACCGTCACATTTGTCCGGTAGCTCAGCTTAACTTCTTGCAGTTAGAACTTCCTGTGCAGTTGCATTCGAGCTTCAATCCATATATCACTGTAAAGCTCTCATTGAGGAGAAGATCACTACGTCGCATAATTTCCTTGTTCTTTAGATTAGAGAGAGTATTTAGAGATTGAATGTTCGTGCCCTAATTTGTATCCAGAATTGGGCATTTCATTTCTTGAGCTTATTCTCTGTAATTGATTGAAGTTCTTAGTGGATTGAGGTGTGCCTTGCCTCCGTGGATGTAGTTCATCTTGAACGAACCACGTTAAATCTGTGTTTGATCCATTTCTATTTCCTGTTCTGCGCAAGCTCAATTCGGCCACAACTCTGGCCGAACTGCATGTGTGATTTCGAATTGTTTTCTTTGTACAGTTTCCAGATTCTTTGGTGTTGTGTGTTCAAGAGTTGTTTTCACTAACAATCCTAATATTCTAGACTTTTAGACAAATTCTTATGTTTATTAGGCGGCCCTACTCTTAATTAGCCTCATCTCAGATGATGCTATCGTGTAGATTACATATGAAGAATTACCTTTTTGGGCTAACTATCACCTATGTAACTCCCAAGGGATCCTAAAATCGATGCCTACAAAGATATCTTACTACTCTCGGATGATTATCGAAACTTGTGCTATATAATTGTATGCCTATTAACAAACCTCTCCTCTTGACATCGAATTGTTAAGCAAGTAGAAATAATCAATTGGCCAGATTAATCAATTCATAAAACAAAGACAAGCATATAGATAAATGATAAAGTCGAAGTCTAGAATAAAAAGAACGAAATAAAAAGATAATTGATACGTAATCTACTCTTTAACCCTAGAACACAAGGGAATTAGCTACTCGTGTTTACAATTAAAATCCAAAAACATTTGTAGACAAACATTATTGAATAATAAAAACAGAAAAGAACAATAAAACCCGAAATCTCGATTTGATCTTCGTCTTCTCGAGTTCCTTGAACTTCAATCCAAGCTTCCAAGGTGCTTCCAATGATAAAAGATTGATGAATTGATGATCCCTTGATGTATACAGCCTTGGGGAATTTATAGGAGTACATAACTAGGATAAAGAGGGAGAAGACCTAAATTGGAATATGATCATATCGCTCAAAACGCATCATTGACTTGCAGGCTAAGTAATGAGCCAAGACTAAACTGCTTATCCAACTTCAAAGCCCTTTTTGGAGGTCTTCCGGCCCAAACTGGAATTTGTCTATTTCTAGAAAAGTGATAGCCCTTTGAATTAGCTTTATAGCGCCACTAATTTCACCTCAATTGGACTTGTAGATCTAAAGATATAAGTACACTATGGAAGACATGTCAGGATAAGATTTGACATTGCATTCCACTCTTTTTCACCATTTCACCTATTTTCTTGCCTGTTTCGCCTCCAAACTTCATCCGAATGGAATTTTGACCTTAATATCATATTTTTTGCTACAAATGAGCAAACACGTCATTCGGCTCTATATAATCAAATATAACAGAAAATCATCGAATTTATATGAAAACACTACCAAAATACTCATATAAATTGCATGCATGTACTACGTGTATCCACATATTGCAATCTAAACTTCTTTATTTTTTTAGACTTTACAGCCTATGCAATATTTTGTATATTTGATTTTCATATTTTGCAACATAAGCAATATTTTTAAGTTAATGAATTTGAATCTTTAAATAAATCTATTTTTTATAATAAAAATGTTGATTTATTTGAACCGTATACATGAAAATATTCAGTTACACTAAAGAACTCATATTTTTTATTTGTTATTTAAACTATTGAATAAATTTTGAATTTTATTTTGTTGTATCAACATTTATTTACAATCTAAAAAGCATTTGGGTATATCTGAAATTACCATGTAAAATGTTCAAATTTGCAAATGAGGATTTTCTAAAGTTAAATAGTTATAGTTAGAATTTAAATAATATTTAGATAAATCAAAATAATTAAAATAAAATGAGTAAAATAAAAGAAAAACTAATTTCTTGTAAAATTATTCAATTTATTTTATGTGATATATTTTGATGAGTAGTGAGATATTTAGATATCTTTATTTCTTTAATATTCATTATTATTAAGCAATTTATGGGTGTTCAAATATATCTAGAAGGATATAGATACACTAAATGTGAATTTGAGCTTAAAAAATAAGAGAAGGTCATTTCTAAAATTAAACATATACTTTTTATATTTAATAATTTATCTAAATCTAGTCTATATAATTATATATTTATAAAAGAGTAAGTATATTAAATACATATATTATATGGGAGAAACTAATATATACATCATTTATAATTTTTCTATGTTTAATCCAAAAAATTCAAACATTTTTTCATTAGGATACGGTAATATTTTTTAATATTAAATTATATAATATTAGTTTAATCAAATAATTACTTTTAAAATTAATCTTCGTACGTCACATGGAAGTGACACTAATTTATTCAATGAACCATATAATGAGTCATTTATCATTACAATACGTGACCAATAAAGGTAAAGTAATGTAGAACCTTAGAAGAAGCTAAAATCGTAGTCTCACCCTATCATATTCACATTTTAGTGGGAAGTAAGATTTCTTGCACGCAAATATCTTGTACATAAGTTGTGCAGAGTTTAGATCCGTAAAATTTAGTTTGTGAGTAGGCTTTATAGAAAAATGTATTAGTGATTATGTCTGATGTTGTATCACTGTTAAAGAGAAAATCAACACAATGGTGTCGGAGAAGAGCTGTTGTATCCAGGGCTTCTAGGCTTATCTAAGCAACTTTTGACGCGGCCGCGTCCAATTGACGTGGCCCCTTCTGGTCCAAAACCTGTTCAAGGCCGGTTTTTCTCTTTCGGTCTGTTCCTTGCCCCTTTTCTTGTGTTTTTGCTCATTCATAGCTCGTTTCTTCTCCAAACTTCGCCCAAATGCTCTTTTTGGCATATATTTACCTATTTTCCTCTAAAACACTCACAAACACATTAGAACACTCAATATGAGGAATATTATATATTTCGACCAATTATACATGCAAATATCATAGAATACCTATCTAAAACGACCTAAAATGTATGTATACGTGTATCAAAATTCCTCAAACTTAACCTATAGTTCATCCCCGAAGAAAATAAAACAAGAGCAACATGCTTTCTAGGGTGATTGGGTGATGATTTTAGTTTCAGTGTTCCAGAAAATCGACAACTTAGAATATTGAGCATTAGTGACATGGCAAGATCTTAATTACTTTCGAGACAAGAGACATATAAATCGAATGATCTTCACCGTTTAAGTGTATCACTCATCTCTCAAGTGTATAAAATTTGGATATGTTTTCACTCAAATTGGACCACATGCACCGTTGGACGACATGCATTGTCTACCATATACTTGTCTATTGTCTAATTTAGATCTCGTACTTGAAAAGTGTGATAAAGAATAAAAAAAGGTCTTTATTTTGGTTGTAATGTGGGATTAAGGTATGGTGGGATAAATTTGGATAAAAAGTGACTAATTATTGGACTAATCAAGTTATTACTAACTCGACTAGCCCTCAACATCATTCACTCAATGCTCACTCTTCAATTTTTAGAAAACCATAAAGTATGGTCTCTTCACCCTTGAAAATCACTTTTCTGTTCACTTTATCAGCCAAAGACTGCTAATGCCTTACTTATTCGAATACCACATTGGGAGTACTCGTCTTTCAAACACTTAATCATATTTGGCAATATCTCTTGTTTAACCCCTCCTAAACAACGAAAATAAATATTTACAACTTTTCCTTTTATTTTTCTTTTTCTCGATTTTTTCTTTTTTTTTTTTTTTTTTTTTTTTTTTTGTTATAGCGATAAAACGAAACTATACTATAAACAACTAGGAGGGATCATCTTTTCCTTTTCTTTTGCCTAATCAACGTATCTTTTTCACCAACTTCTCCCAATCATCCATTCTACTTATTCCCTCATGCTTTTACCATTCTACCTTCCAATCCACCTCTTTCTTTCTCAATTAGTCCAATTAAATGGGTCAAAGGCTAAAAGAAGGGTATAGGCTTGTAATGTTCGGCTATGAAAAACAAAGCTTAAGGTTCAAAGTGGCTAACTAGAGATTATTTCTATAAAGTTTTGGTAAAAAGATAAAATTTTAAGGCTTAAAAATAGGCTTTAAGAAAAGAATGTTTAAAATCATCTTCTAAGTCACAACACATACTTGACATATTCCTTAAAAAGATGCAAGACAAGTTCTAGAGACTAAATACTTTATGACCAATAATTTAACACCGAAGGAATGAAAAAATTACTCCAAAAATAGGAGTACAAATAAGGCTCAAATCTCACAGGCTAATTTGATCACAAATTTAAAGTTCAAGCTCAATTTTGTCTCAATTATGCCTATCATGCTCTTCTATGTGTCAAAATGTGATGCACTATTTCTAATCTAGTGTTACCGCAAGTGTACGGTGCTACTTTAGCTAGTGATAATAGTCAAAGTCGATTCCACAGAGACTAATTTTAGTGCCTAGTTTGTTGCGTCATTGCTAGACGCAGCCGCATCAGTGGAATGACCGTGTTGGTGAGAGTAGCTGCATTGGTGGGTCAACCAGACTTAAGTTATACGCGTTTTCTCCTAAACACGTCCTAATTCAACACCACATGATCCCAAACTTATAAATAGAGGCTACCAATAATAAAGAAACATACTATCATCATTGAAGTACACTCTGGAGGCAAGATCGAAGAGCAAGGAGTGACGAGACGAAGATCAAGATCAAGATTTGGGTTTACTTTCTTTCTAATAGTTATTTTACCCATCATGTTTGTCTATGAATTGAATTGGTTTTTTACACTAGATATGCGTAGCTAAACTTTTTTGTGTTCTAGGGTTAGAGAGTAGGTTATTTACTGACTATGTTCTTATTTGACTATGTTCGAGAGGAGTGAAGACTTGTGTAGGAATCGACTTAGGGCACCCTTGGGAGTCTTTTATGTGATAGTTAGCTCAAGAGGGTGACTATCCTTAGTTGATCTACACGTTAGCATTATCCGAGAGGAGGGCTAATTAAGAGTAGCGCCGCCTAATAACAATAAGAATTAGTTTAGAAGTCTAGAATAATAGAGTAATCACATATAGGAGGTAATGATTGAAATTGAACCCCTAAGATATGCCTTAATCTATCTAAGTTTCCATTGTTATTTGATTCCTTGCATCCCAAGTAAGTCTCAATTAATTAGTTAATATATGCGATTTCGGTTTCAGAAAATACAAGATTCATCCACTTAATCGAGAGTCTAGATTGGGTAAAGGTATTAAAATTAGGGTATTAAGTTAGACATAGGAACAATCCTTATGGGATCGACCTTGCTGTCACTAGCTACACTAGCACCGTATACTTGTGAACAACTAGGTTAGGAAATAGTGCATCAATAAGAGCCAGGGTAGCTCTGCAAATAAGACTCGCACAATGTTAGATTTTGGCATGGTGACCGCCGACACTGAGCTGATTGACGTTGGATACATAAAGTCTGATTTCACATGAAGCGGTGTAGTCTGAGGGAGAGGTTAGATTGTGCCTTAGTGTACGAGTCATGGTCCTTCCTTTTTTTTTTTTTTTTTTTTTTTGGTGGTGCAGGTCTCTCACCTGTCTCGCTTTAAGTCAAACCACACATCTCTCATACTTGAGTTCAAGTTCTTCAAGAAAACCTAGAGTTCGTCCTTCCGCTTCCAGAGCATGTGGGTTCAGCATCACACTTTCACTGAAACTATTCGTGGGGCTTGGGCTTGCCCAGATAGCCATATAGGTATGGTGAACTTGTAGCTGAAGCTGACTCGAGTAAAGAAGTAGCTGAAGTAGTGAAACTCATCAGCGCTTGGGAATATTTTTCACAGACTCTAGGAGGCACAAAGTGCCCACACTGCTTCCAAGTTGGCCTATGATAGCGATCCTACTCCTTTCTGTCATTTTGAGATGCACCGCCTGTAGGCTGGGTACCATTTCAGACTTTGGATGGAGGAGAATTTCTGGAGGCAGAAGGTTGTTGTGCGTTGGGTCGTTGAGGGTGAGTGGAACCCCGTTTCTTCCAGGGCTTGGTCAAGAAGAAGCGTTGTCCTCCTACATCCATAGCATTGATGCCGATGGCATCATTATTTCTGAGAAGGATTTGTGATTCTGTTGTAATTTATTTCAAAGATACTTAGCGTGGAGATGGGTGAGCTAGGGATTCCCCTCAATGAGTACTTCCCGAGGCTCTGAGGATATAGATTTGATGATCGTATGGGTTGTCATCAGATGAGCAGATCAGAGAGGTTGTGTTTGATATTGACCCCATGAGTGCTTCTAGGCCGCACGGGTTCTCCTCCTTGATCTTCCAGAGATGCTGGGAGTTTTTTGAGTCGGATGTCAGGTCATTTATTCAAGATTTTTTCTTTGGTAGCCCCATGCCTGGAGGTTTCCCAGCGACTACCATCACCCTAATCCCGAAGAGGGCAAAATCTTCTTCTTGGATAAAAAATTAGATCGATCAGCCTTCGTAATGTCACGAACAAGATCATCTTCAAGATCCTGAAGTCCCAGGCACCCCTCCTTCCGTCCCTCATCATGCCTAACCATAATGGTTTTGTTCAGGGAAGATTAATCTTTTATAATGTGTTGCTTGCCCAGGAGATAGTTGATGAGTTGAACCACATGATTGCAGTACCCAATAAAATGTTGAAGCTAGACATGGCTAAAGCTTTTGGTCGGGTACACTAGCCTTTCCTATGGCACGCTCTTCTAAGGATGGGCTACCCTAGCATTGGATCAACTCCATCTGAAACCTTGTTGAGAACTGCTAGTTTTTAGTTCTTGTGAATGGGAGTCCTAGTTTCTTCCACTCAAGTCGGGTCCTCTGTCAGGGAGATTCTCTCTCCCCCTCTTTGTTTTTTTTTTGCAGCAGACTATCTCTCCCGTGGTCTGGACGCCTTTAATCAGGATAGGTTACGTATGCTGATGATATCGTTATCTTCACTCGAGCTAATGTTGAAGGGTTAGTTGACTTGGATCAGTTTTTGAGACATTACGCTACTGTCACTGGCTAGTTGATTAATAGGGGCTGAAATCATTTTTGGTCCCGTAACTTTTCACTTGTACAATTTTTGTCCCAAAAAAAGTTAAAAATTCAATTTGGTCCTATAACTTTGGATTTGGTTCAATTTTGGTCCTTTTTTCATCGTCGGTGATCAATTTGATCGGATAATTGCACGTGCTAGCCACCAGACTCATTTTTCCAATCAATTTTTAAATACCTCGCGTCGGCAAGTGACTTTGAAGTAAAAATAACATCAAAAATTAAAAGAAAGAGGCATTTTTTTAGTTTTTTTCTTTTCTCATCACTTTTTGGTGCCACATATTAAAAATTCTACTGGACAAATGAGTCATTTGAATGATACATGCGATTTCCCGGTCAGATTGGTCACTATCGGAAAAAAAAAAAAAAAAAAAAAAAAAAAAAAAGGGACTAAATCTGGACCATTTCCAAAGTTACAGGACTAAATTAATTTTTTTATTTTTTTTGGGACCAAAATTGTACAAGTGAAAAGTCACGGGACCAAAAATGATTTTTAGCCCGATTAATAGGCAGAAGAGCAATTTCTTTCTCGGCACCAGATAGGAGGAATCTTGGCAGGACTATGAGAACCATTTGAGGGTTTCAACTTGACGACTTTTGGTTACTTAGTTTGGTGTCCCTCTGTATAGGGACATAATGCGTTAGGCGCTCTTTTAGCCGATCCTACAGGGCTTTATGAGTAGCATTGTCGGGTGCTCTCATCAGGGTTTTTTCCTTCGGCGGGAAGCTTACCCTTATTAAGAGCGCTCTAAGAACAATTCCCCTGTATGTTTTTCAGGTTATGGCACCTCCAAAAAAGGTGCTGCGGATTATGAGTCAAATCATCGCTCATTTCTTCTTCGGACAGGATAGTGATGGTTGGAGGCACCACTGATAAGTTGGAAACATGCTTGCATGCCTATAGATGAGGGGGTCTTGATATCCTGAATTTTCCTATTTTCCTATTAGCTCCATGTAGGCTCAGTACATGCGGGATAAGTACTGCTCGAAAGAGCAAATTGTTCCCACACACGCTTGGGTTAGGACTTATGACAGTACTCAGTAGATCTGGTTGCGACGAGATGCTCTCCAGGCTCAGACACATATTTTTTGGGCCCTAAGCAATGGTTCAATGAGCTTCTAGGATGACACTTGGTCCGGGCATCACCTTTTATCTGAGTTTTATGCATTTGAGTTTGCTTTGCATATGTCGATTGGAACCCGAGGGTTCAGGATTTTTGGTGTAATGGGATGTACGACTTTCCTAGGTTACAGCCTATGTTGATTGATACATTTGACCTACCCCAGTAAATTCTAGGTGATATTACCCAGGTATCGATCATGTGGGATAATGGGGATTGTATGCGGTGGCGACTTCCATAATGGTGATTTTACACTAACTAATGTTAGGCAGTTGACTAGATTGATATTGCCTCGCACTCTTATCTTATGTGTCATTTGGACATATTTGCTTTTTCAGAACATGACTGTTTTTCTGTGGCGTTTTCTTTTCTTTCGCCTCTCCACTGACTCATTTTTCCTTTCCCGTGTTTATCATATTGTGCCTAGATGTTACTGTTGTGCAGCCTCGGCCCATCGTCAGTTGGAGACTATACCTCACCTATTCCTTTAGAGCAGCATGGTGCGTTCGCTGTGGGAGTATTATATGGCTTGGTTTCGGGCGAATGTACCTCAGACCCTTGACCTATTTCTTTTCCTTATCTACTTCCTCCATGTGACACATGCACACATAGGGCACGTAGCTTTCATTATTTCTTGTTTGATCCTTTGGTTTACCTGGATGGAAAAGAATGGTGCGAAGCATAGAGGTAGGGCCTTTTAATTATCTCACATTATTTTGCAGGTCGAGCGTCATCTGGTATTGCTTATCCCGAGCAACCGACTAAATCTGCCGGTCCTAGACTGGTTTCACCCCTGCAGCCTGTTTCTGACACATGATCACTCTGATTTTAGGCCCCTGTTAAACCACCCCTTTTGATTCGGTGCAGAGCTCCCGACCCTCCCTAGGTAAAGCTTAACCCCGATGGTTCCTTCTTTTATGACACGACACAGGTTGTTGGGCGTGGTACTAATTCGGGATCTCACCGGTGATCTTACTCTTGCATTTCATCATTCTCTCCGAGTTACCTCGAGCTTTGATGCTGAGGTACAGCTGTTGGCCATTGGACTGACTCTTCTTGAAGACGGCGCCTCCCACATTTGGATCGAGATAGATGCAGTTGTGGTGGTCACACTACTCACTTCGAGCAAGCTTAGATCGTTGTAAATCTCCCATTCACTTACACGGGTGTTGGGCTTGCTGAGAAACACGATTGTCTAGATTACCCACATCCATCGAGAGGGTAATTGGCCAGCAGACCACCTCACTGAGCTTGGACACCAGAGCCAGACTTTCATCACCTACACCGGCACAGGCTGCTTTGCCTTATCTCCTCTCACTAATATGCATGGATCAGTTGGGCTACCCCAACTTTTGTTTCCACTAGCTTTTATCTTTCTGGTTTTTTTTTAAGTTTGTACTTATGATTTTACGTTCTATCCCCTCCTGTTGTGGCTGCATCTTTTGTTGGAGCCCCCGCACTATCCCTTTGTTTTTTCTCTCTTTGCAACCGCCATGAGCTCTTAGTTGGATGGGCAGAGAGGAAACCACCCATTTTCCTCCGATTTGGGATTTTGGGCACGTTTGGGCCAATTCCTTGTATTTATGTTTGGACTTGTAGTCTCTTTGTCTGATTATATATAGGTTGGGAACTGTGGCTTAATTCACCACCCACACGGATGTTCCTTTATAAAAATAAAAAAAAAGAAAAAACTGTGTATAGCACGGTTCCTTTGCATATGACATTTTTTCATACCGCCAGCTTGGAACTAAATCGGTAATTTGAACAATTTTGACACCTATAATATTTATTTTTATTGAATTTTACGTTACATGGCAAGTGTATAATGAATTTGGCCTGTGTTTCATCAAGGCCGAGATGACATTTTGTTTACACCTAAATTACGACTAGAATTACATCTAATTATTGTAAACCATATATATAAACCAATTGGTAAACAAATCATCAATAAACAAACGAAACTGCGTAACTAATAAGCTAATATTGGACAACAGAGCTACGCAGAAACTGAGACTTACAGATCTCAATACCTTTCCCTTGCCACTAGGACATGGGTTTATAGGCACTCAAATTATGAGGACATGTTAAGAATTTTGAAGTATGTCTTTAGATTCTTTATCATACTATGGTTTGAGTTTATTATATAAGTGGAAGAGAAACTGAAAACTAGTCACTCATTATTTAAGAAAAAAAAATAACACAAGATAAGTGGCTCTAACAGAAAGTGGAATAAGTGGTGAGGTCTTGGTAGTCTTTGATGTAAATCTGCTCCCCCATCCTTATTTAAAAAGAAAAGGAAAAGAAAAAGAAGGGGAGTAAGTATAAAACTTACTTAGATTCCATTTTGGGAAAAATGAGTTAGGTACAAGTACAACAAGACACGGTGGTTGGGTAGAGACGAGTAGTTGAACTTACATTTAAGCTTCACATGCATTGTCTTCTCTAATATGTAATTAAAGCCCATCTACTCTTTTGGACTCATTTGAGTTCTCTTGTCTCTACCCTCTCATCGCCACCTTCTGCTGCCCCTCGTCACTAGGATTTTTCCTATCTAACTATAGAGGCCACTAATAATTTATTTTAGTTGTGAAACCACGAAATTACACCTTTTCATCTTCACACTGTTGCCTCTACCAACTAGATCTATCGAGGATCGTTTCAACAAGATGCGTTGTTCCAGCACGTCCCACCAAATGCTAATTCACATCTACACCAAATGTACGAATATAAATTTGTGTAATTTGGGTTCAAAGACAGGATCCAAGAAAAATATCACTGTATTTATTAAAATATATTACTTGTTCTGAACAAAGATATTATCTTTCAGCATGATATATTTTTTTCAAATAATGTAATAACTTTCAAAATAAATACTAATACACACTCCCTCCATCCCATGTTAATTTGCAATCCTCTCCGGGCACGTGGAATAAGAAAAAATTATTTTTTACTTTTTTTATTAAAAAGTCAACAAAAGTATTAGTGATTAAGGAGAATGATTAATTATTAATCATATTCTAGCTAGGTTAATCTAAAAAAATGAAAAATCTGTAAACACAAGATTTGTGAATAAAAATTCCAAACAACTTTCAAAATCGAAATTTTTTGGAAAAATCGAAATTTTTGGAAAAACGAAAATTTTCAGAAAATTGAAATTTTCCAGATATTCAAGCTTTTCTGCAGAAGAAGAAATTGCCCGGAAATTTTTTCCAGAAACTTTCGAAATTTGCCAAAATAATCCCAGATTCATTGAAACAAGAACAACAAGCAACATAACCTGAAAATCTGAAATTTTCACTTCCCTCCAGTTTTTTACAGCAAAATTACAAACAACTGTTCCAGCTATAAATCTGAAATCTTTCAAACTTCCCTCCTAAAAAATTCAGAATTCAAACAGCCTCAAATTCCTATAAATGCCTAAGGTTACAACATTAAGTTTCACCATAAATGCAACAACAACCAAAAAGAATTGCTACAGAAAAATGACAAATAATAGAAAGGAGTCGAACTTGGCTCCATCAGACCGGAATTGGATTGCGCAGTATATGTTGGCCAATAGCACCGACGGGGTGGTCCACAATGGTAAGATCCGATCGACGGCTACATCATTTGGAGTCAGCCCCCGGACGGTCCACTACATTTGGGCAGCTGCAAAGAAACATATTGAACAAGGGTTACCGGTGGTATTGTTGCAGCAAACACGAGCAATAAGATAAAAAAAGGCAGAATTGGATACATCAAATTTCAAGGCAATACCATTTTGCAGACGGGGCAGCATACGCAGATTGACACTAATTGAAGTTCGAGGGCAACATTGAATCAACAAACAAATTTGCTAATTCAAGTAACCAATAGGAACAGAATTTGGATAGGCACAAATTTTCAGCAATAGATTCAGCTGTTATCAGGAGCAAAAAAAATCACAAATCTGGACAAATTTGGCAGAACATTTCAGCAACACATTCACCTCACACAGGAGCAAAAAAAAAACCAAATCTGGAAAAATTATTCCACCAACATAATTAGCCCTCACAGGAGCATCATAAGCGCAAATAAGCCACAATATTTCAGTAACACTTTCACCTTGCCCAGGATCACCAAAAACTCACAAATCTGGAAAAAATTTCCACCAACAGAATTACCCCTCACAGGAGCAGCATAAGCACAAATAAGCCAGAATATTTCAGCAACACATTCACCTCACAGGATCACCAAAAACCAAGGACGAAAATATCGGTATTTACGGAGATATCGGTCTTTTAATTTACAGAGATATCGGTGAGATATCGATTAATATCGGAATATCGGTGAATTTTTTTAAAAAATGCTGGAAAATGTATTAAAACACTTAATTTATCACGATATTTGTTAGATTGTCATAAACCTAGTTAAATTTAAATATTTAATCTAAAACTTGAGTCAAATTCACGCATATACAACTAGTTGGTAAATAAGAAACAATACAACTAATTGTCCATTATGCACTAATTAAAGTTACTATTTTAAAATTAAAGTGAGAGTTTAAATAGGCTAAAAATATAAAAGAAAATTAAAGTTTTTATTAAAATTATTTCGAAATTATGTTAGTTAAAGCATTAAGAATATTTATAATATATAAAACTTTTCTTGATTGACCTATAACATATTTTATTCAAGAGCAACACTAGTTAACAGTTAAGTCTAAATAAATGAGGATTATCTAAAAGCAAAGATTAATAAAATTAAAAAAGGATAGAAATGATAACAAGTTGATGACTTGGTTTAGTGGTTAAAGTTTGGACTTTCATTCAACAGGTCCTAGGTTCAAATCCAACTTTGGGCTGAATTTTACAAAATTTTCCTGATTTGAAAAAAAAAAAAAAAAAAAAAAAAAAAAGAGATATCGCGATAAATGGCGAGATTTTGGCGAGAATCTCGCCAAACACTGAAGGAAAGCAACAGCTGCGCGCGGGGATTTCGAAGGGCGAGATTTTCGCGAGAATATCGCAGAAATCTCGCGAGATCTCGCAAAAAACTGACAAAATTGAATTACAGCTATATTTCGTCTCGGCTAAGCCCATTTCGCGAGATTTCGGCGAGATTTCCCCGAAATCTCGCGATTTTTTATACCTTGCCAAAAACTCATAAATCTAGAAAAAATTCCCAGTACAAAATCAGCCGTCACAGGAGCATAAAAAAAACAAATATGGCAGCACATTTCAGCAACAAAATCAGCCCTCACAGATCGCAATACAAAAGCCCACACATAAATCCCACATCCTGACACAAATAAAATTCCCAAAAGAGAGGGGATAAAAAACATGGACCTGTTTTATAGATGGAACCCAGACCGCAAGAAACTCAAGGCACCACGATCGGATCTCGGGACTCATCGCGAGCTCGCCATCGGTAGCCGCTGATCCAGCCTCAGAAACGATCGCACTAGGCTTATTACTATCATGCAGCTCCTCATTGGCTTTGAAATCCACCAGCTTCGGCAACTAAGTGTCGGCGACGTAGCTGTCCTTCGAATCGTATGCTATTTCATCTATCTCCAGGGAATCATAAAAAAATTCCCCCAAATCGGCCATTGATTGGAAGACCGAGCTTAAACCAGAAAACCCTTAGAAAAGGAAACAACTAAGGGATGCCAATCGGTGGTTTACGAGAGGGGAACTCGCCACCGACACACCACCTTAGCGAATTTAAGAAAAGAAGGTAAGAACTCAAGATTGGATCTCGAGTTCTTGGAAGAACAACAAGAACTACGACGGGGAAATGAGGAGATGAGAGAGAGAGAGTTCAGGAAATGATTTTAGGGTTAGATGGGATAATGGGCTGGGGTGGTTCATTTGGGTTGGGTGGTTAATGGGTCACATATTAGTTTAGGTTTTAATTAGGGTTGAATTAATTAGTTTAGGCAATGGCAGATTTGTGGTTTTTGTAACATTATTAGGACAATTTGGTAAAAAAAACACTTTCCTTTTCGGGGGTGTGCAAATTAATTCGGGACACCCCGAAAAGGAAAGTGTGCAAATTAACCTGGGACGGAGGGAGTATTTAGTATTGATGTGTATGCTCAATTTTGGGTTTAGATTTTGTAATGAGCCTCTACATATTTAAATAAGCTGAATATGCCCAATATTAGTTTATAAGGGTCCACTAGTCTATTTTCCTATTTAGAGTAGGATAAGGGTGATTAGAGAGTTTTATGTGCTATCAATTGTTGTTATGTCCACTAATTGTAATCCTAATTATAATAGAACTACCCTAACTAAACTCTTGGTGAAACCTGAAACTACAGTGCATGTAGATTACTAATTAACAAAGAATCACCTAACAGATAAGTAATCAAATAGCAAATAAACTCAGATGGATAAGAATGTATTCTAGGGATTCAATTTCAGTTACTACTTCCTATGTATGATTAATCGATTATTCTAGACTTATAAATCAATTTTTACTGTTATTAGGCGGCGCTATTCTATATAAACCATTCTCTTAGACAGTGTTAACATGTAGATTACATACGAATAATTACCCTCTCGGGCTAACTATCACATACGTAACTCCCAAGGACTCCTAAAACTAATGCCTACATAAATCCCCACTCCTCTCGGACGATTATTGGTGCATATAATATATGCTCGTATGCCTATTAATAATTCCCTTCTCTCGAAGCGAAACTATTTAGCAAGTAGAATTAATTAATTGGCTAGATTAAAAAATTCATGAAATAAAACAAAGCATATAGATAATCAATGTAAGAACGGTGTCTTGAATAAAACACGAATAATCAAAACATAGTTAGAAAATAACCTACTCTCTAACCCTAGAACACAGTGGTGCTTAGCTACACATGGCTATCATTAAAGCAAATAATAATTGATAAACAAACATTTTTAACAACAAAAACAAACAAGGAACGAATAACCCCGGAATCTTGATCTCGGTCTTCGTCTTGTCACGCCTTGCTCTTCAATCCTTGCTTCCAAATGTTTCTCCACGTAAAAGTATGATATCCTGTGTATGATTTTATGATCTAATTTGTCTATAACCATAGGGTATTTATAGAAGTACATCCCTAGGATAAAGAGGATGAAAATATGATGTGGTATAGGAAAATCTCGCCAACAACGCGTTTATAGACTTGGGGGCCAAGTAATGGGCCGAATCTGCACCAATATTCCAATTTCAAAGCGACTTTTTGAGGGTTTTCCAATCCAAATTCGGATTCGTCTCTTTCTGGTAAAGTTGTAGGTCTTTGCATTAGTTTTCCAATGCCACCAATTACACCTCAATCGGCGTTTTAGTTCTCAAGATATGGTCAAAATATTAGAGGTGTGTCAAGCTGACAGAAAACTTCACTTTCGGGAGTACTTTTATCGCAGCCGTTACAAAGCTTGTCAGCATGATTCTCACTTTTTAGGCCATTTTTGACTTGTTTCTTCTCTGAACTTTTTTCAAATGGAATTTTTGGCATTAAATAACTTAAATAACCTTAAAACAAGTGTATACACATCAAATGACACAAATTAACAAATAAAAGCAATTTTCGGCCAAATATGCATACAAATGATATAAAATAAACATCCAAATCGACCTAAATGCATGCATACACAACTTGCATTAAAATGCTATTTTATTTTTTTAAAATCATCTCGTCATTAAACGATCATCATCTATCAACCCCATTTTTCAGCTTTTCAAGACTACCAATTTGAGTTTTAGACTCACAAGAACTCAACAAAACATCGAATAACCAATTATACTGTAAAAAATCAAATAAAGCAAATAAACAATGGAACATGTGAGAGAAAAACTCCCTAGATCACACTTTGGTTGCTCTTCTTAGTTGCGTGCTTGTGTTGGTACTCTTTTTGGGACTTGCCACTTTTAGTTTCTTTAACCCTTTTCCGTGTGTGTCTTCATTCGCTCCTTTTGTATACAACCAATTTTTTCATCAGGTAGTTTCAGCGCCTCCTTTATCACCCCCTCATCATTATTGCTATCCTTAGATTCTTCCTGCATGACAGATAATGTACTAACACAACAAGATCTAAATTAGTGAAGAATGTATCATATAAACAAAATTCAAAAAGATTATTGTTAAGCGGAGGTAGAACTTCCTTATTTAAGTTTGTTCGGCCATCCATCTTTTGCTTCGCAACCCTAAGTTTCTCTAGCTTCTTCTTCGCTTCAAGCTCCTCTAAAATCTTAGCACTATTTGTGTAATTTGGCACAATCTTCTTTCTATAGAATGCTTGAGGAAATGGGAGATAAGGAATATATCTAGGACCTTCCTCGACCGTAATCGATCTTGGCTTCGTAAACCACATTTTTATCAGCTCTTAATCATCCTCTTGGATATTGTCATCTTCCTCCTCTTGATCTCGTTCTATCACCCAAGTTTCGGCTTCTAGTGATTTCGGGCTTTCAGATTTAGCTTCTTCCATCGAATAAACATCATTGCACTGCTCCTTTGGATTTATTATGGTATCACTAGGAAACTGCCCTTTCTGATGCTGAGATCCCAAAACTTGTGCTATCTGGCCCATATGTGTTTGCATTGCTTTCATATCAACTCCTAAACTTACTGTACTTTTGTTCAACTCCCTAGTATTACTATCCACCTTCTTCCTAACCTTCTCATCCGTTCATCATACTTGGCAAACTGCAACTGCACTAACTCTTCTTGAGTCGGTTCTCGTCCTTCGTGGATCATTCCATTTGTTACCGCGAATCCCGGTGGCGGTTGGAGAGAATTGTTAAGGTTGCTGTAAGAGAGATTTGAATGTTTTCTTGCACCCTGCTGGTACTAATTGTACCTTTGTTGATTACCTTAGAAGTTATTGAAGTTCCTTTAGTTGACATAGTTCGCCTCTTCAACTACTTCCTGCATAGGCGGCTGCTATAAGTTTGCCTCGGTATGCTGGCTAGTGTCACACTTGTCAGTAGGTTTAGCTGATTAGATATAGCAGCTATTTGAGCTTCCATCTTGTTCACCACTGGTTTTGATAGTTCTACCTCTGAGATGTTGTCTACCTTCCAAGGCTATTTTCATTTATTCGGCCACTGCCAACTGGTGGCAGCCATCTCATCTAATACGGTGAATGCTGCGGCTGTACTCTTTGTTAGAATGGATTTACCTACTGCTGCATCTACAAGTACTCTCGCGGGCCCAAGTAGCCTTTTATAAAACTTGCATATCTGTTGGTCTTAAGTGAACTCATGTTGAGGAAAATTCCGGAGAAGATCTCGGAACAACTCCCATGCTCCTCCGAATGACTCATCCAACTATCTGAATTGAGTTATCTCGGGTTGAAGTTTGAGCATTTCCTAGTGGGAAATATTTTAGCAAGAAATGAGTGCTCAGCTCATTCTATGTAGTCACGTCTTCCAGCGAGTTAAACCACTTTAGAGCTCTGTCTTTCAATGAAAACGGGAATAACCATAGCTTTACTTTTTCATGTGGCACTTGGTTTACCTTCAAAGTCTCAGATAACCTCTTGAACCTGCCTAGATGAACATTCGGATCTTCCAATGGGCCTCCACCGAATTGAATCTGCTGCAATATCGAGATAAGTGCTGGCTTTAACTCAAAGTTGTTAGCCTAAATTGGTGGTGCTTCGGCTCCTCCATGTCGCTGATTTGATACAGGACGTAGACAATCCTGATGGTTGTCTGATTATCAACTTCTTCTACAGCTCGTGTCGACTCTTGCGGCTGAACTGGTTGTTGCCAATTGGTGATTTATGTCTGCATATTATTTACCACTCCGAAAAGCTGTATGACCATGTTTTCCAAGGTTGCATTTGTTAGGGTTATAATGTAAAGCATGCTTTTAAGTGTTGCTTTGTATATAAACTGTTTCTTGCACTTTTTAGAATGAGAATAAATTATCACTGTTTACTTTAAATTTTATGAATGTTATATATATTTATTGCATATTGTTCAAATACTTTACATTGTAGACAATGTGGTGTTTGGAAAATCACAGATTATCACATTGTCAATTCCTTGTAATAAGTATAATCATTCACAACTTAAATGGAATTGATGAATCCATTGGTAGAAGTTGATGTGTAAGGCTCGGATTGATTTGTCATGACCAAGAGATTACACTAGTGCATTTGTTGCACTGAAATGGACCAACAACGAGATAGTTTTTCTGCAATGACTTGATAGAAAAATTAGATCTCAATGGTTATTGATTTCTTAATTTCTGTCACTTAATTGGGACTGTATATAATTAATTAGTGTTGCTTTGATTTATTTTGGGCAAAGAGTCATTGGGACTCAATGCTCTTTACTTTGGGCAATATTATTAATTATATGACAGATTGGTAAATTAATACAGAAAATCGTGTCTTGGTGAAACAAGCTGATTATGTCCCCTTGATGGGCTCAGAATGTTTATCATATCAAACCTTTATAATGGATTAACTTCCGATATGATAATAATGATGAGTTGTTTGTTCTCAAGGAATAAAAGATATTAATTAATTAAAGCATTTAGTAGCTTAAATTAATTGATGGACATTGAATATTAAACACGGAAAAAAATAATCGGGAGTCATATTTTGCAATATGGATTATGATGGGCAGTTCAATATTAACTCTATAGTGGAATAAATTAATATTAATGGGCTAGAATAATATTGATGGCTCAATATTGATATCTAGGCCCATTGGAGGCCCAATCATATTCCTCCTAAAGACCCCTTGAGTAGCCCAATAGAAGTCCATTAACTAAGAGGATAAGGATTAATTATGAAGTAGGAGATAGGGAAGAAAAGATATGGAAAAAGCTAATTCCAAAGGGGATAAGATTTTATCCATAACCTCTCTCAAGTGAAAGGATTTCGATCCTCCCTCTCCTAAAGGGGGTTGATTTTTGCCTCCCCCCCCCCCCCTGTTATAAATAAGGGACCAATTTCGGTCCCCATATGCATAATTGAGTGGTTAGTTTTCATGAAATATTAATCCTTCCTCGAGTGTTAAAAAGTTCGTTTGATTCCCCACCGAATTGGCGAGCTTGGGCTTAGGGAATACTCAAGAAGATCTTTGGGTTGAAAGGATAATTCTTCTCAACGGTATCTCTTCGATTAGAAGGTAAATACGATAATCCCTCAGTTTCGCATGTTTAGGGCTTATTGTAAGATTACTGTTATTCAATTACATGAATTGTATGATTTGAATGTTTCAAATTATGGTTATTTGATTTATGAAAGTGATATTCAAATTACATTTCAAATAGATCCTTGGCATAAAACTCTGATTCCTCAACAACTGGTATCAGAGCCATTGATTCGGGCTCTGTAATTTTGAATTAAAATTTCAAAAACCAAACTTACGTCTAGTTGAAGGTTGCTAGTAGAACTATTAGATCGTTTTTGTAGGTGTCCAATTATCATGGTTTTTTTATGTATGTTTAAATTCATGTTGGATTGAATGATTTTTTGGTCTGTTTCGTTCAGATTCGTTTTTCTCGTGAGAAAATCCGTGAGTAAATTAGGTCTATGTTTTATAATACATTAGTCTAGATGTTAGATTTATTTTTTGTAAATAAATTATAACGCATCAAAGACGAAGACGAAGACAGATTAAAAAAATCAGAGACAGTACGAACTGCAGCCTGTTCTGCGTCGGACATCCCGACTGCGACGTGTGTAGCATGACGACCGCAACGGGTGTGTGACGCAATCGCGATGGGTGTAGTGATGCGACCGCAACAAGTGCGTGACGCTACCGCGATGGGTACAATGTGCGACCACAACCAGTGCGACGAATGCGACGCGATCTTCAAACAGTTGGGTTTCTCGTTTCAAAACAAAAAAATTAAACCATGATAATTAGATTTAATTGTCAAATATGTGTTTAATTTATATTTTGATTTTACTTTGTGTATGAGAAACTTTGAAAATCTCATTGATCAAAATTACTAAGTGTTTTCTTTTAATTTATTCTGGTTAATAAAATTAATTAATGACCTCCATAACTGATTTATTAAAGTGAAGTCTTTGGCTACGCATAGGCATGCCCCTTTCTCCCTAACAAATATGCCAAAAACAAGTTCACTAGAATAAATTTCATATGATAACTGTTGGTTATTTTAAGTGGCGATATGACCTTTCCTACGAAGGCTTATGCAAAACTGAGTAATAATCCTGTGTTAAGTTATGGTTAATACATAGATATAAAATTGATAAAATTTACTTCCCCACGAAGTCCCTGTCAATTTTATATGGCCAAGAGAGAGCCAACTATTAATTTGTGAATTAAAGGCTTGTGACTGATTTGTTTGTAACCTGCTTAAATGTATTTAAGTAAAAGTTCACACTCAACATGACTTGCTTGAATTGTTTTAAGATGTTGGCCGATGCATGTATATATCGTTTTATGAGATTTTGATATAAAACATGTGATCAAATTATGTGATAATGTTTGTGTTAATTAGATATTGATACAAATGTATGTTTTATTTAGCCTCTAGAACTTTCCTTGAGACTCTACTAAAAATATGTCAAGTGCATGTTGTTGCCTATGACTGCGTCGGCAAAGGTTAAGGTTCACTCGACAGAGTAATTGTTCTAATTAATCTACGATTGAGTCGCTTTGGGAGAAGGGGCTAGGTTAATTAAGTGCCGCATAATGGATATTAAAATTGGTTTAAAGGTTTACAATTTAGAAATTAATAATTCATTAGCGTAATTCCTGAAATCAACATCCTAGGATGCATTCTCTTTGATTGGAAATCAACTTTAGATAATTAATTCATTTAATAGGAATATATGCAATATAGTTTGGTAATAAACAATCTTTCCAAATTCTATTGTCTAGTAAGGATAATCCTATATGATTAGGATATCAAACTAGCTACCTAACCTCATTCCATGTGGATCGACCTTGACTTCCACTATATATACCTACACCCGTACACTTGCGGTAAATAAGGGTTAGGATTAGGGCCTGTCATCAGTGGCGGTGGGCGATTTGTGAGAATGTTTCTCGGCCTACAAATCGCGACTGAAATCAGAGAAAAATAACTATTTTTTTCTTTTTTTAATAAACAATTTACAACCTCAAATATGGTTGCAATATGTCAAGAATTGATTGGGGCAGTTGAAGTGTCGGGAACTGTTGTGCATAGTCAATCGCGTATCTGATCAAAATTGTACATTAGCATTTTACCCAACATATATAAGAAGAATATCTTTAAACCCATACTCCCTCCAATAACAGTCTTGTGAATTGAAGAGCAATCATAAAATTAAAAAATAACTTTATACTCTAAAGTACAACAACAGTGACACAACTGAAACCAGGATATATGAATCAAATAACTTAAAACTCTAATTACAACAACGTTTGGAAAAATGACGATTAATAACAGAGGTGGATCGGAGAGCACAGTCATAAAATTAAAAAAAATTATAATGGCAATCATAATGAATTGAAGATCAAGAACACCTACGATTAAGATTAAACAATCACCAAACCAATAAACCGACCATGAAGGATAGATATGATCCAATATGTACTTTTATATATATGATCAATATGCTTGATTCTTAATAAACCTAAATCATACCTTTTGTTGCAAGAGAAATCAGTGGAAGAGATTGTATGGCAGTTTTCTCAATCCTTTTCTATTCCTCTTTTCTCGGGGGATATAGACTGAATATTGACAAATCAGTGAAAGGAATTATCCAGTTCTCTTCCTAATTTTCTCGGATGTAGGGCTCTTTCTCATTTCTAGGCTGATGAAGGACGTAGATTATCAAATCATGCCGAGGGATTACATTGACCTCTCTCTGTTTCCTCGATTGAAGTAGGTATCGCGACAGTTATACCCTTCAATCTTCGATGGCCAGAGAATGTTAAAGGGGGATGGGCCTGGTTTACATGTATTAGGCCCAAGTCTGGCCTATTTCATTACTGATCAAATAGCTTCCCTAGAAAAATGGGACGTGTTCGGACCAAACAATCGAACCCCAAATATTACAAAAGTAGTGAGAGACAAATGGATTTTTGTTCGCAAAAGGATTGAGTTGTGATATATAAAGCTCGACTTATAGCTCAAGTTTTTTCTCCCAGAGACCAGGAGTTGATTAAGATAGACGTATTCATCAGTAATGGATAACAATCATTTTTCATTTTTTCATTGGTATGGTTGTCCATGATAAATTAGAAAACCCTATAATGGATGTTGTAACAGCAAACCTATATAGTTCAGTAGATGCCAATATATATATATATATATATATATATATATATATATATACACACACACACACATATAAATATATATATATATATATATATATATAAATATAAACTCATTGACAAATCGGATCATTCTTGTAACCTTCTTTGTAAGGCACTTGATGTATGATACGACATGCGACCGGATTGATTTAGACCATATAATGATCTCTATAGTTTTATTGAGCGCAATTTACGAGGGATACCTGTTATAGGCATTTTAAATCCTTCAGGGATTATACATATACATATATATATATATATATATATATATATATATATATATATATATATATATATATATATATATATATAAAGGACAATCACTGGATTCGTTATTATTGTTGTTTATGCAAATGACATGAACTTGATTCGCAGTCCCGAAGAGTTAGCTAATGATGCTGAATATCTCAAGAAATAATTTCAAGTCAAAGACCTTGGAAAAACTAAACTTTTTCTTGGGCTTGAATTAGAGCACAAAGATAGTGGAATACTTATCTAGTAATCTTCTTATACTGAATGACTACTCAAACAATTTAATATGGACAAAGCTCAACCTTTGAGCACTCCAATGGTTTTGTGTAGTTTAGACATTGGAAGAGACTCATTCAGATCAAAATACTCCGGTGAAGATATACTTGGCCCTGAAGTACCATATCTTAATGTCATTGGAGCATAATGTATCTAGCTCAATGTAATAGAGTAAATATCGCATTTGTTGTGAATGTACTTGCGATATTATTCTTATCAAAGACAAAGACATTAGAGTGGAGTTAAATTTTACGTTACCTTCAAGGTTCTACAAATATGGCATTGTTTTATTCAAAGAAAATCACTAACCTCGACAGGGTTGGTTATGCTTATTCAAAATATAGATCCAACCCACATAAAGCCCGCTCACAAACTTGTTATGTATTTTCCTACATCAGAACATCAAATTCATGGCGATCCACTAAACAGACATTAGTGGCTACCTCATCCAACCACTCTGAGATAATTGTACTCTATGAAGCTAGACGAGAATGTATTTAGTTGAGGTCAGTGATAAAACATATTCAAAATACTTACCAATAGTTACAAATACTCCCTCTATTATCTATGAGGATAATGCAGCTTGTATAAATCAAGAAAGAAGCGTATACATAAAGGGGGATAAAATTAAGCATATTTCTCCAAAGTTTTCTCATACCCAGAACTCCTAAAGATTGGGGAAATAGATATTCAACAGATTCAATCAAGTTAAATTTTTGTAGATTTATTTACTAAATCATTGCCAACGTTTACATTTGAGAAATTAGAATTCCATACTGGTATGCGAAAAACTACTGATAAGCAAGGTTAAAAAATTATATACCAGTATTCCTTCTTTCAGGGGGAGCGAAATTATGATCACAAGTATGACAATATTTACTGTCCAAAATCTACCCTAGACTTCTATAAGTATGGGTGCCTATACCCAATCCAGAATAACAATAACAAATAAAAGTAGTAATAATATGTCCAAGGGGAGTGTTATGAGTCACATGAGTGACCCAGGTATTTAGTGGACACCATAGCCTATTACTTATCTTGAAAGTGGGATAGAAGCACGATAGTGCCAGAAGCACAACAAATGCTGAAGTACGATAATGCCAGAAGCAGACGACAATGCCAAAGCACGACAATGCTAGAATCATGACAATACCGAAACATAACAATTTCAGAAGCAATCAATGCTCAAGCATTACAATTCCGGAAGCACGATAGTAAGAAGAACGACAATGCAAGAAACACAACAATGCTGAAGCATGAAAATGCCAGAGGCATGAAAATGCAAGCACAACGATGTAAGAAGCAAGGCAATGCGGAAGCACGACAATGCAAGAAGCACGAAGATGCTTTAGTAAACCTTTCTTAAATAGGGCTTATATGTTGAATGAAATATATACGATTTCCTTAGAGGATCTCTCAGTTCCTTTGTCCTAATTCTGTTATGAATATTTTATAACAATAAGTTATATATAGCGGTATATTTATATATATCATTCATATATTACTATTAGAAAATGAAAAATTATCATACACAACAAGCAATTTAACCCACACGCTTACCCATGTGTTACCTGTTATGTGTAAGTTGTTCAACTCTAGTTTATAACTCTCAACCAAGGAAACATCCGCAGTAAAGTTGACAATCTGCATGATAAACCTGCTTCCTAGTCCGCTTCCAACTATGGCCAAAGTTGATGGCCTTCACTTACTTTTATTGCTGATATTTCATCTAGTAGATCAGTATCATAGATTTTCTTGATTTTAAAAAACGATCATCAATAAGGACACAAAAAACTTGTTTGCCTAATTTATTACATGTGTAGCCATAAGAATATGTTGTATATAGTTTGTACTATAATGTATATTGTTAGTACATAGTACCATGCCACAATCAGGAAACCCTTCTCGCGATTACCTTTTTCGACTAAAATATCATCGGATTGGGTTTGGAGGGATTGTCCTCTGTTTTTTTACGGTAGTCCACGTCAAAGGATCCACAACAGCCACACTGCACTGAGGTCCATCTTTTAGGTCTGTCTTTTTCATTTAAGGGTAATCACATTTCTTTGGGCTTGCTCACTCCCCTTCTTCATAGCCCCCTATTTTTTACATTACCTCCGTGAGATACCTAGCTAGAGCTCTCATCATCGTATTTGGTGCTCCATTGGCCTCTCAGATTTGATGTCCCGAGCTAATGCATTGGAATCTTCCCCGAAATTTTAGACTTAAGCCAGTGCGAGGAGCGTTGGCTTTCCCCTATGCTTGGATTTTGTGACACAAGGCAAGGGTGCCTTACTTCTGTTGTATGCCCGATAACAAGTTTGAGCAATTGTTGGTTGATCTCTTATGTTTATTCTATTATTGTTTGGTGCTTGATTGTTTCAAATAGTTTCTTTGTTTTTCACCATGCTTTAACTCAATAGATTATTTCCTTTTACTCATATACCTGTCTGTCGTCTTGTGCACCAGATAGGGTTTCAGCTGCTTTAGCTTTACTACTTTGTGAGGGACCGAGTTGTTATCTTCACATTTTCCTTTTTCCCTTTGTTTTCTTTTCGAACTTATTAGTTAGTAGTACATAGTACTAAGTAAGGTGATCTCTCAGATGAATAAGTGTAAAACTACAATTTGTGTAATTCAAATTGATTTGAAAATTTGTGACTGGATGGTATTTTAGCTTTGTACTATCATATAGAAAATTAAGAATAGAAAGAAAAATAATAAAATTTAAGCGTTAGAGAATTTAATAATCTATCAATATTTTGGGATGTCAATTTCAATTGTTCTTCCTACACAACGTCAATTCAATCGTCTAACTATAAATTTCACATTTTGTATAAGGTGTAACACCCAAAAATATGCTTAAGCATGCATAGAACGTTTAATTGATATGTTAATTGTTGCCATTTAGCTAGTTACAATGAATATATGTGTGTGATTTCATTATCTTAAGCTAGTGTTGTTGATCATTCGCTAAAGTGTGCGGGAACATCCGTATGCCGGTGTGTAATATGATAAAGATTAGAAGTACATAAAAATTAATAATTGAATAAGCAAATAAGGGTTAGATGTCGAACCGCTACAAGGAAAAAGGTCTTTTGAGACCATAAAAATTGGTCTCAAATAATGAGTATTTGCCACAACTTAAGCAAAATGGTCTCAAATAATGAGTATTTGTCACAACTTATGAGTATTTGTCACAACTTTATTATCGTCTCAATTACTCGGTTGCAAATAATATAATTGTGACCACAAAAGTGGTCTCAAATATTTTTTGCAACAACTAGTTGTCTCTAAAAGTAGTCTTAAAGTTGTCTCAAATAATTTGTAAAGAGATTTGTGACAATAAGTGGTCACAAATAACTTATTATTAGTGACCACAATTGTGGTGTTAAAAAATCTTATACAAAAGACCTCTTTTGCTGTAGTGAACGAACAATGGATAAAATCACTAAGGACTTGTTCGAGTTAATAAAATAATAATGAAATGGCATGTTTAATTACTTAATTATGTTCGGATTATATGATAATTTGTTATTGAATTCCTTGCTTATTGTTTAACGAATGTTTTGAATTATTTGTGAAATATACTGTCATGTTAATATTGTAATGTTAATAGATGCTTGTACTTTGTATGAACTTGTACTTTGATGATTTGTACTATGAAATGCTTGTACATTACAATTCACCAGTTATATTATTACTATTTGATGGAAATTATAAAGATAATGAGAGTAGGGGTTCGAACCTCAATTATATAATCAATTTTAAAACTTATGTTAATATTACTAAAAAAATTACATTTTCATTTCTGTACACTTAGGTCACTTTATTACACAAACAGACTTACCTTAATATTCCAATAGGTTTCGAAATATACTTGGAATAATTAGGCTTGAATTATTAGATCATTAGCCTTGTAAATTAGTATGTAGATTATAAGTAGGTGATTATAGAATAATTTTAGACTATGATATCGTGTACAACTTTAAGATTAGTGCACACTTAGAATACGATTTCCAAGTAAGGGTTTTAGTATACCATTTTTATAGGACTAAACCATTTCAAAAGTTATTAAAATTGAGCTAGATTAGTACCCTAAACTAATGAAAACACAAAAAATGAATCACAACACTCCCTTGATAACCTCAACACTATTCCCTCTCTATGCAACTCCCTTTATTGAGCTTTACCTCCCTTGACTCTCCCTCACACACTTGAACACCTTTTTCTCTTTCAGCCACCCTTCTCACCAATATCATCTTTATTTCCTTCAATCTTTCAGCTACGAGAAGAAGGAGCCACTTCCAAATCCACACATCGTTACAAGTATAGATTTAAGCTAGAAAGAGTTTTACTTTCGTGATTAATTAGGTGAAAATGTTGTAATATGTTCGGCGAGGGTTTGGAAGGGAGTAATGTTGTAATTGTACACTAATCTCTCACACACTAGTATAATTATACATGCATGCATCTTGCGTAGCTTCTCATGATCATCATATTTAAATTATGTGTTAATTGTGATTATCTTTACATGATTATATTAAAATATATTTTAGATGTGTCTTGTTAAGTTCCATGACTAATTTGGAGCTTTGCATGTGAGTTTTGGTTAATATATGATCGAAGTGTGCTAAATGATGGTTCGGGGGATGAGTATGTGTTAATTGTATGAAATTTTAGTATGTTTCAGTAGTAAGATTAATCAAATTGCATGTCGATTTGGTGGGAAATGGTTAAGCGTGCTTCAATGATAACTAATAATAACTCCGTCTTAATTTCATGAAATAAATCGATGAGAATGATCAAACAATGTTTCGGTTTGAATTTGATGAAAACCGCTTGATAATATTTTGCAAAATTAGATTGGATTTATTGAATTATAATCACGTTATAATTTTGACAAGAATTTGATCAAAATGATTTTCTTTAAAGTTGATAATAAACTTTCTGCACAATGAAATGTGAGGTCTAAAATGATAATTTCGTGATAATTTGTTGCTAATTTTGCTTATAAGATGTTTCAGTAAAATTCGCAAATTGTTTGACTCAAATTGAGCAATTTACGGAGTGAAAATATAGATATATGTTTTGGCAAAATTTGAAATAGGATAATGGTGTGATTAGTTGGTTCATTAAGATTGAATTGAACTTATGATGAATTAGTTTGAATTGGGATGATAATATAATTAATTTTGTTGATTTAGAATACTTGGAACTTAAGGAATTATTTAGTTGGACTTATATAGATCACTTGGGCCAATATAGTTATAAATTTGGCTTTGAATAATTAGACTAGGCATTAGACTTGGAAATAAACTAGTTGGCCCTAGATTAAATTGATTGGGCTAGAAATTAATAAAGGAAGTGGGTTTGGGCTCAATAGGTTAAATAAATAGGCCGAATAAATTATTTGAGCCTAAAATAATAAATATTGGGCCTAGAACACACAGAATGGGCTTAGAAATAATTAAAATGGGTCTTAGGAGCTATTAGGCCGAAATCGAACCCTAATTGGGCTGAAACACGCGTTTCGAGCCTAATGGACTGATTTGGATCGAAATGGGTGCAATGCCCCGTAAATTATTTAATTATTTATCATATATAATTATTTTATTTTTGTCTTATGATATTTATTCTATTTTATTAATTATTAATCATTCCAATTATTATTTTAATTTAAAGCTAAAAGTATATTTTATGTTATTAGGTTTTTAAACTAGATGTCCGCCCGTGTGATGCACGGAAATATCTGTCACATATTAATATATATTCTATTTGTAATACGAAATATTTTTTTATCGTGGATAAGTATAACGCGGGTGTTAAAGTATATAACCCGATGACCCAATAAAAAGTTATCTTTATTGATGTAATATATATATTATGATGATTCGAAAAATATCAAGATAATACAAATAAATTATTTTTTTATATTAACATGTAACATTGAAACAAATAAAGATAACGTTTAAACTTCATTATTGACAACAATTATGAGTATTCTTTCTAAATAAATTTATTAAGAATAAATACTTGTTCTTAATTTTTTAATTTAATCTATAATTAATCCTAAAAGTAAATAAAAGATATATTAAAGCACTTGAGTGACTTGTCTTTATAGAAAGTATAACTTAAAAAATCATTTTATATTTGTTGCCAAAAATATAAAATTATTATTTACTCTATACATTCTTAAAACTTATAAATTAATTGGGCTCCACACCATTTTTCAATTTACCAACAATATAGATGGGGCGAAAACTAAAATTGGATGTTTATTAATTACGTCTTATATCAATTATATAATATGTAGAAATATAAATAAAAAGACAAAGAGAAAAAAAAAATTGTTGCCAATAAATATAAAATTATTTGATTAAGTAAAAGATATACCAAAATATAGCAAACATACAAGTGGATCCAAAACAACAAACATTAATGAATTAATCAAAATTGATTTATATTGTTTAAATAAAAAAATAATTTCAACGATTTGAGAACATGAAAGATTAACTTAGATATTTAGAAATGCATATTTCAAATGTTGTAATCAATCACAATTAAATTATTATGCAACATGGGCTATGCAATAATTGTTAAATTATCAGCCCAATCTATATGAGCTAATATTGTTTCCCGGAAAGTTGAAACCAGGCCCAATCATTCTTTCACCCCAATTTAATATAAGTTAATGGCGCAATCAATTTAACAAATATTTTAACAAATATTCAGTGATTTATTGAAAATATAGTACTATCCATTACAAAATAGATTTTGTTGTTTGTTTTTTTAGTAATGTGTCAACACCTTTGGATGATTCATGCTATAAAATGCTTTCAAGAGTCAAAAGTAGTAACTCTTGCCCGATCCTAAATGAATTAATTGGTCCGTGTTATGAAATGCTTTCCAAAGTCAAAAGTAGTAAATCTTGCCTGATCCTAAATGAATTGATACTTAAATGTCATTTATATAAATATTTTATCCACATGTTCACTCTGCAACATAGTTATGTCGTTTAAAATATGCAACATATTTAGATGATTTGTATTATGATCCACTTTACAATGTCAAAATCAATAAGTCTTGCATGTTCTCAAATTAATTGATAATTAATATCCTATATTATGTTATTTGATGCGCCATCAGATTATGATATTGACTGCTAAGCGATGATTGCTCATGTGATAGAATCCATTTTGTTGATCATCAAATTAACATTTTCATGGACGTGAAATACCAACTATGAATTAGCTATTTAGGTCCATTTTAGTGAAAATAGTTAAAACCATATCTTTATGATCATGATTTTGTTTTAGTGTACATACTAATTTGAACTTCATGTCAAATTATCATAATACCTATATATACTTGCACTTCTTATGAAGAGAACTTTTGATTATCAACACACTAATAATTGTTCTTTGACTGAATATGAAGTTATCCGTGAGTTTGATTTTTGTTCAAATTTGGACACATACACACAGAATATTTATAGTTATCATTAAGTTGAACTATATGATGTGAATCCTCCTATAGCATACCATCAGCGGTTCATCCATTGAGCACTATGGCCATCGCTTTCAAATCGGTTGTGTAAAATTAGTTTATATCTGTAAATGCTCAGGAATTACTTATTTTTGTTGGATTTATTTCTGAAAATAAGAGGTCTATCGGATTGTTAATTTATATTGGTTGTAGTGCTAACTCTATGAATGCTTAGGGTTTAGATGTTTATTTCTAGTATATATATTTGACATTGGCTGAAGAAAATGTGGTTTTATGCAAACTAACATTTTTGTCAGTATTAATTATATTTATATAAAAGATTTGAGTTAGTATATTTTTATATGTTTCATTAAATACAATATATCTTTAAAGTTTAGAGATTTACTCAATATATTTTGGCAAAAACTTGTGTGCACTCAACACACAATAGCACTATTGTGCACTTGCCGGTTTATTTTTAATTTTCGCTGGTTCAGACCGGTTCAGACCTGTCGAACCGGTCTGTTTTTAACCCTGAATTAAATTTACTTTAACCCTATTTTTGGTTCAAACGTTTACAGCCGCGCCTCTTCTTCGTCTTCTTTGCGCTACTTCTGCCCTGCTTCTGCGCTGTGATTTTTGTGTTTATCGCGATGTTTCGACGCATATTTGTAAGTTAAAAATATACATTCACGCCCGCGCCTATTCTTCGACTTCCTCTTGCTGCTTATGCGCTGTGATTTTTATGATGTATGTATCCAAAATTTTTTGGCTGATTTTGAATGTTTGATGATTTCGATATTATGTGGTACTTCTGTATGCATGTTTTTTGTGTTATGTGTATGACACCTGGGATCTATTTGGCAAATTATGTTATATTGTGTCAAATTTTTATACACAAATTCTCGATCACCCATGCCCTTTTGGACAGAATTGTTTTCGGTTCAAAGACATAGTGCTTTTCCGGAAAATTTTGTTTTCAAGGGGGAATTGATTTTTTGCATTTCCTGTTTGAACTTTGAATCTGCAATGGAGGCCAACTATAATTAAAAAATGCAAGGGACTTGTTAACTTTTTCAAACCAACAGGCTGAACTTATAACATCACAATTTGGTAGTTAATAAAACATTGTTGTGATATTTTGAGTTTTAATACCTTTTGGATCCAATCTCTCTCGAGTCTTTGGTTTCTTTGTTTGGTGTTAGCAAAGATTTTAGTCTTGGTTACCCATTATTCTTTTTTCTTTTTAGTTTTTGTGTGTGTATAAAATACTTATAAATGTGCCTACTTCTGTGTATTTGGGAGCTGCCGGTTGGTTTTTAATACGAATTGATGTTGTTTGTGTGCCTTATCTTCAAAATATATTGTGTGGTATATTTGTTTTTACTGTCGGCTTGAGCTCATGTTGCATTTGTAGATTGGTAGTTTGTCTACTACTCGATTTTTATGGGGTTCTCCTACAACATAGTAGGGGAGTAAGTCATTCCTCCTAATCAAGTTTAGATCATGTCATTATTAATATCATCTTTCTAATTTTATGTCTTATTTGGACTGTAAAAGCAGTTTCATGTTTATCACCCGTGGGGCTGTATATTTTTTTAACTTCTCTTGTTTTCCACTTGAATTTGTAGATCACTTTTAAACAGGAACGAACAATAGTGGAGTACTAAGCATAACATGTTTAGCAGTGCCCCTAATTCCAAGAACAAGTGTTAATTAACAAATAACCATAACAATTCTTCTTATACCAATTTTGTTTCAGTTGAGCAATATGAAATTTTTTATAGTTTAGGTTTGATTAAATATTGATGTTATTGTTTTTATGTAACAGGTTTATATTTTTGACGTTGAAAGAGGTAAAGCTGTTGCTAGGAATTCTCGAAATAAAAAGAAGACATTTAAAGGTAAAAAGAAAGGCGGGAGTGATGTGGACTGATTGGAGAAGGACAAATCTTGAAATAGAACATATGTTTTCGTACAAGTTTGGATACGTTGTTGATATTTCTTGAATATGTGTATTTTGATGATGTTTTGATACAATATTGGATATGTTTTGGTATAGTTTTTGGATATGTGAATTTTGATGAATTTTGGTATAATTTTGGATATGTTTTGGTATAGTTTTACACATGTTTTGGTACAGTTACGTGTACTGTAAGATATGATATCATGCAAAATGATATGTACTATCAAGCCAAATGATATATACTATCAGGCAAAGTGAAATGTACTATCAGGCAAAATTTTCCTTACATTTAACCAATGCTGGGGTCTTTGGATCGTCAACTTGGTTGCGGTCGCGAAAGAAGGTCGCGGCCGCGAACCATTGTTGAAGGTTTTTTGCTCATTCTTCGGCAGGTTTATCGCGGCCGCGACATGGGCTCGCGGTCGCGAATCGTTACTGGGGTTTCTGAATCGTTACGTGTACTGTCAAATATTATAACATATACTATGTCCAAATATTAAATACACTGCGAGGCTTAAAAAATAATTGATGAGTAACAATAATTGTATTTGTAGAAATGTAAGTATATTAAATAAATGAAGTCATTCTTGGACATATACTTTATAGAAAAGTAAGTATATTAAAAATATACTATCACGCAAAGTGATATGTACTATCTAGCAAAATGATGTATACTATCAGGCAAAATGATATTTACTGTAAGGCAAAATTTTCGTTATATTGAACCAATAGTTGTTCGGGTTTTGGTTCGTCGACTTTATTGTGAGCATTATTAGTAGATGAATGTACTCTTTAAGTAATATTATGTATTCCATAAGTCAAGAATAATGGAAATGTGAGTTGGGAAAAATTAATATATCAAATTATACAAAAATAAAATAATTATATCGAATTATAAAAAATAAATATATTGTTTATCATTTGGGTATATACTATGACACAAAATTATATACATAGTGAGACTTTAAAACATAACATAACATATAATGTGAGGAAGCATAACATATACTATTACTGAACAGAATAATAATGTTATCAGTTTAACAATATTACTAAAAAAAATATATTCAGTACATATAACTAAATGATACGGACATTGGGCGTTTTTTAACCAAATTCATTGTTCTTGATTTGAGTTGGTTCTCTTGCTTTCTTCTTCCTTCGTCTTTCAAATTGCCCCTCTTCATTCTTTAAAACTCTCATAGAGGCCTCACAATTTGTTATGATGCTTGGTTTCTTTTTCCTCTTTTCCTCTAAATTTATTTTCTTTTCCCCAGCCTTGGAACACACAAATAATTTTCCCAAGATATCTCCTTTAGATGAGAATCGATTGCTTGACTTTCGAACACTGAAACCCAAGCTACGAGCATGCATGCAGTACAAATCATACATTTCAAGGACTGTGCTTCTCTGAAACCCAAGTAGTGAACCAGAAACATCTATCGATTCATTTGCACAGTCTGTCAAAAAAAGTGAGCAGATAACATATACTGTTATGCAAATAAAAGTATACTATTATTTATAATAAAGTATACTATGTCAGTCAAACATTAATTCATACTGCCCTGTTTTGGGAACAGGGCGGGGGTTTTAGGTTCGTAGACTTGGTCGCGACCGCGAAGGTGGGTCGCTGCCGCGAATCATTGCTGGGGTTTAGGTTCGTAAAACTGGTCGCGGCCGCGAATATGAGTTGCGACCGCGAGTCATTGCTTGGTTTTAGGTTCGTGGACTTGGTCGCGGTCGCGAACCATTGTCGAACATACTATTTGCCTAATAGTATATATCATTTTGCCTGATAGTATGTAAGATTTTGCCTGATAGTATCTATGATTTTTCCTGATAGTACATATCATTTTGCCTGATAGCATATATCATTTTGGCTGATAGTATATATCATTTTGCCTAATTCCAAGCATCAGAACCGAAGTGTTAAGAAATCAATGCAACAAGCAAATTAAATCGAGAAATCAATCCAAAAAATTGAGAAATACTATTATCAAAATTTACAGAATCCATATACAAGTTTCATGCTACTCTTGATTCATGCTATTCTCTTGTCGTTGGAATTCATATAGATGTTGCCTCATAAAAAAATTAATACAAACCCGGAATTTCAATATGATATAGACGTACTTCAGTCTCATTTGCATAATCTGATGAAATGGAACACGAAATAGAGATAGAAGCAACATCATTCGCGTGTTGAGTCTCAGCTACTACAATCAAGGCAATGTGAAACGCAATTCAAAATGCAGAAGAAGAAATATAATTGAACAAATTTGTTATTGTTGATTTCGCGAGAAGAGAGGTGTTGATTTCACGATGCGGAGGCGCGAACTGAGCAAGGCGGTGGCGCGAACTAAACGAGGCGGCGGCGTGACGGAGGGAATGGGGAGAAGAAGTCACGGCCAGCTAAGGATGGGGAGAAGAAGTCGCGGCTGGTGATGGAGGGAATGGAGTATGGGCTTTTTTTTTTACAGTTTTTTGTTTTAGCCTAATGGGCTAATTTTTACCTAGTGGGTTAAATTGGTGTGGGCCCTAGCAAGTGCACAATAGTGCTATTGTGTGTTGAGTGCACACAAGACCCAGTCCTATATTTTTTATGGTTGAGTATTATATCTTTAAAGATTTACACATTTTTTATTATTATAATTAATTTTCTACCTATGGATTAGCTTGAGATTTTTTTTTTTTTTCAAATGGCATTTACTCAAGAGCTAATTTTTTTTAAATCAAGAATAAAATTTCTACACTCCCAAAAAATAAAGAAATACTCAACATATCTTCAAAATTAATAGAAGACACATACACACACACATATATATGACATAGGTTACACATCCTACTGTTTGAAGCCTTGGGCCGAGTTGAGCATGAAGGAACGTAACCTTTAGGGTAAGAATATCGCGGCTTGGAAGAAAGCCCAAGCTCTTGCCATTGGGACCTCCGAGCAGAGATGTCCTTCTTATGTTGCGAGCCCTCCGTCTCATGTTCAAAAGAAGCGGTCTGTTGCGCCCGTCGTGGTGACCCCTCCACCTAAGCGGTTGGACCGTGCGCCCCTAAGCTCCGTGCTAAGTTGGCAATAACCAGCGAAGAGGTTCCTCCTACTTTTCTGAACAACTTCATCCGGTCCAAGTCCCCCGATCACATAGATGCTGACAATCTCCCTCCATATATGCAGTCGGCGATGAACGCCCCGCAAAAAGCTACACCGCGGGTCTCACGGATGTTGAGAGATCGCTGACTATCGTGGAGAGGGTCGAGGCTACTGCGATCCAATGAGGCGTTCTCTCAACTTCTTGATGTCTGTTCATGCAGAGACCGCTAGGGATCCGTTCGTTAATCCAGCGGTAATGAAGGCTAAGGAGTTGTTCACTGCTAAGAAAGAAAGGAGGATAGCTGCGGAACCTGAGGTCGCTCGCTTCAAAGAGTTGTTGAATGAGATAAAGGGAGATAGGGACCAAGCGTTTGCTAGCATTAAGACGGTCAAGAGTCAGCTTGATGGAGACCCTAAGGAAAAGGGAGGAAGAGTGGGCCGCCAAGTCTGAGGAACCAAGGTCTGCTAAGCTGCTGAAATTTAGGCGGCCGTCAAGGCAGCCATCACGACCTACTCGAATGGCGAGGGCCAAGAGTGGGAAATTCAGGGTATATCCAAGCTTACCTCGAAGCGGCGATGTTTCGATATGTGGCCTGCTTCGCACACTAAAATCCTCATCTCGAAACATTGGGGGAATATGAGTGGGCAGTATTCAGGGGTCCACCCACCGAAGAGGAAATGGAGGGTCTAGCTCCTCTACCTCAAGAGGGAGAGATTGCCCATCATGAGGAACCAGCACCCCAAACTTAAATTTTATGTTTGTTTTGTTCGCGATTGTGGGAGATTGTGTGTCTTTTCTGTTTCTAGTCTTCGTTCTTCAAGTAAGTCCAACTGGGCTCGTATTGCTTCATCGTTTGTTCGCTCATCATATTGAGTAACCCACAAGGTTGGATATCCGATTTCTAGGGGAATGACAGCTTCGGTCCCGTAGACGAGTCTAAAAGGGGTTTCTCCTGTCGTGGTCTTGTAGGTCATTCAGTATGACCACAAGACCCCTGGTAGTTCTTCCGCCCAATATCCTTTCTTCTCCGATAATCGCTTATTCAATGTATGTTTCATAACTTTGTTGACCGTTTCCACCTGCCCAATTGATAGGGGGTGATACAATGTAGTGAAATAGGCTTTGATATTGAGTCTGTCACATAACTCCTTGAATTGTTGATTATCAAACTATTTTCCGTTGCCCGTGACGAACGATTTGGGGACCCCAAATTGGCATTTTTATTTTTTTGTAAGGGGCTCGATCCCCCTTTGTTAATGAAATCATTTTGACTCTTTAAATTCTATTCTACTTTTATTTCGATTGAAGTTTATTTATGCTTTGAAACTTGTTTATCTAGAATGATCCTTACACTTCTTTACTAATTATATTTGCCCAAGATAATTGAATCATGATTCTACTTTAACTTTCATATATTTTTCCTGATGTTATATTATTCGCTGAGCGTCAGTCTCTAACTATCCTCCGCGTTATGTTCGATCGTTTGTGAGATACTTATTTATGCTTGCTAAAAACTTTAAGAAAAGCAAGTCTTTTCTTGCTTGTTTTTAGACAAGTCTTTTTTTTCTTGTTCGGACGAGACTTTTCTGCCTATGGGTTGACGGGACTTTTTGTGCTCGTTCAGAGACAGATCTTTTCTGCCCGCTCATAGATGGGACTTTTCGTACTCATCCAAGGACGAGTCTTTTCTGCCCGCTTGTAGATGGGACTTCTTGTGCTCGTCCGAGAACGAGTCTTTTCTGTTCGCTCATAGACGGGACTTTTTGTGCTCGTCCGAGGACGATTCTTCTATAATAAATATTACAAAGCATTATGCGCGAAAACATCATCTTTCTTACTTACACAAGTATTTACAAACTATACAAAGCATTACATTGATCATTACTCTGATTCCCTATCTAAGGATAGTACTTTTTAAAATGTTGAGCGTTCCAAGGGTGTGTTAGCTTCTTTCCATAGGGATCTTCAAGTTTGTAAATTCCATTCGCTTAACACTTGATGATACGGTATGGTCCATCCCAATTCGGAGAAAAAATACTCTTGTTTGTATAGGGGGTAAGAATCGTAAGACTCTTCTCGTCACAAGATGCCTGCAATTGTCGAATTCTCACTTGATTATTATGGAACCTTTCCAACCGTTGCTTGTATGTGGCGTTCATGTACATTTATTTTTCCTACTCACAATATAAATATTATATGGTTGTAGTATATATAATGTTGCCTAATAGTATAGTTTTCTTGTCTTTTTTTCTTTATATTTATTTTTCCTACTCACAGTATAATTATTATTCGCTTATAGTATATATAATGTTGCCTAATAGTATAATTTTCTTTTTGATTCTGTATATTTATTTTTCATACTCACAGTATCATGATTATTCGCTTATAGTATATATAATGTTGCCTAATGGTATAATTTTCTTTTTGTTTCTATATATTTATTTTTTCTACTCGCAGTAGAATTATTATTCGCTTATAGTATATATAATATTGTCTAATAGTATAATTTTCTTTTTGTTTCTGTATATTTATTTTTCCTACTCACAGTATAGTTATTATTCGCTTATAGTATACATAATATTGCCTATAATATAATTTTTTGTTTGTTTCTGTATATTTATTTTTCCTACTTACAGTATAATTATTATTCTTCCCTTATAGTATACATAATGTTGTCTAATAGTATACTTTTCTTTTTCTTTCTGTGTATTTATTTTTATTGCTATTATTATTAAAAAAATAATATATAAACACAACACATGTATATTCATTTTTCCTACTCTCAGTATAATTATTGTTAGCTTATAGTATATTCAATCTTAATTTTATAATAATGACTATTACTATTATTAATTCTATAAATTAACAAATAAATATAACACATATATAAAAAAAAATTACAAAAAACAATTACTACCTCCGTCCCGCTCTAACTTTCCTACTTTCCTTTTCGGTTTGTCCCAACTTAACTTTTCAACCCATAAATGGCAAATTTCTTCCACAATCTTCACCCTCAAAATCTCCACCATCAATCTCCACCTTAAAAAAGTCAAAGATTCCACAAAATCTGTTTTTTCTTAACCTCCGTGCCCGGTCAAAGTAGGAAACTTAAGCCAGGACGAAGGGAGTATAAGTTTCAAACCCAGGGCCTCACACTTTTATAGTTCATATACTAGACCATCAAGTCATAACACATTTATATGTAATAGTACTTAATTATTTATATATAATAATAAGATGTAAATAGAAAAAAGAAAAAGGAAAAAAAAAAAAAAAAAAGGATACAGGGAGTGAGGCGCTGGGTTTCAAATCCAGCATCCTATACTTGAAGTAGCAAGTATTTACCACCAGGTCATCTAGTATTTATGTGAATCAAACGCAGTCTTATTTATGAAAACTTAACAATTGTATATAAAAAAAAAAAATTGCGGTTGAGCATAATAAGACTATTGTGCATCACATGCACAATAGTGTTACTCTATTTGTTAAAAATAGAGCAAGTGACGCGTATTTTTTTTCTTAATATTGCGACACGTTTAGCTCATGAGATCATCTGTTACATTTTTGTACAATGTCACAAATTAATATATGTCACCTAGTGAATTGAGTGTAACAGAATTAAACACCTATTGTAATAGATAACCCGAATTGATCTTTTAGTATTAAAAAAATTGGATTGTAAGGTAATTTGGTTCCTAATTTCTCGTTTTACATAGAGGGTACAGTATATCAAAGTTCAACTTTAATATAATTAATTTATTTTTAATTTAGATAAAATCTTTTATGTAAGTAATGTTTCGTTATGTAATCTTTGTGGTGGCTTGTACCATTCCACAGACTTTTTTTAAGATTGACCATGGAATAAAAAACAGAGAGAACATAAATGGAAAACGAAATCACATAGAAAAAGAGCCAAATCCTTTCCGGTCAAACAAAACATGTTAAATCAGAAGAAGGAAAGCACAATCAGATCCTTGTTAAATCACAAGCACTTGAAAATAGTGATTATTATCGAGGAAACTAAAGCAAAAAAATGAAACTCAGGCGGACTTGGGCGGCGCGGGTATGATCTTGATACCACCAATGGTAACATCATCGCCATTAGATCTCGGAATCAAGGTGATGACAATGGTATCATCGTCGTCCACATCAATGTCGTCGTATATATCCGTGAGCTTAAGGTTAATGGAGCCATTGCTCTGCTTGGACTTGCTCTTGTGCGGCACCTGCGCGAAGGTTCCGGCGTACTCCGCCTTGTCCATCTCCTGCGGATTATCGTCTTCGTCATTCACATAGACGTCGAACTTAATGAACTTGGTCGTATCGGTCTCTATGTTTTCAAGAACCAGCACTTCGTCCGCTTTTCCCTTGGCAGATTTCGGCACTAACACCCTTGTAATCTTCTTCAGAGTCAGTGGGAACACCTTATCTACAGTTTCCGCCCCTGCGGTTATCTTCTGGATTTTGGCTTTCGCCGCCTTTTTCGTGGGCCGGTAGTTGAGCCATGGAATATCCACCTTTTCGTACTCGTACCCCATTTTTTTGAAATCCAAACAGTCGGCAACTTTGACTCGCACCAGCTGCTTATTCTCGTCATAGAACATAAACGATGCGTTTAGGTAATCCGGATCCGAGATGTCCTTGGGTACATCGGTTTTCAGCGATCGCCAAATCGTCCACATTCGATCCACGTTAGCATGGTGGGAGTAAAACAGAACATCCCTTCCAGCGGAGTAGAAGTTCCCCATATCTTCAAGGTACTTTTTCCTGGGGTCCCCAATCCACACATGGGCGGCCACGTGGGACCCACGCTCTGATGAGCCTGCCCCGTCTCCGCCGCCGGGCTGGTCTCCGGCCCGGTAGGCTTTCCCCATGAAGTCTAGGGTGGAGTTGACACTACGGACGTTTTCACTGTACATTACACTCAGGTTATTCACCACTTTCTGTAGATCGTCGGTGATTCCGGATAAGCTTAGATCGATGATGGCCGGTGGCCGGTTCGCCTGGTTCCGGTTGGGGTTAAAGAGCGGCGAGTTCGGATTATCAAAAACCCTTGGCATTGTCATTCCCTTGGGATTGTCCCAGTTCCAATAGGGGAGGGCGAAAGTGGGGTCCCCAATAAGTTTGCCAAGAATCCTCTCGTAGAAATACAAGTACCACCTATGGAAGGGGAAGAAGAGCCAGGAATTGTGAACCTGAATATCGAGATCCTTGTGGCCCACCTGATCGTGGGCCCCATTGCAGTATGCGCAATGGATATTAGCCTGCTGCATGAACCCACGGGGATCGGTGGGATCATCCTTGTCAAGCGCCTTCATGCGCCGAATGGCTTCCTCCAGCTTGGCTAAGTATTCCTTTGTGACCTTGTGAGCCGCCGGCCTCACACGCAGCTTGTGCACCGGCGGGAGCTTGAAGTCAATGATGGTATCGGAGACTGGGGGGCAACAGTTGACATCAAGGAGGTCGCCGGTGATGACGTCCTTGGCAGTGCCGCAGGTCTTGAACTCCGGGGCCTGTAGTGGACTTGCGGAAGCGCTTTTGGGATCGGAAATGAGGTTGGCGGCACCGTAGAGGCCTCCCAAGCCGAGAAGCATGTTTCTACGGTCAACGCCGCGGCTTTCAGCGTCTGGGGTGGCGTTGCATGAGACATGAAAGCGGTGGCTCAGCTTTGGATGAGTGAGAGAGTAGGTGGGCTTGGCGGAGAGAGGGTTAGATGAAGGGGAAATCCGGTGGGTGGGATTAGAGGTAAGAACGGCGTATGAAGATTGAAGAGAAGCCATACTTGATTTTGCTACCATTTCTTTTTGGGAGGATATATATAGACTACTATTTACTTGAAAAGTATCCCCTAAATGCAAGTTGTTTAATTAAGAATCATAATTTTGTAGGAGCCAACTACCAAACCACGTTCTGTTGATGGGCGGCGTCCTCCACCTACTTTTCTATTGTTTTCTTTGGTTGCTTTTCCGAGAAACCAACTCATGGAGTTTGAATGATAAATTCTGTAACAGAATGTACATCAGTCACGACAATGTATAACTCATTTTCGCAAAAAACACAATGATGGTAGAACTAGACCAAGGCCCTTAGGCCAAAGTAGTAAACCTCATTTTTACATCTTCACATTATATTTGATCCACAGTACTTTATTACATAATTTATTTTCTTTTTCTTTTTTTCTTTTTCTTTGTTACTTCTTTTATACTAATAATATTTTCGTGCGATGCACGAAAGTTTATTTAAAAAGTAAGATTTTAATAAAACAAAATATGATATAATTTAATATTTAAATAAGTGATCATTTTATCCTAATAAAATATATATTTCTTAAAATGTAGGATAAAACATGAATAAAGTAACAAGTAATGTAAATATAAGTTTCTCACACGTCATATATGAATTTAATATAACTTACTTTATATATATATATATATATATATATATATTATAGATTAACATTAAGATAAATATTAAATATAAAAAAAAAAAAATCTTTTTCAAAATGATCATTTCTTATCTTTGAAATTCAAACACATATTTAGTATCTTTGCATCATTCTTCACCTATATGCATAATAACTTGATTAATTATGAATGTTAAAACAAACATAAATATCTAATTATCAACTCATATTACTTTAATAAATAAACTAAATAATGTTATAAGAGATTGGTTTTTCTTTAATTTTTTTCATTTTACTTTAAATATTTAAATTTATCTAAATAATGTTTTAAATTCTAACTATAAATATTTACTTTTAGAAAATCTTATTTGCAAGTTTTAGTACTTTACTTGGTATTTCCAATATACAAGTAATAACAAATTAACAAAATAAAATTCAAAAGTTATTCAATAGTTGGAATAACAAAATGATACGTCTTTTATTGTGTCAATAGTTGGAATAACAAAATAAAACTTATGAGTGCTCTAATATTTCTTAATACTTTCATATATATGTTGAAAAGTTTTAATTAAATTATATATTTATATTGTAAATAGTAGATTCATTTAAAGATATACATTGGTTAATATAACTTTTTTTGCTTAGGTTGCAAAATATGAAAAAAAGAAGAAGACATGATTGAGATTGGTTAATGTGACCAAGTATTGTTTAGGCTACAAAGTCTAAAAACATATAGTTCAAGTTGGTTAATCTTGCTTATTTAAAAGAAGTTTAGTTGCACCTTATATAATATCATAGTATAGGTTGCAAAGTGTAATTATTTATAGAAAATAACATTAATATATCTAATAAAAAAGTAATAAAAAATTTCTAAGATTAATGGTCATTTATAAAATTATATATATGAGCGAAAGTCATAGTAATATGATTTATCAAAAAAAATAATTATTATATCAAATAAGCATTAGCAAATTTAATAATTTAATAAGCTAATTATAAATCACATATTAACTATTGATTTTAATTCGATAAAGTATGTGTTCAATTATATATACAATGATTTTTCTCTCAATGTAAAAAATGTAAAAAAACTTGAGACAATTCATGTCAGATAAAACAAACTGATTAGTTGTGGGTTTAATAAAATAATCAAGTAAAATAATTTGTAAAAGGAATTTATTTGAATGATTTTTAATTGTATTCCGAACAAATACTATATTTGTTGTACAACCCACAATAAACATTGAAATCTTACTCAAATAATCAACAAATAAACAATATAATATTTTAAATAGAATATCTTATTATATATATATATATATATATATTATATTTATATCATATAGATATCAAATCAAACATTGTCAAAATATGATTAATTTGATATATTATACATAATAAATAGATTATAAATGAAAAAATGATATTTGCAACTTTAGAAAGTAAAATAAATTTTTGTTCTTATCAAATGTGACAATTTATCAATCACAGTCTAAAATTTTAGGTTGGAAAGTGTTACTTACAGAATTGTCACTCTTGTGGCTTATATATATATATATATATATATATATATATATATATATATATATATTTATTTATAAAATAATTTTTTAATTCTAACTATAAATAACAAAAAATAACCATAAAATATATGATAAAATGAACAATGATATTTTATTTTGATATTTCATATGTAATGTAAAGTTTAATATTTTTCTCTTATGTCCCTGCTTTTATTTTATATTTAATTTTTAGTTTCTTTAAATAAACTTTCAAGTTCTAATTATAAATATTTAATTTTCTCTTTATAAAGTTTGATTTTCATTTGCAACTTTCAACATTTTATTTGGTGACTTCAAATATACTTAAATAATTTTTATTTAATAAAATCTTATTTTAACAAAATAAAATTCAAATTTTATTTAATGATTCGAATCCCAAATTAAAGTCTTTGAGTTCTTCAAAATATTTGAATATTTTCGTATTTTATTTGGTATTGTAAATTATTTATATACATGTTATATTTTTCTTATAAATAGTTTATTTATTTGAAGATAAAAATTGATTAATGCAAACAAAGTTATTTATATTGTTAAGAGTAAAAACGACAGTTGATGTTGATTAGTGCGAATATTATTTAGCTTAAAAAGTGTAAAATCATATAATTAAAATTTTAGTAAAAGTAAAAATAAAAAGATTGTCAAATGTAACAAATGTCATAATTTAGGCTGCAAAGAATAAATTTTCTTAACAGAGTAATCTCAACAAATACACATTATTAAAAATATAGATAGGTAATTAAAAATAATTTCAATAACTATTTTAATACATAATTATATAATTATATATATATATATATATATATATATTTTTTTTTTCAAAACTTCTGTAATTTCGTGATAAAAACAGATATTTTAGCAGATTTGATTTAATAAGTTGATTATAAAATAGATATTGATGGTTTTGCCTTTGATTTAATAGAGTAGGACTTTCATTATTTAAACAATGAGTTTTCTCTCAACATGACTTAAATAAAGAAATATTTGAAAATTCATGTCAAATAAAATAAATTGATTAGTTATATTTTTATAAATAAAATACTCATATTTTTTATAAAGAAATTATTTTACTAATATTAGTTGCAACTAAAACCAAAATATTATAGTCCAATTGACAATAAGCATAACCAACAAAAAAATTTATTTATTCAAATGAAATATCTCATTATAATATATGTGATATGAATGTCAAATCAAATATCGTAAAAAGATGAATAATTTGGTATATTATGCATAAAAATCGGATTAAAAATGAAAAAGTTATTTGTATTTTAGAAAAATAAAAGAAAGTTATGAACTTACCAAAAATAGAAAAAGTTACCAATTATAGTCTAAATTTTTTTGGAGGGAATATTAAAATGACATTAATACCCTCCATTTTCCTTATATATATATATATATATATATATATATATATATATATATATATATAGAGAGAGAGAGAGAGAGAGAGAGAGAGACTGTATTTAATTGTTATGTATATTTCAAAGTATTAGATACTGTATTTATGTATCAAAATTATTTTTATAAATTAAAGTTTATAAATAAAATTTTGAAAAAAAATTCAACAATAACAAAAAAAAAAATCATATGATATGAAGTACTACACAAGGAAAATATTAAATAAAATTACAAATGAGCATGAAATATCAAATTACAACAACACGAAACATGTAAATAACAAGTACATGAAATTACTAATCAAAATCAAATACAACATTACTAAAATGGAAATACAAATAGAACATAAAAAATAAATTGATTTTTCTTAGTAAGGTCCAAGTTCACTTCTCGACCCTCCACCAGCATCCAGATAAAAAAATTCCATACATAGTAAATGGGTTTACATGTTCTTTGTTGCTTGTTCTTGCCTTCTCTTTTGCAAAATTCGTTACACATTTTAATTCAATTTGTTGTATGCTCTATTATTACGAATTTTAATTTTAATTTCGCATTAATCTTAATCTTGTTTACATGTTTTGTTTTAAAATTTGATTAATATTAAAAATAAATTGAAACATTAATATGAAAATATTAAAGTGATTTTATACATATATTGTGATTTATATTAAAAAAATGAAGAGAAAATAAATAAATTATAAGGAATATTCTTTTTTAGTGCAAAAAGTAGTGCAAACTGTTGGAGATGGAGTGCAGATTTTGTGTTGTACTACTTTAGTTTTATTGTTGGAGATGACCTTACAATGCTTTCTTTTTCTCATTTAATTTTTTTTTATGAAATTACAATAGTAGTTCATATAAATTATGGACTGCATTATTTAATTAAATAGTGTTACACGTCTTCTTCGAACTCCGCTAATATATAGTGACATCGGACGGAGTTACCTTTCGGGTGGGGGTCCTCACAATCCACTAAGTTTGTACCTAAATATGTATAATATGTATATCGTATAATTATTTTAAAAGATGTGAGTGTTTTGACCTTCCTTAAAATTATAAAATAATATGATAAATTTAAATAATTTTCATAATATGCAATAAAAACACTCTAAGTTCTACTATATAGGTAACTAATGCTACATTTTGACATATTTAATAACAAATATTGTTGACATTCTATATTTATATAATATATTTAATATATATTATCACGTATATATTAATATTGATCGGTGATTCTTTGTTTGTCTAAAATTGTATCTCAAACTCTTCCGAAACTATTTAGACTTCCCCACACCCTTCCCAATTAAGTGTGGATGTGTGGATACCCATCAAAACTGGTCCGACTGTCATCCCTAAGCATATATGTAATGGAATACCTTCTATGCCAACCTCCACTTGACCCTAGTGAACTTAAATTGGTCGAGACGCCTTCTCTAACCCGTTTTCTCGCATTTTCTTCTCGTTTCTTTCATTCAATTGCCCCTAGATGAATTTTCCGAGTTCTTCCTATAGAGAAGAGGGTTTCCTAGGGTTAGGATTTTGAGTTTCCGCTGAGAGAGTTCTTTCATGAGGGAATGGCGACGAAAAAGCAGACTTGAGACATTCGGTTCAATATTTCCTTTTATTATTTTTCTGGTTTCGTTATCGTTCCTTTTACTTCCGTTTCTTTCATTGTTTTTTTGGGTATTCTCGTTCTACATGTGTAGGGTTATGATTTTTCTTTATAGTCGAGTTTCTTTTTGTCCTTCTGTGTATCTAAGGTTTACAACTTTTCGGTTGCTCGTCTATTTTCATGCGTGTGTTTATGTTGCATGATCTTTTTCTTATTTGTTGCATTACTTGATCCTATTAAAATGTTTGTTTTTGTTTTTCTTGAAGGTTCCCGAAGTGTACACCTATATATTGATGGTATGGAGAAGTGAAAGGGTATTTAGTGGGAACTTGTTGATTTGGATAGTCTTGCTCCAGATCTCCATGCTGAACAGGGCAAGGGGAGTTACTGTTTTAGAGGTCCGTTAATACGTGAGAAAGCATGGAACCCTAAATTTTTGGGAGAAGTGATGGCTAAGGCATGGCGCACTAAGCATGGTGGTGAGGCCAGAGAGTATGGGTCAAAACTCATTCTGTTCTAGTTTAATGACAAGGTGGACTATGATCAGGTTGCTTACAATCAACCGTGGCATTTTGAAGGAGCCTTATTTGCAATCAAGAAGTTAACCGGGATGGAACAACCCTCGATGGTGACGATTGATCAGGAGGCTCTCTGGAATCGTATATACAATATTCCACCCGCTTATATGAGTTAGAATGTTGCAAATATTCTGGTTAAACATGTGGGGATACTAGAGAGTTTGGACAGTGGAGTTAATGCTCTTAAAGGGAAACACATGAGGATGAAGGTTAGGCTGGACATAACTAAACCCCTGGTTCGGGGCATTACGATAAAGTTGAGGGGGAGATCTTATGGTTGCATATCAAATACAAGTCTCTGCCAACCTATTGTTTCTGTTGTGGCTAATTTGGCCATGTGGTTCGGAACTGCACTGAGTACGATTGGAATGAAAGCAATGACATTACGGAGTTGAGATATAGCCCACAAATGAAAGCCTCTCCCTTAAGACGTCAACACATTGATAACTCAGAGATAAGGGAGGGACATGAGGTGGCTCGAGCTTTATTTGAAGTTACTGGTAATGAGAATAAGCAGCTACATGACTTAATGGAGGAGGTGAATGTTAAGCTGGGGACGAATATGAGACAGCATGTGGAAGGGGGTGAGGGGGAGAAAGAGAGAGACATGGTGGAGAAAGTAATCGAGCTACTGCCTCCCTACACAAAACTAATGAGGCCTGTTGAGTCGGAGGCAATGAATGAATGGGGCGTATATGCATGGGGGGGATACCAAAGAAGTAATGGGCAGCTCTTAAACCAACTTCACCCACAACTTTCAAAAAGATAGCTGAGTTTTCCCCGAAGAAACATACCAGTCTTTCTTGATATCAAAAACAATACAACAATCCCCCAAAACCACCAAAACCTGCAGCCCAATTAGAAAGCAAGATAAACAGGCGATCACAACGCATACCATTGCCTTAAAATACAATCTTACATCCTTATCCGATCTCCAAACCCTTACCAATAATTCCATACCTCCATATCAAACCTTACATAACCCGCCTAACCCACAAACACAACCAAACCTTTCCTCAAAGCATCCTAAGAAAATGACCCGGTCGAGACTGAAACTAAAACCAACCAGCCCAACTCACAAACTGCCAAAACCCAATATAATGAAAGACCCTTACCTTGATAGATGAGCCAGACTGCATGGATATTGACATCCCAACTAAAATGAGGACAATAAAAGTATGATTTAAGAAGTGGTTGCAGCTATAGCACAGATGCACCCAACGAAGCCCCAGGGGCCGGACGATATTCCTGCAATTTTTTTAGAAATTCTAGATTGTTATTCATTCTGATGTCCTTCCTCTTGGCCTTGATATTCTTAACGGGCAAGCTAACCCTAGTACTTTAAATCATACTTTTATTGTCCTCATTCCTAAGAAAAAACCATCCTGAGCTAGGTACTGATTTTCGTCCCATTAGTCTCTGTAGTGTTATTTTTAAGATTGTCATAAAAACAATTGCTAATAGGCTAAAGTTAATCCTTCCCAATCTCATTTCTACCAATTAATCTACTTTTACCCATGGGTGTCTCATTACTGACAATGCCTTAGCCGCTTTCAGAATTTTCATTGTATTAATCATAATAATCATAATAATTCTATGAAGAGAGGGGCTTTCGCGTTTAACTTAGACATAAAGCATATGATAGAGTTGAGTGGGAGTTTTTGGAGAGGGTAATGATTCGGTGAGGATTAAATTGGGATTTCTTCAATCTTATTATGAAGTGTGTATCGACTATCTCTTTCTCTATTCTTGTTAATGGTCAGCTGAGAGATGCTTTTGTCCCTTCGAGGGGTCTCCATTAAGGAGACCCATTATCGCCTTTCTCTTTTCGTGTTGTGCAGAGGCATTTTCAGCTCTTTTGCAAAAATTCGAAAGAGAATGGTAGTTCCATGTGGCGCACATTTATAGGGGTGCCCCTTCAATTTCACATTTGTTCTTTAATGATGACAACATTGTAATTGGGAGGGCGATGAGACAAGAAATTGATGAGGTGGGATATATTATTAGATGCAATGAGGAAACCTCGGGACAACTTATATCACTTGAGTTGGAGGTTTACTTTAGTAATGGGGTGGAGGAGGAGCGTAAGGAGCAATTGGAAGGGAGACTTGGAGTTAGATTGGTGGAAAAGCACACAATATACATTAGGCTTCTTGTTTCGGTTGGACGATCCAAGAAAACATTATTCAGTGGGATTGTGGAGAGAATAGAGAAGAAATTGAAATATTAGAAAAGTGGAATGTTATCTAATGTGGGTAGACTCGTTTTGATTAAATCAGTTGCACAACCTATCCCCACATATGTCATGAGCTGCTTCTTACTTCTTCAATCCATTCATCGTCAGATTCGTACTATTTGCTCCAATTCTTGGTGGGGTCAAAAGTAGCAAGAACACCGAATAAATTGGTGATCATGGGAGATGCTATGTCAAAGGAAATAGGGAGGGGTACTTGGGCTAAGAGACTTAGCTTCATTCAATGAAGTGATGCTAGCAAAGCAAGGGTGGAGGATGATTCAAGACAAGAGCTCCCTTCTATCCAAGCTTCTGAAGGCTAGATATTACCTGAATGGATCATTTCTTGATGCCAGTATAAGCTATAATCCTAGTTATACATGGAGAAGCATACTGGCAGCTAGGAATATTATCAAGAAAAGGTCAAGATGGCGGGTCAGAACTAATTCAGGGGTGAAGGTGTGGGAAGATCCGTGGCTTCCGAACAACCCCAATTTCCCGGCTCAAAGGGGACAGTAATGAGGGAGTGGGGTCACTTTTGTTTGCGATCTTTTCTATGCCGGGTCTATGTGAAATAATGTGTTTGATGAGGATGTGGCATTGCAGATTAGAACTATCCCGGTCCATGCAAATTTAGGACCTTAGGACCGGAAGTTGATGTGGAGGTTTTCGAAAAAATTGCCACTACGAGGTTAAATTGGGTTATCATCTAACTCGGGAGGCTAGGGTGGCGGATCAACCAGGAGCATTATCGAGGGGGTGGGGTTGAGAAGTTGTGGCATTAGATTTGGAAGTTAGATATCCCGCCGAAATTCGTGTATTTGTGTGGAAGGCTGCATTGGGGATCCTACAGGTGTCGAAAGGGCTCATTCAGAGAGGAATGGAGGTTGATCCGGATTGTAAGAGGTGGGGATGGAGATGGAGACAAGAGAGCATATGTTACAAGATTCTGCTTATTGGAGAGGTTCACTACTTCTTTTAGAGTCTAATGTGTTAACATTGGAGGCATCGATTGCAGAATGGTTAGAGCATGTATCTTCGCTCCTAGATAAAGAAATACACTCGCGGTTTTGTATGCTCTTGTGGATGTCTTTGCGAGCTCGGAATGTGAAATATTTTGACGATGAAGACATGGATCAATCTAGCAGCTATAATTTAGCAGAATGAACACTCCTCGACTATCGGAATTTGCAACTGCCCTCACTATATTTTGCTACTGTTGATTTGGGTTCATAGAGATTGCCACTGCATGGATTTGTTATGCTGGATACTGACGCTTCACGTATGCACGAAAGGGGCACAGGTTTGGAGTGTGTGCTCCGGGATGAAGATGGTGGCATTATCATTACTTGTACAGTGCTGCTGGAAGAAAGGCTGAAGATCGAGTGGCGGAGGTAGCATCGTGTCTTGAAGGAATCCATTTGGCTGCTAATATGGGTATACAAAATCTGGAGATTGAATTAGATAACGCAACTGTGTTCCACAAGTTGAAAAGAAGGCAAGGCGATTTGTCGTATGGGGGCTCGTTTTCTGTTGCATTATCTTTATTGTGCCATTTTCTTTCATTTAAATTCAGTTTAGTTAGACGTACGACTAATGGTGTTGCTCATCATTTAGCCCAATTTGTTTTTACTTTTGACAATCCTAAGAAAGTGGCGTGCGATGTGCCGGATTCACTTGAACATCTTGTTCTAATGGAGGCATTCTACTGTTAATTTATTAATATATTTCCACCCTAAAAAAATGCCCCCAGATGATACAGAGGCTAATTATCCTCTTTTTATGCTTAAAACTATATGAAATACAAAATCCATGTACCCGCCCAACAGTCAAAACATCGAGTACATAAATAGGTAAAATGCACAAATATAACATCAAAACATTTTAATCAAATATTTAAAGATGTTCCAATTTAAAATAATAATAATTGCGAACGCGCAACTTGTAATCGGTTACTAGTGATAAATAACCGTCATGACGTGACTATTTAGAAAGTAATTATTGCGTAATTCACTGCTAGAATTTATATGTAAAAACGGTGCAAAATCTTTAGAAAAACGCAGAGCGAGCTCAAATGAGCTATTCATATAAACAAGTTGATTTATATGCGAACTGCTTTGTATGTGAAGTGCTTTGGAAGCGAGCTGCTTTGGTTACAGTTCTCTCAACGATTCATTTCTTTCCTCTGATCTTGTTTTTAGAAGGATGCATTAGGAATCTATGGTTGTATGCTCTTGACCTGACCAGTTGAAAGCCGAGATCTTCTATCGTGTTGCCAACGTCGCATACATGTGGTGGTCATGTCGTTGTCCTTATCTGAAGTAGACACGTGTTTGACACATGTAAGCTTTTCAAGAAAGTCATTCATATGTGGCACAACCTGTCATCATGGTCTAAACAAGCTAGCGATCTTTCAGAGAGCGTCGTGCGATCTTAGCTCAAGTGACTTGCTATATGGGTTAGTCCATGGTCTCTATGGGTTTGAAATTTCATTCTGTTCATATGAATTGATGTCCTGTCTTAATGCTAATCTTGATTATTTATTACACTACTTGATCAATCACAAGGTATCCATCCACAATAATAATATTAAAATCATGCACAATTAAGGAATTCAGAAATTGTAAAACATAACAAAAATATATGCAAGACTTAACGTAGGGGCCGAAAAGTAGGAAAGTCAAAATAGGAAATAGTAGAAGTGGGGTTATGCATGTTTGATCCAACAATGCAAATGCTGAATTTTTTTTCTTTTTTATTTTCTTTAATTACATATAGTTGTGACAGGGGCGGCTGCTGCTGAATTTTCTATGATCATTGGCGCAACATCCTCTAAAACAACTCAATTTATATATGATATGTGTATATGAGCATATCATCAGTACATCGATACTAGTTATATCAATAATCATGTGGCATGATTATAGGAATCGTTGTAACAGATATTGTACCAACAGTTGTGGAAAATTTGAACCAGGAACCGCCTGCCTCTGACGTAGAGCCACTTAGAACGATCTTCTCGCTTTAATTCGATATGTTTGTTTAAATGGACTGAACTTGTCTCGGAAATCCCTCTAAGATGGTTAGGTTAGGAAAAGGTTTTCTTAGCCCCCAAGAATACAAGTTAAGACAGAGGTAGTAAAAAGTCGAACCACAAGGAGGATATCCGTGGAGCACACCAAAGGTCTGTCACAATATTAAATTATGCATGGTGGAAGTTTGAACGTTGATGATCACTACGAAAGCATAAAACAAGTAATTAAAAAATGAAAGGGTTAATCTCTACTACAATGGGTTTGTAAGGTATGGCTTCACCCTAAACCTAGGATTAATTCTAGTGATTACCAATTTACTTAAGGGTTGTGACAAAAGGTCATCTTCCAAGTTAGAAATCCAAGTGGGCAAACAAGAGAGATTCACCAAATTAACCGATTAAATCATAATTCATCCTAATTCTAAAATTCTCACTCCAAGTGAATATTGCCCAGGGAGCGAGCCCCTAGGACATCCATCTAGATCGATAATTGTGATTCGGGTTCTCCCGTCTTGCCCCATGGGCCCTCGGGGAGAACCGATATACCCTAGGTTAGCTACACCTAAGATATAAGCCATACAAAGCCACAACATCAATTTCATTCACAATTTATCCCCAAAAGATTCTCAAAAAAAAACCCACGAAACCTAGTTGAGTTCTTCAAGAACCTCAAGAACCCTAGTTCTTCTAGAGAGAAAAGAGAGAGGAGAGTTTTAGAGAGAGAGAGGGAGAGTAATTAGAGTTAGCAATTTTTGCAAATGAAAGAAGATAGATGAAAATGGGAATGAGGGAATGAATATATGGACCAGTTCACTCACTCACACACTAAAATTAGCTAAAAACTACATTCTCATTAAGGGTAAAAGAGAAAGAAAAAAAACATAATTAAAGTTGTAGATCTTCATTATGTGGATCCTGAATCGCTCGATTCCGAGTCTGTATGAAAAAGTTATGACCGAAATACGGAGACAGCATGCTGAAAGCAGGGCATTCGGGAATTTGACCGAGCCCAGAGGGTTTTCAGGTTTTGTCGGACCGGCAGCCGGCGGCAGCAGTTCGGCTTGCCCTTTTTGCCCCCTCTTCGTGCGTCTTTTTCTTCTTTCGTTGTTTTAGATGTCTTCCTCTCATCTTCTCGACCCAATCCCTTCACGATTTTTGTCTGTGACTTGACCGACTTCGAGTCAGACAATTGTGGGTCCCGATTCAGGCTCATTTAGGCCTCAATTTGTGGGCAATAATGGGAAAACACTTGCAGATTGACCTCTTCTTTCGTTCTACACCATTTCAAGGACTTTCCACCCATTTTCTTGACTCAACTCCTTCAAGAATTTTATTGGTGACTTGATGAGCTTCAATTTGGGCCTGATCCCGACCCAGTTTGGGCCTATTTGGGCCTCAGGATGCGGGTCGGAGTGAGAAAATAGATGTAATCGACCTTTTTTATCTCTTGAATTTTCCTAACCTTCAAAATACAACTCAAAAACACCCAAAAATGAATCAAATCATATAAAAAAGAAAAATCAACCTGAAATATAATAAAACATGAAATTACACGTAAGCATGAAATACACTCGTAATTCACACACAAATATGGACGTGAAATATGAAAGAAAAATGATATTTTTCATGTTCATCTTGGACAAATTTAATAGATCAGTATTTCCTCTAAAAAAATACTCCCACTTTAGTAATCATTTATATACTAAAAGAAAAAATATTTAAACATGTAAGATTCTCTTAAATTATCTAATTTAATATTTTTAGGGAAAATAAATAATTTTAAAACATCATAATACTTATAATTTCAAATCCCTAATTTTATTTTTCTTCCCCTTGTTTTAGCTGATTTTGTTTTGAAATATTTGACTAACCTAATATTTCAAAACAAATTAGTTTGAGAATAAATGATTATATATTAATCCATCTTCTTCCCCGTGAACGTTCTCCTGCATACCTCTGAATTTTAGTATTGTAAGTATTAACCATTGAATTTTTTTTTTCTTATTTTGAAATATTGTTCTTTCATAAACTCTCCTTTCATTTCTAGGTGACTTTTCTACAAAATAGCATAAAGTATAAAAGATGAAAATTCTTTTCACTGAGTTTATGTAAGATTATGTTTCTTGCATTATTTATCTACAGTATAATGGAAATATGCAATTATTGTTGTTGTTGTTGTTGTTGTTGTTGCTATTATTATTTATTGGTATTCTTTTAACAACATATATATATATTTTTTTTTTATGTTTCTTTCTTCTATCAATGTCTTATTTGATAAATAAACATTTATTTTATAATCACCCTTCTTTTTAAATAGGCATTTTGAACGACATCTATCCGATCAATACCTTCAACAAGTATCAAAACTATAATCTTTTCATCGTGCGATGGATGATTAGAAATATATTATTTATAAAAATTAAAATTAAATCATTAAATAATATCCATTGAATAATTAATTTTAAAATAAATAATATTAAATAATTTCATTTCAAGAGGAAAAGTGTTTAATTTAATTTTTATTTTCAATCAATATTCAATACAAAAAGTCAAACTCGCAATGGGTATTCAAACCTAAACCCAATAATCCACAATCAAATCATTATTTATCTTGAATTGAATATCTTATGTAAATATATATCATGTAAGTATCTAACTATAAACTGAGAAAAAGATGAATAATTTTATCTATTGTAGGTAAATTTTAGACTAAAAAATGTTATTCGTGCTATTAAGATTTTTGAAAGAAATACTTTTAAAACAATTACGAGAGAGGGGAGGTTAAAAAAAAAAAAAGAGATCTGGAAAGAACTAGGAAAGGATGCAGATCTTTAGGTTTTTTCATCCCTTTGCGGGCGCATGTTTTTCATCCGATATCTTTTTCCATTATAAAAAATAGAAATATTTTCCAGAATCACAAAATTATAAAAGAGTGAGTCTCACTGTTTCTAAATTGTTGTGATATTGTATTAATTAAAATAATATATATTATATTTAAAACTATAATTTTTTCTATCAATGTCTTATTTGATAAATAAACATTTATTTTATAATCACGCACCTTTGATAGATAGGCATTACTTTTTTAATCAAATCTATCCAATCAATACCTTCAACAAGTATCAAAACTATAATTTTCCATTGTGCAATGGATGATTTAAAACATATTATTTATAAAATTTAAAATCAAATCATTGAATAATATCCATTGAATAATTTATTTTTTAATTAAATAATATTAAAATAATTTTTATTTCAAGAGAAAAAGTGTTTAATTTAATTTTATTTTCAGCCAATATTCAATACAAAAAATCGAACTCGCAATGGGTATTCAAACCTAAGGTCCTAAAGCCAATAATCCATAGTCAAACAATTATTTATCTTAAATTGAATATCTTATATAAATATATTTCATGTAAATATCAAATTATAAACTGAGAAAAAGATGAACCATTTTTATCTATTGTTAGTAAATTATAGATTAAAAATGTTAACATGCCATTAAGATTTTTGAAAAAAATTCTTTTGAAACAATTACGAGAGAGAGGGAGCTACAAAAAAACAGATATCTTGAAAGAACTACGAAAGGATGCAGATCTTTAGGTTTTTTCATCCCTTCGCAGACGCATGTTGTCATCCGATATGTCTTTTTCTATTATAAAAAATAGAAATATTATCCAAAATCCATAAATTGAAAAAGAGTGGGTTTTCGTGTTTCTAAATTGCTGTGATATTATATTAATAAAAATAAATATATTATACTTAAAGGTAAGAGTATGATTCCCACAAGATAACAAGTTAATATATCAGTAATTTATTCACTTTTCTATTTAAAAAGAAAGATAATATAAGATACCCGTGAGAATTTTCATGGATATTATACTAGTGTTCTTATTAAAATAAGACATTGGATTATTTTTAAAGAAGACCACTTATTTTAGGATAAAAATTGTTTTTAAAATATAACTTGTATTGTGGAACGATTAAAGTAGTACTATATATGTTGATCCCATAATGAGAGTGTAATTACACTTTTTCTTGTTTGATTTACGATTTTGGATAATTTGTTGGTCTGTAACTGGTGCTCACCATGATTTAGTTTTCGATATTTTTATATTACCATACAGGTAAGGGGATCACACTCAACCCTTGCCTTGATAGGATCAGGGTGCCCTTAATGAATTTTATTAATAAAAATTATTTTACTATATTAGATATTTGATAGTGACAGGACCAACTATTTCACTTATGTGATTATACTCCCTCCACCCAAAATAATTATCATATTAACATATGAATTTTCTCTTGAAATAATTTTTTTTTAGCAATCTATAGTATAATTTTGACTAATCTTCTAAAATTGTCCATGATATAAACGAGTTTTGGAGATGGAAAGAGTGATTAATAAGATATCGAAAGACAACTTTTAAAAATGACAATATAAAAATTGACCTTAAATAAGGATATATGAGTCATTTTATGAATTTTTTTCTGTATATAATTTTCTAAAACAACAATTATTGAGTATATGATTCTTTATTTAAATAATATATGAGAGGTGGGTCTTATTAATAATAATGATTTAAATATATAGTATATATTAGATGAATTAGTAGTCATGATGGGATCCAATTCAAATAGTTTATTTAGATTTAAAAAAATATATAAATAAAAATAATAAAATAAACATGATTTACTATGGTAAACATAAGTTAGATATGTGACATATTAAAAATTGAAAAAAAAGATGCGTTTGACAAACCTATCCTTTTTGAGCTTTTCCTAAACTGTTGAAGGTGAAGCAATGATTTAAAAAAATGTGTGTGAGAAGGATATAATAAACGTGACAAATGCAAGGGATCATGCCCTAATTTATGGCCAAGCGTGTGACAGTGAAAAGGTCAGTCTCGATAATTGAATACACATATTTAAATTAATGAAATGATCAAAAAATTTCACGTGGGCACCAATTTCAAAACGCCAGCATTCACGTGCTCAGCGAATCACAACTCGCAACTATACCAGTAATTATAGCTGTGCTAACTTTCTAAAAGGGGAATTACTATTAATAGGCAAGGGGGGTTGGTGAACCTTATTTTATAATTAAATTAATTTAAAAAATGAGATTTAACCCGACAAATGCTTAGGTAATAGATACTAGCACGCCCATAAAATATTGTGGAATGGATATTTTGAGTGATTAATCAACTCCGAGAATTACTTTTAGATCTACTATTTTTAAATTCGGACCGATGGACACAACTGATTTAATAAAAAATTGAATATGATATCGGTCCGATTCTTAGTATGTAGAAACGTTTTCAAGTGACCCCACATAATCCGGTTAAAAATTGTATATAACTAGTGATCCGGTGATTCAATTAACCTGAAATTTTATAATATTTTTAAAGAGAGACTAAATAACCAACATATGCACATATCTTGCAAAATAGGGCAATTAGTAATAAAGTAGTAAATAAGTTTCTTAAAACTTTAAAAATGAAATACACAAAATTCCAACTATATTTATAATATTTATTCATTCTCCAAATCTCCGTAATAATATAGATTTTGATTCTATATTTAATTAATGTGCATACATATATATATGATATATATAAATATATTTCGAGTCATTCGTTTTTCACAACGGTTCAATTGATCGAATTAATGACCCAATTCATTCTCCGATTTAATGATCAGTCAGGATTTAAAAACATTATTTTGATCCAAATCAAATATTTGTGTTTGTAAGAATAATTCAAATTAGTTGTTTGGTGTGCAGCTTATTTTTTAAGTTGAATCTCAATTATCTTTTCGGGTTAAATGTTTTGCCACGTAGGATCAAATTTATATATATGTTTCATTATTTTTACTTGGTTGATTTTTGATAGAAAAGAAGGTATATTCTCGTTTTATGTCTTTATTTGAATAAGCATGAACTTGGGTGCATGTGATGCACCATAACTTATTGTACACCATTTCAGTTTTAGAATAATATTCCGCGCGCGTTGGTTTATTTAAATAAGGGTCTGTTTGTTGAATACTAAAAGTAAATGGTCTGGTGATATTTGATGTAGCCTTAAACATCTCAACCTTGAGGTTGGGGGTTTAGTTCCGATACTTATTTTTCCTTTATTCTAAGCCTTTTTTCCTTCTTCCTTTATTTTTTTCTTTTTCTTTCTTTTTTTTTCTTTTGCCCTTTAAATTTTTTACTTTTTAGCATGTGAGTCTGGAAAAAATTATAAATTGTATTATTATTTTTTTTTTTATTTTAGTAATATTATGTATTTTATAATGAAACAATAATTGTATTATAAGTTCGAAACATAAATATTGTACAATATACAAGAAAATTTAATCTAACCAAACCTACACTGTCATACATCATAATATATAATATGTCCAAATATTAAATATATTGTTTGGTTAAAAAATAATTTGCAAAACATACATATTTCGCAGTGTACAAGAAAGTTAGTTAAAGAAAATATATACTGTCAGACATCATAACGTCTACTATATCGAAATATTAAGGGTCAATTACCAAAAGCAACCTGTATTATGAGCCTTTTTTAGTTTTGCAACCTAAACTTTTTATTTTTTTCGATGGCAACCTGTATTAATTGTTTTTTTCCAATTTGCAACCTCCGGCGATATTTCCGGCTATATAGGCCATGTGACTTGCACATGTTCCTTTTTGGACCAATAAGATGGTGATACGTGGCGACTAATAAAATATTTTAAAAAATATTAATAAATATTTTAAAATTTTCAGAAATTTCATTAATAAATCTAGAAAATTAAAAAAAAAACTGAAATTCTTTTAGAAATTCTAAAAATTTATTTAAAATTCAAAAAAATTATTTATAATCGAAAAAATAAAATAAAATAATTTTGTAATTAATTAAAAAAATCTAAAAATTCAGAAATTTCATTATAAATTCTGAAAATAAAAAAAAAAAAATTATCTCTAAAATTAATTTGAAAATTCTAAAAATTTATTCAAAATTAGAAAAAATCATTTAAAATAAAAAAATAATTTTAAAATAAGAAAATAAAAAAAAAACCGGAAATTTCATTTATAACTCCAGAAAATTAAAAAAAATAAAATAAAATAAATTTAGAAATTCTAAAAATTTATTAAGAATTCAGAAAATGTAATCATAAAATGCACTTCTTAAATTTATTTATACCGGAATATACGAAGTTCCCTTCTCTTTTCTACTAATTTTCTACAATTTATAATCATTTTTTAGTATTTAAAAATTAATTTCTAAAATAAATTTTTTTAATTTTCTAAATTTTAAAATTAGCTATCTGATTTTAAATGATTTTTCTTAATTTTAAATAAATTTTTAGAATTTTCAAATTAATTTCAGATTTATTTTATTTTTTGAATTTATAAATGAATAGAAATTTTTGTTGGATTATATATATATTTTTTAATTTTAAATAACTTTTTGGAATTTCTAAAATAATTTCTGATTTTTTTTTTTTAATTTTCTGGATTTATTAATGAAATTTCTGAAATTTTTAAAATATTTATTAATTTTTTAATATTTTATTTGTCGCCACGTGTCACCATCTTATTGGTCCAAAAATGAACATGTGCAAGTCACATGGCCTATATAGTCGGAAATATCGCCGGAGGTTGAAAATCAACAAAAACAATTGGTACAGGTTGTCATCGGAAAAAATAAAAAGTTTAGGTTGCAAAAGTTAAAAAGGCCCATTGTACAGGTTGTTTTTGGTAATTGATCCAAATATTAAATATACTGTGAGTATTGTAAGTTGGAAAAATAAATATTCGGCAGTATGAAACGAAAATTAACTAAAATAACTTATATTGTCAGGCATCATACGTATACTATATCAAAATATTAAATATACTGTGAATATTGTAAGTTGAAAAAAATAAATATTCCGCAGTATGAAACAAAAATTAACAAAAACAACGTATACTATCAGACATCATAACGTATACTATATCGAAATATTAAATATACTGTGAGTATTGTAAGTTGGAAAAAATAAATATTCCGCAGTATAAAACAAAAATTAACTAAAACAACGCATATTGTCAGTCATCATAACATATACTATATCGAAATATTAAATATACTGTGAGTATTGAAAACATATTAATGGGTAAAATATGAATATTAGCTTAATAACTTAACTTGTTTTTTTATGTAATGTTATGTATTTCATAAGAGATCAATAATTTTATTGTGAAAAATTAATCAAAACAAACATATACTCTCAGGCTTTATAACATATACTATGCTCGGAATTTAAATATACTATTTGCAAGTATTATGTCCTCCATAAAAAATTATAAATCAAAAGAAAAAAAAAAAAAAAAAAAACTAACACAAAATATAATAATAATAATAATAATAATAATAATAATAATAATAATAATAATAATAATACATACATACATACATACATACATACATACATACATACATAAAAATAGGTGAAAAATAAAAATGTGTTGTTAGGATTCAAACTCTTGCCTTGAAGGGTGAAATGTCACACCTTTATCAACTAAGTCATTGCCTATTTTGTGATTTCAAACACACCTTAATTTATATTGATCGTGTGCGCGAGAATAGAAGAAGATGCACAATAAATCTAAATGTGCATTTTATGCACATGAGTGTTACTCATTTGAATATTTTGAAAATCGACGGATTTAAACATGTCTTTTTTTTTCTTTGTTTATTCAAATGATAACAAAAATTGCTAGAAATATTTTAAGGGGAAAGCACGAATATTACTTGGGCATGTTCACATTGCAAGTAAAGCTATCTCATACAGTTCTATTTAATGGGACTTGGATCATGGATTGTTCTATTTGATCCCTCTTATACCTGTGTTTACTTGCAAAGTTAGCTTGTGACTAATTAGTATTCCCTCCGTCCCACCTTATCTTGCACACTTTCCTTAAATGGCCGTCCCACCTTATCTTGCACAGCCTAGAAAAGGAAAGTTATAACATAATCTCCACCCTCAAAATCTTCACTCTCAATCTCCACCCTCAATTTACCTTTGAAAAGTCAACAAACAACCAAAAAAGCAACTTTTCTTAATACTCGTGCCGACCCCCCCTGTGCAAGATAAGCCGGGACGGAGGGAGTACAATTTAGTCAAATCAAATGTTTACTTGGGGCTGGGGTGGCTGGGCTGGGGGAAGTAGCTGGGGTGGCTGGACTGGGGATGTTAGAGGGTGATGTTTGGTTGGATGGGAAATTTAATTATTAATTGTAAAATGTGATGTAATATGAGTAAGAGGTAGTTATTAATGATTGGGAGAATAATTAAAATAATTTTTTGATTTGTGATTGATGTCCCCCCACCAAACCCTAATATCGTGGCTTGGCCAAACAAACATGGGTGGGGTTGGCCAAACTGATTATGGGTTTGGCAAACCCCAAGCAAACATACCCATAGTCAATTATATATGGTCTTAAATAAAAATGAAATAGAATAGTGACTGAAAGATGAAAAAAATCATTAGTATCCGATTAGTGACGGAATAACAATCGAATATTAGAGATTGACATAATCTGTCTCTATTCGATAGATAATTTGGTATTTAAATTCATAATAGAGACCGAAAATCTATCACTAAATTTAGAGACAAAATAAATCCGTCTCTACATTTTAGAAACCAACATTATAGAGACTAAACATTTCGTCTCAAATCCGTCACTACTTTAATTTAGAGACAGATATCACACTACAAGAAAAATGGTCTATAGACGCACCTTATATGAAGTGGTCTCAAATAATAAGTATTTATCACAACTTATGAGAAGTTGTCTCAAATAATGAATATTTATCACAACTTATGAGTATTTGTCACTACTTTATTGTTGTCCCAATAACTCGGAGGTAAATAATATATTTGTGACCACAAAAGCGATCTCAAATGCGTATAAAATATTTTTTGTAACAATTAGTTGTCTCTAAAAGTAGTTTTAAAATGATCTCAAATAAATTGCATAGAGATTTGTGACAACAAGTGTTCACTCATAATTTATTATTAGTGATCACAATTCTGGTATCAAAATATATTTTACAAAAAATTTCTTTTACTATAGTGTCATGTAATTAGAGACGATTCCGTGTAATATAATTTTTTTTTGTAGTGATAATTTGAAACAACATGCATACTTCATGTGATAAACTAAAAAATGATATAATAAAATGTCAAATGCATTATACCTGGTGGATTTCTATTTTACCCTTATTTTTTAGGAAATTAAGTATTTACTCTAAAAGCCGAAACCGAAACCGAAACACCCACGTGATGAAGATTAAGTATCGATCAAGTAGGACTAACAATATATGGGAAAAAGAAAGATTTGACCACGAATAAAATCTTCCGATGCAGATTATGAAATTAATGTCCAAATCAATACTATTTTATTGTGCTTTACTTATCAGATCAGATCTTTGTTCACCTACTACTAAACAGATTGTGCATAATTGAATATCAATTTGTCTCCTCATCAATTTTTAAGTCCGTAATTCAAAACTTTTATTTACTAAATTTTTATATAATTCTTGTTTTCCATAACTCACTACATCTCTAATTTTTTTGTTACGTCTTTATACATTTTTTTTTTTTTTATTAAACTCTTAAACTTTAAAAAAAAAGTCATTTTATTTTATTTAATTTAACCCTTATGAGCAACCATAAAAATAAAGTTATTAGGACAGGCTTAGTAAAATAAAACTAAAAGCAGAAAGAAATTAGTGAAGTGCACTTAAAGTTAGGAAACAAGGTAATAAAACAATCCATATAGAAGAGTTTAGTAAAACAAATTTTGAAAATTGGGATATTGAACACTTGAAATGCTATAATTATTGAATTAAGAAGAAATAAATAATGAAATAATAATTGGATTATGTAGAAGAAAGGCATGGAAATTACAAGACAAACACAAAATGAAGATCTCAATCACTGAAACAATTGAGCACGATTTGCAATATCAGAGAAATAATGGAGGAAAATGCACATACACACACATTACATACATACATACATATATCCAAGAAATGTAAAAGTTATTGAGTGATACTCATGTGCATAAGATGCACATTCGTGTTATTGTACACCTTGTGGGGCCCACTTATAATTTTTTACCCACTAGGTAAAAATAAATAAGTAAATTTCTGGTCAAACCTGATTTAAGACAAATGCAAAACCCTCACCTTCTTCATCAAAGCAGCGCGATTTGTTACGCTCATTCCTCAGGCCTCGTGATTTTTGCAGTTTCTCAGGTCGATTTCACCAATCTTCATCAACATATGTCATTGATCCTCTATCAATTCTCGCAAAAACAGAATTCAGCCAAAATATGACTAAAATCAATCATAGTAATTGTCAATTGGCATAAAAAAAATCATGAACATGAGCTATTAATGATTTTCATTTAATTATTTGAACATTAGAATTCTGTTTTCATTACAAATTCGAAAATATTTTGAAGAGGTTTGTTTTATGATTTCTCGTAGATATGGATACTAAAGTTTATGATGATAGAACAGTGCAAGAACATCAGAAAGGTAAGAACCCGACAGTAAATGTTATTCTGTATGACAGTAAACATTAGTTTACCAAGCAGTATACTTTAACTGCTGCTTTTATATTGCATTAAAGTTACTGGTTTTTAATATGTTAAGTGACAGTGTACTTTTATTCAAATAACAGTACACCATGAAATCCTTGACAGTATACTTAATGCTCTTCACTTTTTGTGATTTTTACAGAAGTCCCAAATGAGTCAATAGACATGTCTTATTCGCTACTTGGGGTTAAAAGAAGCACAATTACTGAAATGTATGATTTATACCGATGCATGCTTGTTGTCAAGGTTTCAGCGTTCGAAAGTCAACAAATCGATTCTCAACAAAAGGAGAACTTGTGGGAAAATCATTCGTGTGTTCTAATGCTGGGGAAAAAAGAAGATCAGACGAAAAGAAGAAAAGAAAACCAACTCTACGAACAAATTGTATGACATAAATGAAGGTTTCAAGGACTACAGGAGGGTTGTTTGAAGTTGTGAAACATAATATGTTCCACAATCATGAATTAACTAGGGCAGATTTGAACCACTTACACAGATCAGAGAGGAAAATCACAAATGAAAAGGCAGAGACAATAGCGAATATGGTTGATTCTGGAATAAAGCCAATGGACACCTACAGATACATGGTTCATGAAGCTGGGGGTGAAGAGAATGTTGGCCACACCAAGAGAGATCACCTAAATTTCATAAATCGTATGAAAATGCAACAAATTGAAGGAGGAGATGCAGAAATTGTCATAGACATGATACAAGAAGAAATTCAAGAAGACAGTGAGTTTTTCTACAAAATGAAGATGAAAGATGGAAGGTTGTGCAATATCTTTTGGAGGGATTCATTAATGATGGAGGATCTTGATATATATGGTGATGTTCTTATATTTGACACAACATATAGAACAAACAAATACAATTTGATTTGTGCTCCGTTCATAGGCATAAACAACCACTGGAAGAATGTGATGTTTGGATGCGCTTTTCTATCAGATGAAAAACTGGAGTCATTTAAGTGGCTTTTCACAGCATTCAAGAAGTCAATGAGAGGAAAATCACCAGTAACAATATTCACAGATCAAGATTTTGCAATCGCAAAAGCAATTGAGAAGGTACTGATGACATATACTGTACAAAATATAAACATATACTGTGCATTATATGTTTATATATTGTGCAGTATATAAACATATACTCTGCATATTGCATCACATTCACAGAAATCTTTTTCAGCACACTATAAATAATCTGTTTTATTTTTAATTCAGGTTTTCCCTGATTCAAGACATAGACTTTGCCAATGGCATCTTTACCAAAATGATATAACAAGATTTGCAAGTTTAAAGGGGAACAACACATTCAAGGACACCTTCAACAAGTGCTTATCAGGCTGTGTCGATGAAACTGAGTTTGAAACTTGTTGGAAGAATATGATAACAACTTACAACCTTGAAAAGAATGAGTGGTTTACAAGATTGTATACTCTAAAGGACAAATGGTGCACTGCATTGAGCAAAGACCTCTTTTCTGCTAAAATACAGTCATCCCAAAGAAGTGAAAGCACAAACGAAGTGATCTCATTCAATGCAAAGAAGAAAACAAGTTTGACTGATTTCTATGATATTTTCAAAGAAACAATAAAATGTTGGCGAAGCACAGAAAAATATGATGAGTTCAAATGTTCAACATCACAGCCTTATTCAAGTTTACCAATGCCAGGGATCATAAAACAAGCATCAGAGGTCTATACTACAAAAAATTTCAAAGATTTTGAGGAGGAATTTCAGAAATGCATTTCAAGTTACTCAATCATAGTTGGAGTAGAAGACAGTACAATGATCTATCAAGTTTCATCAGGCATTACTGATGCCAAGAGAAGCACAGTAATATATGACAGCACACTCAGTTTAATATCATGCAGTTGCAAGAAATATGAAGAGTGTGGAATTCTTTGTTACCACTGCTTGAGAGTGTTACACATAAATTCTGCACAGAGCATCCCAGAAAATTACATCAACAAGAGATGGACAAAAATGGCAAAATCAAATGTTTGGGAGAGATGGTGCAAGACAAATACAAACAAAGAAGACAATCACACAGCCACTCAATGGAGGCATCAACTGGTACGCAACTACTAAAACATGATATTGAAAAGCGAAGAAAATGAAGAAACAAGGAAAATCATGGAAGAAGGATATAAGAGAGACAAGCAAGCTATTGATGCTTTCTTCGAAACTGCAGAACCAATGGCTGCAGTTAAGTCATTGAACAACATTCTTGATCCAATTCAATCAACTACAAAGGGGAGGAGGGCACAAAGTCCAAAAAGTCAACTTGAAAAACGAAGGAAGAAGAAAGCCAGAGAAGCAGTTGAAATAAATAACAATGAATTTGGTTCAGCAACACCAAATGTTCGTATTTTTAGATATAGTTTTAAACAGAATATTATAAAAACATCGATAGTATATCTTATAAAGCCTTCTAGTATATTCAATATTTGAATGCAGTACATTTTGTGATGAGCGACAATACAATATACTTTTTTTAGTTAATTTGACACACAGTCGATTATGTCAACCTTGCCATTATATGTCATACCCCTTGATATTATATGTTATAATACAGGATAAAATATTTCACATTTGAGCAGTATATAATATCAACCTTGGCAGTATATGTTATAACCGTTGACAGTATATGTTATAAAGTCTGACAGTATATGGTGCATTTGAGCAGTATATAATATCAACCTTGACAGTATATGTTATAAACCGTTGACAGTATATGTTATAATGTCTGATAGTATATGGTATCAACCTTGACAGTAAATGTTATAACCCTTCACAGTATACGTCGTGGATTGTACACAACACAAATGTTTATATTTTGAAAATTATTTTCAAGCTGCACAGTATAGTTAATATTTGAACATAGTATATTTTATTATGTAACACAGTATATGTACGATTGTATTATTTTTTCTTGAATATTGACAAATATTTATGTTGCCTTATAAAATAGATCACTTCAAACAATAAAAATAATAAAAAAACTAATACAAACTACTAATATTCCAAAAAAAACACCAATTGTCCAACAGAACTTCGCATCCTCACATCTATCCCAAAATCAACCCACATTTTTCATTTCTTTTTACCTTTCCCTGCCTTACGCAACTCGCCAAGAACTTTCCCCCTATCCTATGCTGCTTTCTTCTTCGTTTCCTCAATTCTTGATGTTAGCTCCTTCTTGCCCTTGTTGAAATTCTGCACATCTTAGAGAAGTTCTTTTTTTGCTTCATTAAAACGTGAAATAACAATTTGAATGCAGAATTCCCCCCGAAGAGCACGACGAACATCAGCCTAAAATGAACATAAAAAATAATAAAAATATTTAAGTTCATCAAATAAGTACTATTTTAAAAAAAAAAAAAACCCAGAAAAATACCTTCAACAAATTTGGTCCAAGATACACAGCACCATCAAAATACATCATATGATGCATCAAGTAAATGGCGCAATCCAAATCCGTCTTCCTCGTCTGCCATTTAAATAGCACATTCTCAAACACAAATTGCAAAATATCTTTGGCCTTCGAATGTCGTATTCCACGAAGAAATTCAGCCAAATTCTTTTGCTGCAAACAAAGGTATTAAAATAACATCAACAAACTTATAAGAACAAAACCACACAAAAATATCATATTGTTAACATGAACTTACCAATATTGTGGTAGCTTGAGCAAAGATGTTAGGGTCATTGTCGTACTTCCGATTATCCAGGTACTGAAACTTCTTATCAACAAAATTTATAAACACAAGCATGATGTCCTTTCAGAACAAACGGGACAAAAATCTACAACATAAAAAAGACAAAAAATGGTCATCATAAAAACAAACTGCATAAAGAATATAATTCGGGCATAAGAAATGTATATACTGCATCGTGTAACTATATATACTGCGCAATATAGAAACATCTACTATGCATGTTTTATCATATCACACAAAAAACGTATAAGTAGAAACTAACCATCTCTGTATTCTTCAATAGATTTAAAACCTGTTCAGTCCACAACTTCAATGACCCTATCAATTCTCTTACATTTTCTTTTTCTTTACCGACTTGTCCGATAATTTTTGTCAATGCGCCCTTTTAAAAACAAGCAAGAAAATGTAAAATTACTGAAAAATGTAGTAATAAATAAATATTTAACAACTTACACTGTGCTCGGTATTAAAAATGAATCTGCTCCGTCGATTTTCAGCCCCATCTCCTTTGTTAATCATCAAGCACCATGCAACAATAATTGAATTGTAAACTTCTGTCGATGGATTCAAAGAAATCATATCTTGCTTAACAATACTATAACAATCTCCACTCCTAAAACAAATAGCCTTGCAGCCAGAAAACACACATACTATGTCTGTAAAAAACAAAATACTATAAAGATGAATTAAATATACTGTAATACAAAAAGAATTATACTTACAAATCTGTTTTAGGAACTGCACTGTATAAGAAATAATCAATGATCTCTTTATGGTTTGCATCCATTGAAGTGAACAAATGGTTAAATGATGAAAACAGTGGGCAAACATAACCAGCACTCTTATCAATCTTCAAACTCTGAACGTCCAGATCAGGTACAACATTTTTGTTCCTTGCACTGACAGACTTATTGCATCCACTATCTCCCTAGCTGAAGTAGTCTCATCGTCACCTGGTATTCTTTCACCAGAACTCCCAACATCAGGTGATGGTGTGAGGATGTGAAAAGTAGGAGCATCAAATTCCATCTTCTTAAACTTCATGAAATTATTGACAACATCATCAATAATTTCATGGACTCTCGCATCCGACCAGAATTTTTGTGAATCTGACGATTCTGGTGTCAGAGAATTTCTAGCTTCATCAACTGAACATTTCTTCAACTCCATCAGCTTTGACATATAAAAATTTGAAAGTATTGAAGCATCCCTCTTAAAGAAAAGAAGAGTTTCATGAAGCTGCTGCAAAACAGGAAAATAATTAAATAACAGAAAAATAACATATACTGTGTATTATATGTTTATATACTGCACATTATATAAACATATACTGTATATTTTACAAAACAACAATACTTACATCAGTAGCTACTCTTTCAATCTCAGATTTCTTTGGCTCACTGCTAGGTACAGAAAACTTAATAAATTCACCCTCCTCAACATTTTCATACAACTTCCCGCCATCCTTTCCAGACCCCACATCACCCCTACCTGGTAAAACTCGGCCATTCCTTGAAATTGGATATGTATCGGTGATTAGATAGCCATCACCGTATCTCTTTGCCCTTGCCTCCTCACGACACCTCTTAGCTATATTATCATCGTTCCATTGACAAATAAGAGGTAGTGAGCACGGTGCAGCCACGCCTTGCCACTTGACCCTGTGCAAATACATGATCTGCAATAGAACTATGCAGCCATCTACGTATTTACCATTATGGTTCACATAGTTATCAACAGATTAGCAGAGTTTCTCAACAACATATTTGCACTAATCGAATTTTGCAATCAAAGAGACATCCTCTGTAGCTTTCAAAGCACCAATAGTTATTGACCTATTGGGTGCTGGGGCCAAGAATGAACACAAAGCATACAACAAAAAAATTCTTTTGAGATCATCACCACCGTCAATCAATCTATCCACAAACAAAGACTCCAAGCTGCTGACAAGAATACTAGCAGCTATCCCATACTCAGATTACAGTCTTGAAACTAACTTCGAACTCTCCTTTGTAAAGACATACAATGGAACATCAGATCCCTCATTTCTTGGTATCATAAAAACATCGTATACATCGTCAGCCGTGACAAGGAATGTCCTGAAATCATCCAATCTCAACATCCTAGAACTAGGGTCAAAATTAGACACCAACCACTTCAGCATCCCTGCATGACAATTCTTTTTCATATTGATTTGCAGCAAACCACCAAAACCCATATCCTCAACGTCCTTTCTTTGAGCATCAGAAAATTTACTCATAACCTTTACAAGACTTGTTGTTCTGCACTGGAAATTAAAAATCCTGCAATTTTAAAAGGGAGTAAAGAGTTAATAATAAATAAAAAAATACCGTAATAAAGTAACACTCCTCACTCACTACCCTATAATCATTCATATACTATGAGGGTCAAAATGACATACTATGAATATAAAATTGCAAACAAAATTACCTTTCTTCTGAATGTTCACCATCATCAATAATTATGTAATTTCCTTTATCTGGTTCTTCAATAACAGGATCATCTTCACCAGATTTCCTCTCACCTCTTCCTTTACTCTTTTTTCTTAATGGGTTCATCAACACGAAGACCTTCACCTCTTCCCTTCCTCTTTTTATTATTTCCAGGACTATCTTGCTTTTGAGGAGCTTTAACAGCAGTACTATTCTCCTTATTGGGACTTTCTACAGTAGTACTAGCCTTCTTGGAAACTTTCTCCTTATTGGGACTTTCTACAACAGTACTAGCCTTCTTGGAAACTTTCTCCTTATTGGGACTTTCTACAACAGTAGTAGCCTTCTTGGAAACTTTCTCAGATTTTTCAACCAGTTTCTCCGTACTTTCTTCTTCTTCTCTACAACTTTAGGTGCAGATTCGTCTATTTTCTTATTTTTGGAAGATCTCAGAACTCTCTTCTTAATTCTAGGAGGTTTAGAAATCTGTTGCTTGACACGACTTGACTTACTTACTGATTCACTAGATTTTTTATCCATTTCACTATAAGAAAATGAACCTATAACATTAAAACAATAATGTCAGACAATTAAAGACAACAAATATAGAAAATTTAAAGATTTAAATACCAAATTATACTCTAACTGTGAAACAGATTGATGTATAAAAAAATATACTGCATCAAACAACTACATAAACTGTACCGTTTATTCACATATACTGTGCCGGTTATTAACATATACTGCACCGGTTATTAACATATACTGCGTATATTAAATCATATAAAAAATAACACATTATCAACACATACTACATCGGATACATATATATACTTTACTGTTTGTCCATTTTACTATAAGAAAATGAACCTATAACATTAAAACAACAATGTCAAACAATTTAAGACAACAAAAAACTATACTGCATCAAACAACTACATATACTGTACCGATTATTCACATACACTGTGCCGGTTATTACCATATACTGCACCGGTTATTTACATATACTGCGTATATTAAATCATATCAACACAACCTGTTCAAAAATAACACATTATCAACACATACTACATTGCATACATATATATACTGTACTGTTTATCCATTTTACTATAAGAAAATGAACCTATAACATTAAAACAACAATGTCAGACAATTTAAGACAACAAACAACTATACTGCATCAAATAACCATATATACTGTACCGATTATTAACATATACTGCGTATATTAAAACATGCAAAACCCTAGAAATATCCAGCAAAATAAAAAGCCTTAACAAGTAAAAAAACAAACAAAACAACCACAGCACAGCCAAACTTCACTACAAAAACGCGAAAAAAAAATAAGAAGAACATAGAAGAAGAATCTAGGAAACGAAAAAACAGACGAAAAAACACCATAAAACACCATAAAACATAACTTACCAACTCCAGAAGCAGCGAAACCCGGACGATTACAGACGAAACGAAAATTCCACAGACGAAAATCGACAGCAAAACTCGCGAAAATCACCAGAGATTAGAGAGATAACACGCAGTTAGAGAGAGAGAGACAACCGTCTTTTATATGACGGTAAAAAATTTTAAAACAAGCGTAAACAAGTAAAAAAAAAAAACGGAGGTAAAATTGGCCGGTTCAGACTGGTCTGAACTGGACCGGTCTGAACCATCCGGTTTATGTGGGCTGAACCAGTAGGGCCCACAAGGTGTACAATAACACTATAGTGCATCTTATGCACCCAAATTTTTGCCAAGTTATTTGGAAAGTTTTCCAAACAAAAAATCTATTGAAAATTTACTACATGTAATACAGTTTGCTATTAACTTTAATATATCATGGATCCTAAAATAGGATTATCAACTCTAAGATCAACCAAGAAAAATAGGTTAAGTTAAATTTACACCTTCTATTTTGATCACAAGAATATAACTAAAATGGGGGTAAATAAGACTTTTTTGCATAAGGAAAGACCTAGGAGTGAAGGGGAGTTCTCTCCATCCAAATTGCTTGACAAGCCATAAAAGTTATGGATTCAGAGAAACGAACAAATGAATTACTTCTCAAATAATTATTTCAGCATATAGAAAAAAAAAAATACTATGTGCTAATATGTGGAAAGAAGTCTTTGAAAATAAAGGACTTGATAGTCTAGAAAAAAATTCTACCAAACACATCTTTTAGTAACAACGGAATCTCCATCGTCCTCAAAGGAACAGATGAAAGATATTGATGATACTAAAATGTTGGAATATGTTCAAGACCCTTACAAGAAAGGTGAAGACTTGTTTGTTAAACTTGCAAATGGCTAAAATGCCTTCCAACAACAAGATAAGCACTGGACAGCGCAAATGGCTAAAATGCCTTTTGGAAACAAGATAAACAAAATCATATGGCTAAAATGTCTTCCAACAACAAGATAAGTAAAATTTTTTTCACTGCTACTTAAATTATGTAAAGAATGATGTCGGATGTAAATTATGTTTTATTATTCATTTTTTTTTCTATTAAAGAGGAGGGTGCGACCTCTTGTTCAACACATCCGAAAACTCTTGCCCGCTCTTTCTTTAAGCTTCTTTCTCTTGAACTTGTAATATTATTCCAAGTTGAAATCATAGATTCAAGGGGAGAATTTATCACCCATCACGATCTTGAAATGTAAGCTTTATATTTTCTACGTGAATAATAATAATGTTAAAGGGTATGCTACCATTAATTATGTTATTACAGATAATTTAAATTATAAACAACGAATTAGAAAAAAAGATTCTCATATTAGAAATTTTATTGATTATCTTAAAAAATCGATATAGAATTCTTAAAAACTCAAAGAAATGTACTATTTATCAATTGATGTAAAGTTAGAAATCTTTAAATATGTATAAGTCACAAGACACATGCTAAACTGCGTAAAGTGATATCGTAACTAGTCTAGGGAGCGGTAGATAGATATATTAGATACATAAGAGATAATTTTCTCTTACATACCTAGGTACATATATGTGTGTGTAAATATGATCGATTTCTTTCTTTTCTCCAACCGTCAATCTGAGGGGGAGGAGGAGGAAGAGATAAGAAAGAAAGATGCCAAAGAAGTAAGTTTTTTTGTAAAATGTTCTTTCTTTTCACCGCCATAAATATTCATTTTCTATAAAAAATAAAAAATGATGTAATCAATTATGTCCGCTATAAATTTGTTTTCCCCAGCATCGTGGATTTTCCTTTTACGAAGAGTAGGAAAATGTGAGCCATCGGACAAATGAGCAGATTTTTAACATCATTTATCTTAATTTAGGGAGAACGGATAATTTGTCTAGGGTTAAATAGTTGAGGTGGTTAATTGCCTAATTTAAAAATTTAAGTCTTTAATTAGACAAATATTTAGTTGGAGTACTTATTTTGAATCAAGGTGTTGAGGGGTGTTTTTGTACCTCATCCCTTTAAAAATTCATTATTTTATTTTTAGAGGAAAAAAAATTAACTTTTCAATCTACTACTAATGCCTATATACAGTCATCATGAATCATGAGAGCATACTAGTTTGTATCCTTAATTTTCGTTTTTCTTAGCAACGTGTATCCCTAAATTATAAAAAAGGAAACTTACAAGACATTATTTTTAAGATACATATTTCTTCCACTTTACTAAATGTTATATTTTTCAATTGCAACTAACTTTTTAATTTTGGGCTAAATATTTAAATCAACCTGTATTTTGCGAGTTTTTAAACTTCAGTACCTAAACTTTGTTTCTTGACCGATTGCAACCTGAAGTCCACAAATTGTACAAGTTGCAACCTCCGTCGAATTTTTTCGGCTAAATATCAAATACGTAACAATCACATGCCAAATTGGAGGAGTTTTTGTTGTTTTCATGATTTTTTTGAGAAAGATTCATAATTCGATTGAGGTTGCAACTTGGCAATAGTAAAATGATTGTTACATGTTTGGCATGTGAATCTGCCTCAACAAACCATAGTGTAAAAACCCTCCCAATATGGCATGTAATTGTTACGTGTTTGATATTTGGCCAGAAAAATTCGACGGAGGTTGCAACTTGTACAATTCGTGAACTTCACGTTACAATCAGTCAAAAAATAAAATTAAGGTACTGAAGTGTAAAAACTCGCAAAGTACAACTTGATTTAAATATTTAACCCTTTAATTTTAGAAGATTTACAATTAACGATTTGAACAGGTTTGTGACTGATTTTTGTAGCGAAATAAAGCACATGACACGCACGTGACATACTGTAAACTATTTTTTTTGCGGTTAACCATTAAAACGTACATGATTCTTTGATAACACAATTAACCATGATTTAAAAAAAAACAAATTGCATAATAATTGGATATAATCTAAATAACATTTAATCATCATAGCATTATATCAACATGACTCTTAATAAAAAAGTGCATCGTTGTTTATTTTCATGACATACTTATCTACTGTAAAAGATACTCCCTCCGTCCCGGCTTATCTTGCAAAGGGGGGGTCGGCACAGATATTAAGAAAAGTTGCTTTTTGGTTGTTTGTTGACTTTTCAAAGGTGATTTGAAGGTGGAGATTGAAAGTGAAGATTTTGAGGGTGGAGATTATGTTATAACTTTCCTTTTTTAGGCTGTGCAAGATAAGGTGGGACGGCCGTTTAAGGAAAGTGTGCAAGATAAGGTGGGACGGAGGGAGTATTAATTTTGGGTTATTGTAAAAAATATATATTTCAAGTACTAGTTTATGATTGCAGGAAAATTGGAATAAAATGTTGATAAAAGATAATCATAAAAGGAGAAGTATCAAAAGATATGAAAGGAAGATCTTACCTTATCAAGATACGTAGTTGCTTGGAGAGAAAGAAGAAACGTGTCTGATTCAGTGTGTGTATATGGGGAAAAATGCAAAACAGAAAACCATTGAATATACTAGAGTCAGCAAAGTCACATCAGTGCGATTTTGTATTCAAGAGATAATATTGGTGAGGTTCAGTGTCAAATTCATAGGGTCACTATTAGTACGTTAGTAGTGTTATAACATAGATTTTCAGTCGAAGTATCTTCAGGAGAAGTCGCTTCAAGGCGGGCTCGGGCGAGTTCGTCCGACCTTTGGTGGTGTGTCGTGTTAGTGTCGAAGAAGTCGAGGGGAATCGTCAGGCGTTATTGGTGATAGAATAGTCGAGTCTTCTTTTAGCCTATTTAACAATATTATCAATAACATAAATTCCGGGGGGACTAAGGGATTTGGTCCCCGAGATTATGTTGTGGAGTCTTTATCTTGTTTTACTGTTCTGTTTGTGAGTGTTATAACACTGAAATACGGTTTATATTCTATTTGTATCAAAAGTGGGACCGTATTCTTATACAACTGATTCTAGAGAACTGCACCAGTATAGACCTACGGAGAAATATCATGCGTCTTCCGTTGCTTGACGGAACAAACTATGATTACTTGAAAACTCTTACCATGGCATATTTGGAAACCATGGGTGACGAATATTGGGATGTTGTTGAAAATGGGTGGTTTGCACCTACTGCTGAAAATTCAACCACTCCTAAACCAGTCTCAATGTTCTACAACTAAAAAGGAGCAATACAAGGTGAACCACAAAGCTCTCTCATTCATTTGAACAGTGGTGGACCAAACTAAAAGAATACAAAGATTTGCAACTACAAAATAGCTAAGGAAGCTCACACGTTGGTTTCTAACCTAGTGTTCCGCAAGTGTACGGATGTAGGTGTAGTAACAATTATCAAGGTCGATCCCACAAGGAATAGTGTTTTAGGTAGTTTGATACCTCAATATTCTAGGAATGTCCTAACTAGATACTAATTCGGAAAAGATTGATTTTACTTACTAAAATACTTAATTAAATATGAATTAAAACTTGGTAACCACAAATAATTAACAATCAAGGATAAACGGCATCCTAGGGTATCGATTTCAGAATATTTACTCCAATGATGATTAGAATTAACTTATTGATTTTAACCGATCTAGTGTTTATTAAGCGGCGCAATATTAACCTAAATCTCCTCTCAAAGCAATTAAATCGTTGATTAACTAAGACAATTACCCTCTCGAGTCAATTAATCCTAGAAACTCCAAAAAGCTCATAAACCTATGCCTACACAGTCATAGACAACTGTGCTCTATATCGTACGTCTAATAACAAACCCCTTCTCTCGAAGCGGATTTGTTAAACGAGATTACTAAACCTAGATGGTCAGTCCAAACTCAGTGATTAAAACGGATATAAAGATAAACACATAGAAGAACGGAATTCAATAAGTTAAAACGTAAATAAAAACATTGTCATAAAATAATCCCTACTTTCTAACCCTAGGACACGAATAACTTAGCTACTCATGCCTAGGCTCAATCCAATACAATATTCAAGACAAAACATTATAAAGAATTAAAACTAGGAAAAATTGTTAAACCCAAGTAAATCGTCCCGTTGATTGAATCTTCGTTGTCGTCCACGTCGTCTCGTGCCTGCAACTCGGATAGTATGTGTGTCTTGAAGAACAAACTTGGATCCTTTTTATAGAGTTAGATAAACCCTATTGTATTAGGAAATCAAATCCTCTTTTAAAACAGGATTTTCATTAACAATGACCGTTTTGACACGACCATGTTGCTTAAATGACACGGCCGTGTTGCTTTGCACAACTTTAATTTCCACGCACAATTTGACACGGCCGTGTTGCTTTGTGACGCGGCCGTGTTCTCCTCCAGAGCCTATTTGAACGTTGCGAAACACTTTTGACACGGCCGTGTTGCTTTGTGACGCGGCCGTGTCGGTTCTTGCTCCGTTTTGACCCTAGACCGGTTCAGGCCGGTTTGGACCGGTTCTTGGACGGTTCGGACCGATTTCCATTGGTTTTCACTACTTTGGCCGATTTTCACTCGTCTGGCCCGGTTTTCACTCTGTTTCAACTTGTTTTCTTGTCCGGTAGTCGTAAATCACAACTTTTTAGCCTGAAAATGCTCAAAATACCTTAAAACAAGCCGAGTACGTTAATTGGTCACTTATATCACATTCCATCCAATTTCTAACCATTTATGCACATAATTCCTATAAAATAGTATCATACATTGACCTAATTACATGCATAATTAACGTGCATCAGAAGCATGGATCTCCTTGAAAACTACTTGAAAGTGCCAAGGGAGTGAAAAGGTCTAAACTGAGAAACTTGCGGAATCAGATCGGTAATCTGAGGATGGAGGAAAGTAAATCTATTAAAGAATATCATATAGAGTTCATGAGGGTTGTAAACAAAAGGCTATATTAGGAGAAGTAGTGCCAGAATCGCTTATGGTAGACAAATTTATGAGGTCTTTTCCAGATCGATTCTTGGATTAAGTCACAGGTATTGATACTTCAAAAGATGTGAAAAGCATGACGATATATCAACTTGTAGGAGATCTTCTCACATTCAAACTGAACAAAGGCTTTGAAAAGAAGGAAACAAGCAGGGCAATTGAACTCAAGGCTGAAGTACAACGTAAGGAGGAAGAGAATGGCATATGCAAACCATATTTATCGAAACAAGGAATATGATCCTGTTCACTAAGAAGTTTGGCAACATGATAAAAAAGTTCCAGAAGAGTGACATGAAACCATCTACTGCTGTTAAAAAAGCTAGGTAAAAATAATACTGTGAATTATAATTCCTCTTCAAGTGTTGCAGGTACAAAGGCAGATAAAAAATGTTGTAGAGAATGCAATGGCTGGGAGCATGTTCCAATAGAATGTGCTACGTTTCTGAAGAGGCAGAACAAGTCTTTTGCAGCAACGTGCAGTGATGAGTCAGAAGAAGAAGAAATGTCTGAAGGTGAAAATGATCACTCAAGCAATCTTCTAGCCTTTACCACCTCATACGTGTATCTTTTGGGCAAAGTTCATATGGAATATATAAATCTAGATGAAGGTATGTTACAAAAAGAATTACCATTTTTTTGTGAAATTGATGTGTCTGATGAAGAGGCGAGTCCAACCATAGAATAAATGCAGACGATGTACAAGAAATTTTCGCTTGAATTCATTCGGGAAGCAAGGCAATCAAAAAGCTCGAAGGGAAACTTTGAGAATCTCAAGCTGAGGTCGAAAAACTGAAAATCTCTTATGAAGAAAGACATCGCTATAATGAAACCTGACTAAGAAAGTGGAAATAGGTCAGAAAAATGCACAGGCTGCTATAGATGAAAAGTCTCAAGAAGTTGAATCAATATTACAACGCACACTGATGGACAAGGAAAAAAAGACAGTATCCTTGCAGAAAAAAACTTCAGAATGTTCAAAGTAACCTAAGTATTTGCAGGGCTATTGACAATGAAAAATCAAACCATTGAAAAGCTAGACTCAGAGTTTGAACAACCAAAGAAGGTTTTAAAATGGTTAAAATATATTAAGGCTAACTGAACTCATAAGTTAGGTACGAATCATGGGGATGTAATCGGTCTTGGATTTGCAGGTGAATCTTCCAACGCTACTCAGCGTGTTTTCGTGTAGTCAGACCCAAATGTTGTAACACAAGTTGACTACAGGAAATTTTTAGAGCAATCTGGAAATGCTCCCATGTACATATGTCCTACTGGGCTGAATAAAAACGTCCAACATAACACAAGGAGACAAGATCGACGATAGAATCAAGTTTTGGCTAGTGTTTTGGAAATAACTCCCCCTTCATTCCCATTTGTCATTACTATGGGATAGTAGGGCACCTTCACCCTAATTGTTACAAAATGAAGGGTATTATTTCTTCTCCTTTTCAAGTTGGAACTATTGGAGCATTTAACGAAGGACACCGCGTAAGAGAGTGGATATCAGACCATTTCCACCACAAAAGATACGTCAACTCTATGTACCAAAAACTTACAGTTATTTTAAGACTATGCTATCTTTAAATGTTGTTGTTATGGGTGCTTGATATTTTGATAGTGTCTGTTTAGGCATATAATCGGAATTAACTCCTATTTGGTTGACATTGAACCAGTCTGTAATGAGTTTGTGACTTTTAGTGATGGAGTAAGGAGTAAAGTTTTAGGTAAAGATACTCCTAATCTTAAAGGCATTCCTAGATTAAATGATGTTCTTTTGGTTGAAAAACTGATAATCTGAATAGCATTAGTCACATGTGTGATCAAAACTTGCATGATAAATTTACCAAATATTTGTGTGATGTTTATCATAAAAAAAAAAAAGTGTATGTTGACCGGTAATAGATCTGCTAACTTTCTTTATATGCTTGAACATGATCATATGTGTCACTTCACTACTATGTCTGATACTGAAGTATGGATAAAAAACTAGACCACCTAAACTTAACCAACTTATCACCTTATCCTCCTCTGAGTCAGTACGAGGGATGCCAAAATTAAAAAAAAAAAAAATCAAAGTAGATGAAGTATGTGCCCCTTGTCGGGTAGGGAAACAAAAGCGAAAATTTCATGTGTTGAAACAAGCAGTCCGAACTTGTCAAATAATGGAACTTCTTCATATGGATCTTAAAGGAACCCATGCAAGTAGAAAGTGTAGGAGGAAAGAAATATAGTATGTGTAGATGATATTTCTAGATATACATGGATCTGCTTAGAGATAAATATGATGCATTTAATGTGTTTGAAAAGCTATGTATAAGATTGCAGAATGAGAGAAGTTGTGGGGAAATGTGCATTAGAACTGATCATGAGAAGGAATTTCAGAATTCCCAAATTACTATGTGCTCTAAATCGGATGGAATCCACCATGAGTTCTAAGCACCAAAGACTCCTCAACATAATGGATTTGTTCAGCAAAAGAACATAACTCTTCCAGAGATGGCTAGAGTCATGGTACACTCGAAAAATCTCTCTAAACGATGGTTGGGAGAAGCAATGAGTACAACATGTCAGGGTATAAATAGATTATATTTTCAACTAGGTATCGGTATAACTGACACGTTGGTTTTCTAACCTAATGTACCGCAAGTGTACGGTTGTCGGTGTAGTAGCGGCAGTCAAGATCGATCTCACAAGGAATAGATGATTTTAGGTAGTTTGATACCTCAATACTCTATGATTGTCCTAACTAGATACTAAGTTTAAAGGTTGTTTGTAACTAAATTAATGCACGTAAACCAATTAATTACTTAACTATGACTTATTAAAAAAGAAGAAATTCCGATTAACAAGAAAATATCCTAGGGATTTGATTTCAGGACTTACTTCAATGATGAATATGTTAAACTTATAGACCTTTAAACCAGGTTCTAATGTTTATTAATTGGCGCTCCAATAACCTAACCCTTCTCTCGAAGCGACTAGATCGTAGATTAATTAAGATAATTACCCTCTCGAGTCAATTAATCCTAATAACTCCCAAAAGCTCACAAACCAATGCCTACACAGTCATAGACAGCTGCGCTCTATGTTGTACGTCTAATAACAATTCCCTCCTCTCGAAGCGGATTTGTTAAACGAAATAACTAAATCTGGATGATCAAACTAAATTCAGTTGGAAAAACAAACATAAAGATAAACAAATAACATGGAGTCTATACATTAAAACATAATTCAGATTATTGTTGTAAAAATCCCTACCTTTTAAACCCTAGGACACGAACAACTTAGCTACTCATGCCTAGCATAAATCCAATACAATATTTTATGCAAAACATCCTAAAGAATAAAATTAGAAATAAGTACTAAACCCAGAAGAATCGTCTTGTCAATCTTCGTCTTTCTTCGTCCGTCGAGTCTTCTTCTAAGTAAAATGATGATATAACTCCTTCTCCTAAAAAACGAGCTCTCCTTGCCTTTTTATAAACTTCCAAAGAGTCCTAGGGAAGTTAGGAATTAATTCCTACTTGGGATGGGCTTTTTCTTCAAAATCGGACTTTTGACGCGGCCGCGTCGCTCAGATTTTTTCTTCAAACCAAATAATTTGACACGGCCGTGTTGAGTGAGTAACACGGCCTTGTTGCAGCATCAGAACCGATTCTTTTTTGCACGCATGTTTTGACTAAGCAACACGGCCATGTCGGTTCTGCCCTGGTTTGTCTCCTGGACCAGTCTGGACCGATGTTTGGCCGGTTTAGATCGGTTTTCTATGGTTTTGTCCGGTTCAGACTCCCTTTTTACTTGTTCTTTCATCCGGTAGTCATAAATCACGACTTTTAATCCTAAAAATGCTAAAAAATACCTTAAAACAAGTCAAACACGTTTAATGGTCCACTTTATATCAGTTTATCCAATTCTTGATCAAATATGCAAATAATTCTTATAAAATACTATGATAAATCGTTCTAATTACATGCATAATTAACGTGTATCAAAACCCCCCAAACTTAAACTGTTGTTCGTCCCGAACATAACAAAAGACAAGAATACAAGTGATGTATGCAAGTTTTAGGGAGATTGGATGACAAATTAGTTTCAGATAGATTTTTCCAAAAGCTAGACTGATTAGTGTAAGTGAGCATATGTGATAGAGCAAAAATTAACTGCTTTCGAGACTTAAGCTTTCGAAGTATTTGATCCTCACCAGGTAAGTGTTTCTCTCATCTCTCAAGTGTTTAGGCTAAAAATATATTCCACTCAAATTGGACTACATGCACAATTTACCATAGGCTTGCCAATCGTCTAAACTAGAATCAATACTCGGCGTAGTTGACAAAGAATCAAGTAGGTCTTTTCATTTGGTTGTAATGTTGGCTTTAGGTAAGGTGGGATAAATTTAGACAAAAGTGACTATCTTTTGGACTAATCAAGTTATTCCTAACCCAACTTCCCCTCATAACAATCACTCAATCTCACTCTCCCAATCTCAGCAACTCACCTCTCAAGGTGACTTCTTCACTTCCCAAAAGTACTTTTCAACCAAGTGCTTTTCATACTCAATATTCGGGTACCACATCATAGAACTACCCGATTTTTCCAAATTAACTAAGCACTTATTTCTTTTAACCTCTCCTTAACACTTTAGAACAATAAAGCACTTATTTGCAGCTAACTCTTTCTTTTGCTCTTTTTTTTTTTTTTTTTTCAACTCGAAATTAAACTAAAATACCAGTAACGAATTATGAGAGGTTATACTTGTTTTGAATTTGCACTTATCACTTCAAATTCCTTCTACCCTTCAGCTTATCCCTTATTTTTGCCTATTTTATTCCCAAAAATCCAATATACCTTCCAATCCACCTCCCTCTTTACTCAATTAGTCCAATATAGGGCCAAAGGCTAAAATTAAAAGGTTTAAAAGCTCAAGTGGGCTAACTAGGGACAATTTTTCTCAACTTCATGGTAAAAAGGATAACATTTAAAAGGCTAAAAAAGTAGGCTACAATTCAAAAAGTGCCTATATCATTTTCTAAGTCACATTATGCACTTGGCATATTCATAGCAAAGTCTCAAGGCAAGTTCTAGAAACAGCAACATATATCCAATCAAAATCACACTGAAATAAAACAGATTGCTCCAAAAATAGGAGTCATATTAGGTTCAATTCCTCACAAGGGTCATTTTGATCAAATATTCTAGGCTTAACTCAATTTCCTGTCAAATTACCTATCATGCTCTACTATGTGTCAATGTTTTTCAAATTCATACACAAAATCGTCTCATCATTAACACCTCATCATCCATCAAATCCCTAAATTTTCAACGATTACAACTTGGGTTTAGTTCTTCTTGCGACTCTAAAAAGTCACATAATAATAAGGCTCTAGACTCCTAAGACTCAACATGGAAACTAATTAACACAAACTGGTTCACAGACCCAACAACACCAATAAAATAGATAAATGGGCACACAGACCCATAACTACCAGTCAAAGCAGTAAAAATCAGCACAATGGGCACACGGACCCGACAATTACTCAAAGTAATAACTATGCATCAAGCAGCTTAAATGACATCCAAATAACACAAATGACCAACTGAAAGTAAAGAAACAGCAACAAAAGTAAATATAGCTGCTAAGACGTCCCACGGTATACCCCCTCCCCCAAACTTGGCTAAAAGCCAATGTTTGGTGGAAAGAGTGGTACGCCTTGGTGCTAACTTACAAATCACTGTGGAGGCGGTGGTGGTGGAAACCCATAGTGGCTCCAAAATTGTGTCATGGCCTCCCACTGGGTCCTTTGCTGCTGTCGCCACTCTTGCTCTTCATTGCTCCTTTGAAGGAGTGTGTTCAGTATTCCTCTTTGGTCATGTAGTTCTGTGTTGATCGTTTGAATGGCTCCCCGGACCTCTGTTCGATGCCTGTCGGCCGAGGTGCGAACCGATTGCACCGACTCATTAGTAAGGTGAATATCCTCCCGGAGAGAAGTAATGAGGCCGACCATGTCCTCATTTAATTCGAACTCGGAGGCAACTGTTGCTGCTCGTTTCTTTCGGGGCTGTCTCGGGGCGTGGCTGCTGCCTTCAGCTAGTGGCCCAGATTGGAACACCTCTGAAGCCGGTGGTTGGGACAGCTGAAGATGCTCTTCAGTAGATAATGAAAGATTTGTTGTATCTTTGACACTTGTTACTACTATCCCAATCTCAAAGGGAAGGTGAATATAGGGTCCAACATTCTGGTACACATATGGGACGGTCTCGTTTTCACCTAAAATTACGACTTGCATAGCTTCTAGCAAGTCCCATGTAAATTGGACCTCGCCTTTTACTGGCACCATATCAGCTAGGTCAATATCATCAAAAGCTGCTGCTATTGGAATAATCAAACCTCCAATCATGATGTTGTCTTTCTGCATTCGGATTACATTTGCGAAGTGCTCCATCAGTATCTTTGCATAGTCCACTTTGTAACCGTGCAGGATGTTCCACAGCATGTGGAGTTCGCGTTGTCTCACGGCTCCCACTTCACGCCGGGCAAACAAAGTATAGGCAAGCAGCTTCTATATGTAACGAATGACTGGAGTGCAAATCCATGAAGCTTTGGCCGCCTTAGATATATAAGGTTGTGCTGCCACAATTGGAGGCGCAAGTGTTAATAAGCCCCAGAATGTGTGAGGGTCAAATACCTCCGGTGGCTCCTCCCTAGAGGCTTTCGGAAATCCATAGATTTGATCCAGCTGGCTGTATGTCAACGATCGAGCTTTCCCCATCAGCTGGAAAGTGATGTCATCCGGTCGGCGTGAATGAAGGAAGCAAGCCACTGTGATGCTAAAAGTACTCAAGAATTCGATGGTGATCCTCCTGTACGTCTACTGAGCTCTCATAAATTGAAGTAACCCAGCTTGGTTAAGCAAAACCCAGACATTCTCATGGATGCCCATTGCCCGAGTCAGGGTGTCACTACCAAATCTAGTCGGTACCACAGTGCGATGATGGAGCTCTTCGAACCGAATCTTGTGTTCACTTCATGCCAATGAAAACCCGAAAAGAGCTTGACTGTCAACAGCCGGGGTTTCTTCTACCATAACTTGCTTTCCCTTGCTTCTACTAGAGCTACCTTTTGGTGGTGCCATTTTAGTGAACCTATACACACAACTCAACAATACATAAATCAGCAAGCACACAATCCTCAATTCACCACAAATAATGTCTAGAAATAAAGCATTCCCAGGCATTCAACAAGACAATCATATGCTAGCAACACCTGAGCAACTTGCCCATTATATACCCCCTATTGCCTGCTCAACTCTAAAACTCTTTGATTGAAGCTATTTAGACAGTGAGACATTGAATTCTATCAACTTAAGGCATGCATCTTAACTTAATTCATCTTTGTATCACATAAAAGACACAATAAGAGGTAACAAATAGGCAAAAAGCTCATTCCTACTCATGCATACAACATGTTTGATAAAATTCCCCAATGATGAAAACATATGAAATTCAATCCCGTTGTTCTTAATTCATTCCAACCACCAAGTTTACTTCAATTCTAACTATAATCAACACAACATTAGTTCACAACTTAAGACCCAATCGAAATTTCACGCTGTCATACCACAAAGAGAAATAGTTCTCAAATAAGCACTACATGGTGCTCACAATCCGAAATTAAACATTCCCCAGTACTAATTAAGCATAAAAAGTAAATTGGAAGTATATAAATTCGGGTTAGCCTCACTTACCGGAGATGTTTAGTTGAAGGAAATTGAGATTCGAAGTGTGCCCTAATTCTTCGATTTGGGTAAAAAAATTGCGAATTTTATTGGTGCAATGAGTGGATTAGTGTGTGATATTGTGTTTGTGATTGAATGTGATGGATTTGTAGTGTGTTTGTGTGTGATTTTATCGAGTGTGTGTAGATGTGTGTTCGTGTGCGTGTGTGCAAGAGAGAAAAGAAGAAGAGACAATAAAACCTGATTTCGCGTTTTTAAACTGGTGAGAAACTAACGCGGCCGTATTGCATATTTAACGCAGCCGTGTTACTTTTGAACTGAAAACTGGATTATTGAGTGAGATTTTGACATGGCCGCGTTAATGCTATGACACGGCCGTGTTTTATTCCAGTGTTGTAAAGGAATTCTGCGGCCTTTTTTACGTGGCCGCGTCCAATGTGTGACACGGCCGTGTTAGTTTGAACTGGAATATGACTTTGGCTATGGTAATTTGACGCGGCCGTGTTATGTAAATGACACGGCCGTGTTGTTTTCTTCTCCCTTAACTCGAGTGTCTCGTTTCTTCAACCCTCGTTTCTTTCAACACTCGTCCATGTTGAATCATATACACAAAAAACACTAAAAACAAGTAATAAAATATATAACTAAAAGAAATAATTGAAATAAAACTGTAACCATCGGGTTGCCTCCCGACAAGCGCTTCTTTTACGTCTCAAGCTGGACGACCTTTTCAGTACTAATTTGGCTTCCTCAGCCGCACTTTCTTCTTAACTGCTTCCCTCATCATTGGATTTGGTTTCAGATGTTTAGGTAGCAGTTCATTGTTTTCGCAGCCTTCGTTCTCTTTTAATGTCTTCTCAACTTTTTTTTTTCTTTTTACGCTTTTTGGCCGACCTTCTTTTTAGAGGTTCCTGTAAGACATCTAGAACACTATCATTTTCCAAAAGCTCAAGATTAGCAGAATTATGATGATCAAGATGAATTGTAGAATCAACAAAGCACACTTTAGGGGTATGACAATCACTAGGCGAGATTAAGTTCTTATTTATTGTGACAACTAAAGACTGTATAGAGCCACATGTTTTAATTTGATTCACCCTCTCACCCTCGTGTTGTTTCTGAGCTTCGTATATTGAAAACGTGATTTCTCCTCTTCTACCTTCAAAGTTAACTCCCCATTTTTAACGTCTATAAGTGCGCTTCCCGTTGCTAGAAACGGGCGACCTAAGATTAAGGGAATTTCTTTGTCTTTTACCATATCTAGGACTACAAAAGTCAACCGGGATTATAAAATTACCAACTTTCATTAAAACATCCTCTACAATGCCCCATGGCCACGTTATAGAACGGTCGGCCATTTGGAGGGCAATTGTAGTGGGTTTTAATGTGCCTATTCCTAATTGTTCATATATAGACAAAGGCATTAAGTTGATACTCGATCCTAGATCACACAGTGCCTTATCACAAGTTAAATTACCTATTTTGCATTCAAGAGTAAAACTACCCGGATCTTTGCATTTTGTGGGTAACTTCTTTTGGATAATTGCACTGCATTCTTCAGTTAAGTTCACCATCTCATAGTCCTCCCATTTTTTCTTTTGAGCAATCACCTCTTTTAAGAACTTCGCATAGTTGGGTATCTGCTGTAATGCTTCGACAAAAGGTATGTTGATTTGGATCTTCTTTAGCACATCCAAAAACTTTGCGAATTGCTCATCTACCTTCTTCTTCTTCAGAGCTTGTGGGAATGGAACTGGAGGGGCATATTCTAGTATATTGGCTTTTGGCCTCTTCACTTCTTCGTCTACCCCTCTTTCTTCCACTGAGTGTTCTTTTTGCACTTCATTTCCAGTATCAGCCGGCAACTCTGGGCTTGTATAACCAACGTCACTTCTTACTTGAAATGTGTGACACTGCTCTCTCGGATTCACCACTGTATCGCTTGGGAACTTCCCCTGCTTATGTTGAGCTCCAATAATCTTTATCAGTTGGCTCATATTTGAAGATAAATCACCAATGCTTGCTTGTGTTTGAGTCATGGTATTCTCGAGCCTCTTTATGTCAATTCCTTGTCCAGTCATCTGCTTATTTAGCTCAATAAACTTTCCGTCCATCTTTCTCTCCAGTTGAGCTAACTTTTCGTCATATTTAGCAAAATGTGACTAGACAACTTCCTCTTGTGTTGGCTTCTTACCGTCATGAATCATACCATTTTTAACAGTAAACCCAGGCGGCGGATTGAGTATATTCTTGGAATTCCCATAAGAGAAATTATGGTGATTCCGATTCTGTGGATATTGATTGTACTTAGGCTGATTGTTTTGAAAGTTGTTAAAGTTCTTCTGATTTACAAAGTTAACATCCTCCACTTCTTCCTGACCCCCTTGTTGTTGTGCTAACATTAGACTAGTTAGCAAATTAACCTGACTTGTCAATGCTGTTAGCTGTATTGTGAGTTTTCTGAGCGACTCATTGCTGACTGTCTCCACTTCCATCACATTCGCTACCCTCCTTGGCTGGTTTCTCTCATTTGGTCACTGATAACTCTTTTTGGCCATAGCATCTAAAATTGAGAAAGCTGTCTTCACAGACTTCTCCATCAAACTACTACCTGCAGCTGCATCTACCTGATTTCTAGTCGGAGCAAGTAGACCATTGTAAAACTTGCACACCTGTTGCTTCCTCGTAAACCCATTTTGAGGGTAACTCCGGATAAGATCCCGAAATTGCTCCCAAGCTTTTCCGAATGGCTCTTGGTCCAATTGCTTCAGGTTGATCTGATTCTGCAGGTCAAGCATCTTGCTTGGTGGAAAGTACTTCAATAGAAATGAAGTACTTAAGTCTTCCCATCTTGTAATATCCTCCAATGAATTGAACCATTGTAGGGCTCTATCTTTCACAGAAAATGGAAATAGTCTCAATTTGACCTGCTCGTGTGGCACATGGTTTATTTTAATGGTGTCCCCCAGTCTGCGAAACTTTATCAGATGCGCATTCGGGTCGTCTAAATCACTTCCCCCACACTGGTTTTGCTGCACTATGTTGATTAGTGCAGGCTTCAGCTCGAAACTGTTAGCATTGAGTGGTGGGGGTTGTACTCCACCAGCTTGCTGATTCGGATTAGGTTTCAAGCAGTCACTTATGGGAGTGTCATCTTCATCTAATTCCCCAGGTTCCTCGTGAACCTGTTCTGGCTGTTGAGGTAGTTGTGGCTGTTGTGGAGGCAATTGTTGCTGAATGTTGGTTACTCTATCATCCAGGCGTGCTAAAGCTGTCAATACTTTGTTTAAGGCTTCATCCTGGTTCACAGGCTGTGGTGGGTTCTCCATCTCGAAAGTTGGGTTCTTTCTCGTTCGGTATCTACGGACTGTTGCTTCAAGTTAAGGATCAATAGGAAGAAGATTTTCTTGCCCTTTTGATCTGGTTTGCATGCAGAGCCTGGAAACACCAAAAACAAGAAATATCGCGTAACACAAAAAATTAAACAAAAAATAAAAATGAAAATTAAATTAAAATTACGAAAAATAAAATCTAGTCTAGTTTCCTCTTATTTTTCAAGATAAAAACTAAGCGCTAAATCCTATTCCTCGGCAACGGCCAAAAACTTGAGACGTCGGTTTTCTAACCTAATGTACCGCAAGTATACGGTTGTAGGTGTAATAGCGGCAGTCAAGGTCGATCCCACAAGGAATAAATGATTTTAGGTAGTTTGATACTTCAATACTCTAGGATTGTCCTAACTAGATACTAAGTTTCAAGGTTGTTTGTAACTAAATTAATGCACTTAAACCAATTAATTACTTAAATATAACTTATCAAACAAAAAGAAATTCCGATTAACAAGAAAATGTCCTAGGGATTTGATTTCAAGACTTACTTCAATGATGAATATGTTAAACTTATATACCTTTAAACCAGATTCTAATGTTTATTAAGTGGCGCTCCAATAACCTAACCCTTCTTTCGAAGCGACTAGATCGTAGATTAATTAAGATAATTACCCTCTCGAGTCAGTTAATCCTAATAACTCTCAAAAGCTCACAAACCAATGCCTACACAGTCATAGACAGCTGCGCTCTATGTCGTACATCTAATAACAATTCCCTCCTCTCGAAGCGGATTTGTTAAACGAAATAACTAAATATAGGTGAACAAAATAAATTCAGTTGGAAAAACAAACATAAAGATAAACACATAACATGGAGTCTATACATCAAAACATAATTCAGAACATTGTTGTAAAAATCCCTACTTTCTAAACCCTAGGACACGAACAGCTTAGCTACTCATGCCTAGCATAAATCCAATACAATATTTTATGCAAAACATCCTAAATAATAAAACTAGAAATAAGTACTAAACCCAGAAGAATCGTCTTGTCAATCTTCGTCTTTCTTCGTCCGTTGACCGCACTGTCGGGTGCAGTCAAATAAGATGATTTATTTCCTAACTATTCCTAACAGTAGCTAGAGCAAGTCAGGGTCGATCCCACAGAGAACAAGAATTAACTAAATAATTGTATTAACCAATTCTATATAAATACTAATAATATAAATATAATAAGGGGGAGTTTTGATTTGATTTAATTAACTAAGCAAAGAACTAAAGATAATTTAACTAGTGAATAACAAGTATCCCGCCTTTAACCCACTATCCCCCTAGCCTGAATATCCATGTAACTAATGCAACTACTTAACTAATTAGTTCTGAGAACTTAGCAATTAATCCTATCCAAGAATTAACAGGTACGCTTAGCTAACCCTTGTTACCCCTTAAGTATAATTAATTCTAAGAAATTAGCAATTAATCCTATCCAATTAAGTAGTCCTAGGAGACGCTCGCTAGAACAATATTAATCAAACGCATAGGGAATTAAGGCAACGGAGTAGGTACAGTGTTGTACTCACGAACGCGGTACAAGTGACCGCGACTTTATGTTATCCTAGCGAGTAACCACTTTTTGCTACTTTTGGGCACAAACGCATAACAATTACGGATTATGAATTCATGACCTAGCGACAGCTATATGCCTATTATTAGGGTGATCAGTCCACATAACAAACATATAAAAGATAGAGTAATCCAATAACACAAGTAATCTCAGAACATAATTAAATTAAGCAATTACTGAATTAATTACATAAATAAAAGTCTAGGGTTCAACATAGTCAAAGACGGGAAAATAAACGCTTAGCCGATCATAGCGATCGCTAAGAACAAACTATAAAAAGAAAACATAAAAACTATAAAACTATAAAACCCGAGTTGTTGAATCTTGAGTCTTCTGATTCTTCAGAATTTCCAAGTCTGCGCTCTCGAATCAATGTAAAATTGTAATTTTCGGACTTTTGGATCTTCTATTTATAGTCGAGGATGAATTAGGCTCAATTTGGGCCAGAAAAGGATTAATCCGCGGATGACTTGTGCTGGGCCCCTGCTTGTCTCGGCCGAGCTCCCTATAAAAGTGGCTCGGCCGACAATTAATAGCTCGGCCGAGAATCTTCAACAGCCACTTTTTACGTCTTTCGCTGACCTTCAAGCTCGGCCGAGACCAATTCCCAGCAAACTTGGATCAATTTCCGCTCGGTTTTTGACGTGAGATACTTGTTCTCGCATCTAGTTTAAGTCGAGTTCGACTTTTTGGTCTAATTTCACCTTAATGCTTCAAAACAAGTCAAACAATATTAATTTGTCCAATAATACCAATACGAGCATTACACGACTAATTATGCATGCAAATGTTACTAACTAGACAATTTAATCGACCTATTATGCACGCATAATTACGTGTACCAAAATCCCCCAAACTTAACCTTTGTTCGTCCCGAACAAAACAAAGCAAAGAAGAAACACAAAAGACACGTGTTTAAAGCGACTTTAAGTGGCAAACCAAAGTTTCAGAACATATTTTAATAAAGAAAGACAATACGATAACGTGAGCATATCCAACATAGCAACTTAGACTACTTTCGAGACTCGATACTTTCAACAAGTGATCCTTACGGGTTAAGTGTATCACTCTTCTCTCAAGTGTATAAGGTAAAGTTAATTCACTCGCATTGGACTACATTTAACGCCTACCATATGCTTGCCCGTTATCTAAATCAGACCTCGTACTTGACATGTGTGATATAGGATAAAAAAGGTCTTTATTTAGGTTGTAATGTAGGCTTAAGGTAAGGTGGGAAATATTTGGGTACAAGTGACTAATCTTTGGACTAATCGAGTTGTTCCTACTCAACCACCCCTCAAAAAAATCACTCAATCCTCACTCTTTTAATTTCAGCAAACTCCCCCGCAAGGAAATTCCTTCACCCAACAAAAGTCTTTATCATAACCCAACACTTTCTCATGCTTTATTTCCGGGCACCACAATTTGTGGGACTACCCAATTTCTCACATCAATTCAAATCAATAAGCATTGTTTAGCCTCCTAACCTCTCCTTGGACAAAAATAGCAAAACACTTATTTACAACAACTTCTTTTTTTTTTTTTTTCTCTCTTTTTTTTTTTTTGAATTACTATTCAACACTGACCAATACGTCACACTTTACCCCCTCCCCCAAACTTGGTTAAAAACCAACGTTTGTGGGGAAAATAGTGGGATGAATTGGTTCAAAACACATAACACTTAAGAGAGGTTAGTTTAAGCTAGATTCTTTCACCTATCATTTGCATTCCCCTTTTTCCTTCCACATTCTCCATCTCTACCCAAGTTAATTCCCAACTACCTTCCAATCCTCCTCCCTCATACTCACTCTTAGTCCAAATGGGCCAAAGGTTTATATGAAAAGGATGTGGCTTGTAACATAGGGCGATCAAAGAAAAAACTATAAAGCGCAACTGGGCTACAACGGAAAATTTAATTGGTGAAAAGGAAGACATGGAAAGGCTGAATAATAGGTTAAAAATAAAAAACCGCCTAATATCATATCCTACATCACAACATGTTCGACATATTCACGATAGAGACTCCGGGCAAGTTCTAGAGCCGACTACATATAACCAATGAATGCACACCGAAAGAATGTAAATATTACTCCAAAAATGGGAGTACAAAATTTGGCTCAAAAACTCACAGGGTTATAATTGATCACAAGTCTCAAGTACAAGTTCAATTTTATCCTCATTACATGTCATGCTCTATCATACGTCATAAATTCAAATTCAACATATTTTATGGTCATCACGAACTCGTTGCACACTTAACAATGTCCCAAATTATCCTTAAAACACGTAAACACAACTCAAGTACAATCACGGGTTCGACTCAATCCTAGACTCAAATGCAAAACACAATACATAAATAAAAACAATTAAAATGTAAAACTAACTAGCTATCACAGATAAAGGCACGCAGGCCTGACGATCAACCACACATTTGGCTCACAGGCCAGACGATCAACCACAGAATGCAGACCAAGTTTGTAATCTAGCGACACTAAAACTAACAAAAAAAACAATAAAAGAGGAAATGCAACCAATCCGACCCACTTACACCCCCTCCCCCAAACTTAGGTTGAAAACCTAAAGTTGTAGGGGACAAGAGTGGTTCGAATTGGTGCTACTCACAATGCTCCTACTGCGGTGGTGGGTTAGGCGGGTAGCCTTGACCCCAATAGGTTGGTGGCATGTTCCAACGGTCCTCTAGCGCCCTCTGCCAGTCCAGCTACTGCTAATGCCAAGACTGCTGTTGTGCCCATCTCTCATCCTCGATTTGATATCGAGACTGCTGCTGGGCCCATCGATCATCCTCGATTTGATATCAAGACTGCAGTTCTCCCTGAATGAGAGAGACATCCTCTTGGAGGGACGAAACCAAATCCTCCATATGCTCTCGGTATTCTGCCTCGCTCATAATGGACGTAGTTGGGCGCTTCCTTCTCGACCGAGATGGCCGACTGCTTTCTTCAGCGGCTGTGCCGGGCTCTGCCTCCTCGGCCGCCTCAATATCCTCGTCCTCCTCTATATTGGCTACTTGAGCCACATGATACTTCCGGACCTCATCAGGGTCCGGTAACCTTGATGCTACGATGTGGGTCGGGGATGCCAAAGCCAAGTTCTGCCGGTCTCGAAGACTGTTGATTAATAACAATGGAGTATTGGGCAATATCAGGAAGGGCCCGTGTGTCTGGATCACGGACATGATCGTTTGGTTGGTCGGGGTACGAGCTAAACCACTCGGAACAGAGCGGACTACCATCCGCATGTGCTGGAAGTCGTCCCAGTCAAGCTGATATCGAGAGGATACCGAGGTCAAGTCAGTCAATGGAATTCCAAAATGAGCCGCGATCGGAGTTATGAGACCGCCAATGTATATTGGCTCCTTCCGTTTCACCATCTGTGCGAATTGCTCTATCAATATTTCAGCCCCATCCACCTTGCAACCGGTCATGATTGCGAACAAAACTTTCAGCTCTTGCATTCGGGAGGCCCCTGTTTCTTTTCTCGCAAAAAGAGTCAGTGCGAGAAGTTTTTGAATGTAACGGACTACCGGGCTCCGAATCCATGACGTCTTGGCATTCTTCGTATAAGGCTGTGGATCAACGAGGCCTGGTGCATAAGTCAACCGCCCCCAGAATTGGTTGACTTCGAATTCAGCTATCCTCTGTTGGTTTTTAAATGCATCTTTGGGTGTCCACCTATCGATGAGGTCTTCGGGAATCTGTCCGAAAAGTACCGCGAGCTCGGTTACGGATAGCTCATGTGATTCTCCATTTAATTGGAAGGAAATACGCCCTGGTTTGGCCCCACATTTGTCGGGGTCAATTGTGATCTCTAGAGTACTGAGAAATTCGAGGGTGAGGCCGGCATAAGTGGCCTGAGCTTTCATGTACCCTAATAGTCCGACATTCTTCAGTAGTGTGTGTACATTCTCCAGTAGGCCGAGTCGGCGGAGGATGTCATCGTTGCCAAATCAGGTGGGCATGATCGGGCGTGTGCACAGTTTGGAGAAACGGGCCTGATGAGCCTCTTTCTCGAGGACGAACCCATAATGTCTGCTATCGGTAGGTGGGAAGTTTTGAGGACTGACTATGGGGTCCTCCATAATGGGCTCTTTGCCCTTTCCCTTGCCTCGACTCGACTATCCGGAACCTTTTCGGGGACCCATTTCTTGTAGCCTACACACATGACACAACAAGTACGAGTTCAATTTAAGGTCTTGCACACACCCAATACACATTGGTTAACCTCTAATAGCCACTAATTCGGATCAATTGTACCAAGTAATCCATGTTAAATGACAAATCAAGTTGATTCACCTCAGTATGAACCATTATATCTAAAAATCAGAATGTAATTACTTAAACACGAGTACAATCGGTCTAAAACTAGGGAATTGTCATAACAAAACAATGTCTATAAGGTGTTCGGCTAATTGTCTCAATGAGCGATAACTCGAAATTGTAACCAAAATCACCTACATTGTATCTACCCACAACATAATCATCCCGAATTCATACACATTCCCACAAATTCATGTCAATAGAGCTTCTTAATAACATACTTTCGACCAAAGTTAAGTAGGGCTCATCTCCAAAAATCAACAAGAAATTATCACTAAATCCCCCCAAACTTCAACAGTCGAACGAAATTAACCACTAAAAATTAAGGGTAGAGAGAAGCTTCACTTACCAAACACGTTTAGACGAGGGAAATTTGAATTAGGTCGGTTCGTGCCCTTTTTAGCTCGTCCAAAAATTCGCACCAAATTCGAGATTAATCGGTGATAGGTGTGTGAAATTGTGTGTGCTACTGATTTCTAGTATTTTGGTGGAAGAAACACATGGTATTAGGTGAATTATAGGGTGAAAGTGTGTGAGTTGTGTGTGTTTTTCGAAAGGGGGAAGAAGGGAATGAGGGGATTGGGGTTGTTCGCGTTTTTTTTTAAACTGACGCGCTTGGCTCGGCCGAGACGATATGGCGCGGCTGCGCCGTGTATAAAAGTGGCTCGGCCGAGAAATGAGTCCAGGGCCATTTTCCCCTGTTTTCATCGTAGGGGTGTCTCGGCCGAGAAAATGGGGCTCGGCCGAGACTTGTATAGAAGTATCTCGGCCGAGATTTCGTGGCTCGGCCGAGATGTGTGTCCAGCGAATTTCCCCTGTTTTTGGCCGATTGAGTCTCGGCCGAGAAAATGTAGCTCGGCCGAGCAGACTTACCAGTTACGATTTTTCGTCCTTTTGACCCCCTGGTCCGTGCTTTATCCCTCGAATGTTATGGTTCGGTGCCTTCTGCTCCAGCTAGTTCCTACATACTTTTCAAAAATAAAATGCATCAAAATAAAAACAAAATGCATAAAATAAAATAAATATACGATAAAATAAAATAAAAATACGATGAATATCGAGTTGCCTCCCGACAAGCGCCTTTGTTTTACGTCGTTGGCTCGACTGATTCACTTGTCCCTTAGCGCTTAGTCCATTACGGTTTCCACCTTGGCCCTGACCAATGTAAGCATGATACCTCCTTCATTTTCTCACGATCCTTTCCGTGATGCTTCCAAGATATGGGAGTATTTGGTTTATCCCTGCAGCTCAGCTCATGGTTTCTTTCAACAAACGGGTTAGTCACATTATTAGGCACAGCAGGATGGTCCTTTTCAGAGGGTTCCATTGCATCAAATATGTTAAATTTAATGACGTGTCCATCGAACTCCATCGTGAGTGATCCCTCACGAACGTCTATCTTTGTTTGAGAGGTGTTTAAGAACGGCCTCCCTAACAATATAGGGGTAGGAGTTGATGGATCACCGTGCATGTCTAACACATAGAAATCCGCCGGAAATACTAAATCACCTACTTCTACTAGCACATTTTCCAAAACCCCATCAGGGTGTGTAGTACTCCGGTCAGCTAATTGAATCACTATCCTCGTTTCTTTTAATGGCCCAAGTTTTAATGCGTGGCAAATAGACCGAGGCATGACGTTTATAGATGCACCTAGATCTAACATAGCTTGTTCTATGGTGTAATTTTCTATTGTACATGGTATTACGAACATACCTGGATCCTTGCACTTTGGAGGAATCTTCCTTTGGAGAATAGCTGACACATTCTCTCCCATTATTACTTTCTCATCCCCCTTCAACCTGCGTTTGTTAGTGCATAAATCTTTAAGAAATTTTGCTACCTCGGGATTTGTCTGATTGCGTCGATTAGCGGAATGCTTATCTCGACTTTCTTGAATACATCCACGATCTCTTTTTCCCTCGTATCCTTCACTTTTGGTGTGAGTCGACTCGGAAATGGCAATGGTCGGGTCTGAATAGGTGCCACAGGAATCTTCTTCTGCCGGAGCTGTGTCTCGGCCGAGACAGACGATTCTCGGCCGAGCCTGGCTGCCACCTCAGCACTTTCTTGGCCGAGACTTGCTGATCGTCATTTTCTTCAGTTTTTCCTCCGTTTTTGCCAATATCCTCATCTGAACTTTGCCCGGGCTTCTTAGGCTCTCCAAGCTCCGTTCCACTCCTAAGTGTAATGGCACTAACGTTCCTTGGATTAATCTCAGGCTGAGCGGGTAATTTGCTGTTGTTTGCATTCTCCAATCGACTCACCGCGGTAGCTAGTTGACTCATTTGAGTCTCAAGAGTTCTGACGCTCGACTGGGTGTCTTTTTGGAACTACAACGTGTTGTTGGCCAGATTCTTGACAATGTCTTCTAGCGAGGAGCTGGGTGCTTGTTCAACCGACTGTTTTTGTTGGTACATACCCCGCGGAAAGCGGTTTGGCTCTCCCGATTGCTGCGGCTGATTCTGCTGTGGCTGATTTCCATACCTCAAATTTGGATGATCCCTCCATCCCGGATTATAGGATTGGGAGTAGGGGTCATACTTCCTTTGTCGAAAATTATCCGAGCCTACGGCGTTAGCATGGGCCTCCAACTCATTCCCTAGAACTTGGCACTCGTCGGTTGAGTGCTCCAATGTCTCACAAATACGGCAGGGCTTGATGATAGCCTTGCCCCCAGAAGCAACATTTCTTACTAGAGTCGTCAATGCTTCCAATTTGTCTTCTATGGCTGAATAAGTAATCTCCCTCACTGGCCTGAGTGGTGCATCCCTATACCCAAATTGTTGTGCATTCGCAGCCATCTTGGATATTAGTTCCCTTGCTGCTCTTGGAGATTTATCAACTAGAACTCCACCACTAGCTGAGTCTATCATATCCCGATCTGCTGTTGACAACCCTTCATAAAAATACTGGATAAGTAGCTGGTCGGTGATCTGGTGTTGTGGACAGCTTGTCTCCAGCTTCTTGAACCGTTCCCAATATTCATATAAATTCTCCCCCTGCAGTTGTCTAGCTCCACTAATCTCTTTCCGGAGGTTCGTAGCTCTAGAGGCGGGGAAATACTTCTCCAAAAACTGTCTCTCCATTTCTACCCAAGTGGTAATGGATGAGGGGGGCAAGTAGTAGAGCCAATCTTTGGCCAAATCCTTTAAAGAAAAAGGGAAGGCTCGCAGCTTGATTGCCTCTTCAGTAACAGTGACAGGCTTCATACTCGAGCAGACGGTGTGAAACTCCTTTAAGTGCTTGTGGGGATCCTCACCTGAAAGGCCATGGAATGAGGACAAAAGATGGATCAGCCCCGATTTGAGTTCGAATGTAGTGTTTTCTCCCAAGGTCGGGAAAGTAATGCACAAGGGCTGATGAGTGACTCCAGCGTTGGCCAGTTCCTTCATAGACTTCTCTTGTGCCATTTCCTCTTGTTCAATTTCTGACTAAAAAAGGATAGGTCCTGTTTCCTCTTGACTCTCCCTTGCTTGCCTCCGCAGGATTCGGTCTCTTCGCGTGATCTCTGGATCGAATTGCAAGTCTTTGTTACTGCGTGAACGAGTGATCATTCACCGCTGTAATAAGATGCAAACGAACAAGTGAATGCCCAATGTATATAAAATAAAAATAATAATAATGGCTAATACTAGAATTTAATTAATTTCAACCGTTCCCCGGCAACGGCGCCAAAATTTGACCGCATTGTCGGGTGCAGTCAAATAAGATGATTTATTTCCTAACTATTCCTAACAGTAGCTAGAGCAAGTCAGGGTCGATCCCACAGAGAGCAGGTATTAACTAAATAGTTGTATTAACCAATTCTATATAAATACTAATAATATAAATATAATAAGGGGGAGTTTTGATTTGATTTAATTAACTAAACAAAGAACTAAAGATAATTTAACTAGTGAATAACAAGTATCTCGCCTTTAACCCAGTATCCCCCTAGCCTGAATATCCATGTAACTAATGCAACTACTTAACTAATTAGTTTTGAGACCCCTACTCCAAGAATTAACAGGTACGCTTAGCTAACCCTTGTTACCCCTTAAGTATAATTAATCCTAAGAACTTAGCAATTAATCTTATCCAATTAAGTAGTCCTAGGAGACGCTCGCTAGAACAATATTAATCAAACGCATAGGGAATTAAGGCAACGGAGTAGGTACAGTGTTGTACTCACGAACGCGGTACAAGTGACCGCGACTTTATGTTATCCTAGCGAGTAACCACTTTTTGCTACTTTTGGGCACAAACGCATAACAATTACGGATTATGAATTCATGACCTAGCGACAGCTATATGCCTATTATTAGGGTGATCAGTCCACATAACAAACATATAAAAGATAGAGTAATCCAATAACACAAGTAATCTCAGAACATAATTAAATTAAGCAATTACTGAATTAATTACATAATTATGTGTACCATCTGTCGAGTCTTCTTCTAAGTAAAATGATGGTATAATTCCTTCTCCTAATAAACGAGCTCTCCTTGCCTTTTTATAAACTTCCAAAGAATCCTGGGGAAGTTAGGAATTAATTCCTACTTGGAATGGGCTTTTTATTCAAAATCGGACTTTTGACGCGGCTGTGTTGAGTGAGTAAGGTAGCCGCGTCGCTCAGATTTTTTCTTCAAACCAAACAATATACACGGCCGTGTTGCAGCATCAGAACTGATTCATTTTTGGACGCATGTTTTGATGCGGCCGTGTTGCTTAAGTGACACGGTCGTGTCGATTTTGCCCTGGTTCGTCTCCTGGACCGGTTTGGACCGGTCTGGACCGGTTTGGACCAATGTTTGGCCGGTTTAGATCGGTTTTCTCTGGTTTTGTCCGGTTTAGACTCCCTTTTTACTTGTTCTTTCGTCTGGTAGTCATAAATCACGACTTTTAATCCTGAAAATGCTAAAAAATGCCTTAAAACAAGTCAAACACATTAAATGATCCACTTTATATCACTTTATCCAATTCTTGACCAAATATGCACATAATTCTTATAAAATACTATGATAAATCGACATAATTACATGCATAATTAACGTGTATCAATAACTCCTTATGGAATATGGAAAGGTAAGAAGCCTCATGTTGGCGAGCTAACTTACTTTTTGGGTTTAGAAATTAGATAAATGCCAGATGGCATCTTTTTTGTCACAAAGTAAGTATACTCGCAATCACATTAAAAAAAATTGGCTTGAGAACTCTATATCCATGAAACCCCCATTGGAACCACACATATACTGTCACTTGACTATGATGGAGTATCCGTGGATCCAATTCTTTATCGCGGTAAGATTGGTAGTTTGATATATTTGACTACGAGTAAACCCAATAAATGCTTTAGTGAGTGTCACACTTATAGTCTAAGAAAAGAATCATTTGTTATCTTGTTGGTACTTTTGATTTTGGTATTGGGTATTCATTTCATAATATACCTAACCTTGCAGGTTTTAGTGATGCTGATTTGGCCTGTAGATTTTTTTGTGGGCACTAATCTCGTGTCTTGGCATAGTAAGAAACAGAACTCTATTTATCTTTCCAGTGCAGAGGCAGAATACATAGCAGTTGGGAGTTGTTGTGCTCAACTTTAGTGGATGAAGCAAATGTTGACTGACTATGGTGTTGAGGTGAGTTCGGTTAATCTCTATTGGATAACACCACCGCCATTAACAGTACCAAGAACCCAGTACAACACTCCCACACGAAGCACATAGATGTTCGACATCACTATATTCGTGACTAGTTGAAGACGGAACCATTACTATGACTCATGTTTCTACCAATGATCAATTAGCTAATATATTTCCAAAATCCTTAGGTTTGCAAACATTTGATACACTCATAAAATATATAGGTCTTTGCGTTCTGTAACAAAATTTGCTAACATATTGGCTCTACATTAGGCATATTTTTGCATCACTTGTACTATGTCACATATGACTAGGTAAGTTTAAAGAGTCGTTTGGCTTAAAACTTAACATTCTTTTTCGATAGATTGGCATTGATATATTCCCTACTGTCGAAAAAGGTTACGACCACAAAATGATGTTGAGCACAGCTACCAGTCAACTGACTAGAAAGAGCTATTGTCACAGAAAATGAGTGGTCCGTGAAGCCGTTGACGTTGCAAAGTTGAGTATACAAACTCTTGATTTATTACTTGTTGTTATTAATTGTTCAAGGGGTTAAAAGGATAAAAGCAAGAGCTCGTTGCACCAAGTTTTTTTAGTGCGGTTTTGGTTCATGGGGTTTGTGAGCTGCTCCATGAAAAGGTAAAAAGAAGTCAGAGGAATAAGAAACTGAAACCTTTTTTAAAAACAAAAAATAAATTACCCTCGTCTTCTCTTAGTTGAAATTTTGTCTAGTTCTTTGAAAAACCCTCTGCTTACCTATGATATGTGGGGCATGTAAATAAATGTGTTGCTTTTATTTTTCACTAGGCATATTTTTAAAATTTTCTGAGTGTACTTAGAAAATTCTCTAAAGGCGTAATTTTTTCGGAATAATTTGATCAAAAACTGGGTATTTCATTTTCTCGAGTTCTGTCTTTGAATTTCTTTTGGATATTTGTGTCTAATGATGCTGATTCGTTATTTTTTTCTCTCTAAATACTCCCGTAAAAATTCTCCATTGTTGGTATTTAATCTAGCCCAATTTTCATTTAGCTAGGGCTAACTCAATCTGGTTGTCAATGCAACAATCGAACTTTTTTTCTTTTGGGCCTATCAAATTCATTGTTTTTATTAGCCCACCAGCCTCATTCCTTTTGTTAGCCCATTGATTCTTTCTTCATCATATCACTTTTTCTTCCTCCTTCTACCCTAAACATCCTGCTAACTATCTTTCTTATATCTCACCGCAGCCTTACAACACCTCACCATGGCCAAACTTAACAAAAATTCCATAAAACACCGGCAATTGCAGCGGCTGCTCCTTCCAAACGATCGTGTCACGTGCCATCACCCACGACCAATACCGAAACATATCCCTGCTCTCACCACTCACTTTCGCCTAAACTAAAGCAGGTCTTGACTGTACTTCCGACGTCATCCTTTCCACCGGCAAAACGTGTACCTCACCGACCCAAAGAAGTTATATCGTCTACCCACGATTCGAGCAGACCTATCTCTAGTGGTGGCCCCTCCCGGGTTCCACCTACTTCTCATTCTCTCCGGGATGAACCCATGAGTTAGTCTGGACGAGTTCATGCTACCTTCAAACTATCAGTCCCGTCTTTCAGCCGGACTCCGATCAACCCTGATTCTTATGCAGGGACAATGGAATCGATACTCCGGTTTCCCCAAGTAACACTGAATATGTTCCTCTTCCCTCTGTTGTTGATTATGTGCCTTATGCTCATCCTCTAGCTCATAGTAATATCTGCTATTATCCTTTCTCTGTTGCGCTTTTAATACAGTTTCAACTCTTGAAATTCCATGAGGATGTATTGGTTAACTTAGATAGTTTTTCTGTGTTGGGAATTGCTGCTTCAATTGAAAAATATGGACTTCTCCCGACACAGTATTCTACTGTTAGAGCATCCCCAATGGTTATACCCGAAAAACAGGAATATGTTTGCCACATTAGCACCATCTCAAAAGTTAAAATACTTATACCTCAAAACAAAACTCCTCCCCAACAATATACTCAAAAAGCAGGAACATGTGGGGGGCCTGCTTCAATATCCTATTTATCTTTTTATTTATTAATCTATCAACTAAATTAATTATTTAATTTTCGGATAAATAATAAGTGATTAATATTTCGACTATTGGAGTTTTTTATATTTAATTATATTTCGAAAAAATAAATTCCCAAAAAATGATTAATAATTTTTTTATTCATATAAAACATAAAAATACAAAACGAAGGCAAACACGGTACATTAAAAAATTCGAAGGCAACAAAGTAAATTTCAAGGGCTAACTTAATATTTTGCTAATTATTGCCGGATCGGTTCCAGACATGTTCAATTAAATCTTGTCGAAGCTGGTGATGTTTCTGCTTGTCGCGTAGTTGAACACCTCTCCGGATGTAGTCATTGAATGCTCCAGTTGATCCTTGACTTACTTGTGGAGGTGGCGTAGCGTAATTGGAATCGTCGGACCAATCAGCCGCTGAATTTCCTTCATTTTCAATTATCATGTTGTGCAGTATAATGCAAGCTAACATTATTTCCTTTAAGTTATTCTTGTGCCAGAAATGACTTGGACCTTTAATCATTGCCCAACGAGCTTGAAGTACTCTTAATGCACGTTCGACATCCTTTCTAGCAGTCTCTTGCAGTACTTTAAACGCTTTCGCTTCAGATCTTATGGACATGGAAAGCTTCTCACAAAGTAGCCCACTCTGGATAGATTCCATCTGTAAGATAGTATCCTTGATTATATTGCTTGCCATTAATTGTAAAATTAATGGATAGCACGCAAACTTGAAAAGTATCCGTGAATAAAGGAGAATGGTTGAGCACGTTTATATCGTTGTTAGATCCTGCCACTCCAAAGTAGGCATGCCATATCCACAAATCGGTAGATGCAACCGCTTCGAGCATGATAGTTGGGACGCCATGATCACCGCGTGTGAATTGGCCTTTACAAGCAACTGGACAGTTCTTCCAGTCCCAATGCATACAATCAAGGCTCCCCAGCATTCCGGGAAAGCCATGCCTTTCTTCATGCATTTGTAACAGCCGTTGACAATCCAGGGCATTGGGTTTCCTCAAGTAGTATCCCCCGAATAGTTCAATCACACCGCGGCAAAAATTAAATAGACATCCAATGGCGGTTGTTTTGGCAACGCGTGGGTACTCATCGTAATGGTTGGTGATAGGGATGGCCCGGTCACTTCGGGTCGGCCCAGAACCTCGGCTCGTTAACCGGCCCAGAAGGTCCAGAGGTGCGCGTCCCAGATAACGCGTGTGGCGCGGCCCAACTTATGACTTGTTCCGCGACTCAAGGCCCACGATCCGTTCCCAACAGCCATGCAGCGGAAAAGAGGCGTGATAATAGGGAGTTAGTTAGGGGTCAGTAGGGTTTAGTATAAATTGAAGAAAAGAACTCTGAATTAGGGTTCGCATTCTGTATTCTGAAATTACTACGTGTAAACTCAAAGATCTAGTAAAAGAAACACCTCGGCAGGTGCTATTTCGTGCCCGTGGACGTAGATCTCCGGATCGAACCACGTAAATCTTGTGTTTTTTTCATATTGCTTACGTAGGTTTTCGCTAAGTTTCTTGGATATCAGATTGCGCATTATCAATTGGCGCCGTCTGTGGGAACCGCAAGTAGTTTTTGACATCAACAGTGCATTCAAATATCATGGTGATGACTCGTCTGAATCAATTTCGCCAGGGTGATCAAGCCAATCAAGATCCACCCGTGGATCAAGTTTTGCCGCCGAGGCAATCGCCGATAAGAGGTATGTCTCATCATCAGGGCAACCAAGGCCCGGTTATGAATCCAGACAACCAGTTCTTGCCTCCACCCCCACAAGACATGCAAAACCCTAATCTCGCTGCTGCTCGGCCACCGGTCAATATTCAAATAACTCCAGAATTACTCCAGGCCTTCCTACAAGAGCATGCTCATGTTCTCCAGGACTGGGCGGCCAATCGCCTAAATCCAGAGGGACCTGCCGGACATGATGCCAATCCCGCGGTGCCTCCACATCGTCAGCACTCGCATGATCAACAAGACCCGGTGCACCGCGGGCGTCAGGATCAGCGACGGGAACGACCTGGTTCTTCCGAGGACCATGGGAGTTCTAACGGGTCAAGACAGCGCAACGACGAACCTATGGATGTCGATCGCCGCCGTCCACTCAACGCGGCTAAAAGAGTTCGTTATGCCAACCCTCATACTCTAGCTCTTCAAGAGTATGAGCGAGTCCAATGCAATGTCGTGCTCGACCGAATCCTGGGTCTTGATGCCAATGGAGATATCATCACACCGTTCTCTCAAGAAATCATGGCCACCTCCCTTCCCGAAGGGTTCAAAAGGCCTGCCATACCACCTTACGACGGCACCGGAGATCCAGCCAATTTTCTTGGAGCTTTCAGGCACAACATGCTTAGCCGCGATCATACTACATCCCTTCATTACTGTAAGATTTTCCCTGAGTACCTTCAGGATGAAGCTCTGGTTTGGTTTGATTCTCTCCCTCGCAATAGTGTATCCTCTTTCAGAGAACTCGCCGAGCATTTTTGGGCGTGTTTTGAAGCACGTGCGAAGCCCATGGCCACCCTGGCCGACCTCATGAATATGGAACAGCGGGACGGCGAAGCCGTTACCCAATTTCTTGACCGCTTTACAGCGGAGAGTCTCAAAGTGGGAAATTGCTCAGATGATGTAATCATCAACGCATTCATGAATGGACTCCGTCCCGGACCACTCTACACCGAGTTGGTTCGTAATCCACGGGTCACAACCCGAGCACTGTTCAAAACGGTGTGCAGATATGCTAAGGCCGAGGAGCAGACTCGTCGGAAACGTGAGAAACATGCTAGCAAGCGGCAGTCCGACAGGGCACAAGTTGGGCCTAGCACACGACCTAGTGCCTTTTCTCGTCTGAACCCGAGGCGTTCAGAACCTCGAGGTGATATTCCACAATTCACTCCGCTGACAAAATCACGAGCTGAAATTCTTTCTGTTCACAAGAATGATTTACGGCCCTGTCCGCGGATGACTGCTCCGCCTGAAAAGAGGAACCGTGGAAAGTGGTGTGCATACCACCGAGATCATGGGCACGAGACTGAGGAGTGCCGAGAGCTCAGTAAGGAAATTGAGGAGTGTTTAAGGAAAGGTCTCTTGCGACAATACATTGCGCGGACATATGATAAACCTCGGACAAGTCAGAATGGGGGTTCTTCTCATAACCGCGGAGGTTATCATGACCGGGGTGCACAACAAAATCGGCCGCAGTGGCAGAATAATCGGCCGGGGTCTAGTAATTATGCACGGCAAGACTCTGGCAATCGCCAACAACCTCGTTTTCTGCCACCACCTCCTCCTCTGGGAGGACCCGGAGACAATGCACCCACTCACGTAATAAACGTGATATTTGGGGCCCTCCCTACCGGGGCTTCACGAAATGCCTTGAAGGCAGAGGCTCGCCGTCCTCCTCCCGAGGAGCCACGTCATAAGCGCCTCCATCAATCTGAAACTGTTAGTTTCACAGATACGGACCCGGTTCCAGAGATAACACCTCATACTGATGCCATTGTCATCGACATGACTGTAGCCAACATTACAATAAAGCGGGTCTTCGTGGACAATGGAGCCGCAGTGAGTGTTATATTCGCTGACTGTTTCCAAAAGATGGGGATTCCTCGGGAACAACTTCGGCCGGCCCCCGGGCCATTGCAGACTTTCACTCAGGGTGAGGTCCAGCCAGAAGGTGTCATCACTCTCCCGGCGTCTCTGGGGACTTATCCGGCGATAAAAACCATTTTCGTGGATTTTTATGTGGTTAACTCCCCGTCACCGTACAACATGATCTTGGGTCGGGATTGGCTTACTCCTGCCAAAGCCATATGCTCCACATACCACCTCGCGCTAAAATTCCGCACCTCACATGGCGAAGTGGCTATTCGCGGTAGTCAGCGGGTTTCTAAGGAGTGCATGTACGTGGCACTCAAAAAGACTACCAAAGTTCCTCCCAAACAGCAGCTTCAAGTAGCGTCATCGGCTTTTGAACCTCAGGTATGCACCTCATTGGGGGATACCACCGTCCAGGTGCCGCTTGATCCATCCAAACCAGAACAAACTGTAACTGTCGGTGCCGTGGATGTGCCATGGTTGCACCAGGCCATCATTCAGACCTTGCGAGAGTATTCTGATGTCTTTGCATGGTCCCCTTTGGATATGCCCGGGGTCTCTCCCGATATAATAACCCACAAGCTGAACATCGATCCCAGCGTAAAGCCTATACAGCAAAAGCAAAGGAAGTTCGCTCCGGAGCGAAATGCAGCAATTCGAATCGAGGTGCAACAACTCTTGGATGCGGACATCTTGTTCGAAGTGTATTACCCTTCTTGGCTATCCAATCCAGTGATGGTGATAAAGTCCAGCGGGGCATGGCGGATGTGTGTCGATTTCTCCGACCTCAATAAACATTGTCCGAAGGACTGTTATCCTCTACCTTCCATCGACCAAAAGGCCGAAGCCATTACTGGGTACGTGGCACTTTGTTTCCTAGACCTGTATAAGGGATACCACCAGATCTTTATGGATCCGCAGGATGCCCTCAAGACGGCATTTATCACTGCTTTTGGGTGTTTTGCTTTTAAGAAAATGCCCTTCGGGCTCAAGAACGCTGGAGCCACATATCAACGTCTCATGGACCGCGTTTTCCACGATCAGATTGGCCGCAACGTCGAGGTTTACGTCGATGATTTGGTTATAAAAAGTACCTCCCATTCTTCATGCGTGCAAGACATTGCCGAAACGTTGCGTACTCTACGGCGTTACAATTTGCGACTTAATCCAGCAAAATGCACTTTCGGCGTTGGCTCCGGCAAGTTTCTTGGTTATATGGTTTCACAACACGGTCTTCAGGCTAATCTGGCCAAACTTCGGGATGTTTTGGATCTGCAGCCACCGAAGACGTTCAGAGACGTTCAATGCCTCACGGGTGGTTTGGCGGCCTTAAACCGTTTTTTATCTAAAGCGGCAGAGCGCCAACTCCCATTCTTCAAAATTTTGAGACAAGCGAAGTCATTTGAGTGGACCCCGGAATGTACTGAGGCTTTCGAGGCTTTGAAGCACCATATTCAGCAATTGCCCACTTTGTCAGTTCCTCTCTCCGGAGAGCCTCTTTATATGTATTTAGCTTCCGCCGAGGAAGCTATTAGCGCCGCACTCGTGCGAGAAGTCAATGGTGTTCAACATCCCGTGTATTTCGTAAGCCGAGTACTTCACGGGGCGGAGACACGATACTCCATGCTGGAGAAAACCGTTCTGGCCCTTGTCATGGCGGCTCGGCGTCTGCGGCCATACTTCCAAGGGCGCGAAATACGAGTTCTGACCAATCATCCTATCCGTCAGATACTTGTCAAGCCCGAGGTGTCAGGGTGCCTCGCCAAGTGGGCTGTTGAATTAGGCGAATATGATATTCAATTTCTTCCCCGCCGAGCTATCAAGGGTCAGGCACTTGTAGACTTTTTGGCTGAAACCTCGGGGGATAATCATGAGCCTTCTGCAGACAATGGTACCCATCATCCTGCTACCCCACCTCGCAAGTGGCAATTATATGTGGATGGTGCATCCACGACTCGCGGAAGTGGTGCCGGGGTGCTTCTCATTGACCCCGAGGGAGTTGAGGTTAAGTACGTCATCCGATTCAAATTTAAGGTGACCAATAATGAAGCAGAATACGAGGCAGTTCTCGCCGGGCTCCGGCTCGCTCAATCCTTAGCCATTCGCCATCTTGAGCTCTTCACGGACTCCGAGGTCGTGTCCAAGCAAATCCAGGGAAATTATGTTGCCAAGGATGAAACAATGATCAGGTATCGTGTTTTAACACTCAAACTTATGTCAACTCTTGATACAGTTTTTATCCGGAAAATACCACGTACTCAGAATGCAAGAGCAGATGCGCTCAGCAAATTAGCCTCCGCGGTCCGAACTAACATATCTCCGGATATAATAGTCGAAGACTTATTTCATCCGGCAATTCATGAGGCAACGGTTTCGGTATTGACCGATAGTGATCCGAATTGGATGACCCCTATCGTTCAGTATCTCCGAGATGGAATTCTGCCTAATGATAAGCTGCGAGCTCGGCAAGTGGTCCTCAAAGCCCCCAAATACTCCTTTCATGATGGAGTCTTGTATCGACGGTCGTACTTACAACCAAGCCTCCGATGCCTTGCTCCTGCCGAGGCTAATCAAGTTCTACGGGAGGTTCACAAAGGGGCCTGCGCCAGTCACATCGGCTCCCGGACATTGGCCAAGAAAGTTCTCCGCTGGGGATATTATTGGCCAACTTTGTTTAACGATGCCCACGACTTGGTGACAAAATGCAGCAAGTGTCAGCTACATTCTCGTGTGAAACACCTGCCTCAAACCGAGCTCACTGGAATCCAAAGTGCGTGGCCATTTATTCAGTGGGGAATTGATATTGTTGGCCCATTTCCGGTCGCTCCGGGGGGGTTGAAGTTTCTGGTGGTCGTCGTGGATTACTTCACCAAATGGGTAGAAGTGGAACCTCTTACTGCCATCACTGGCCAAAGCATCTTGAAGTTCGTATGGCGAAATATCATATGTCGTTTTGGCATACCGAGCACTATTATCTCGGATAACGGCAAACAATTTGCCAACGATCCCTTCCGGTCATGGTGCGAGGAGCTTCATATAAAACAAATTTTTTACCCTCGGTAGCTCACCCTCAAGCCAACGGTCAGGTTGAAGTCACCAACCGAACACTGCTCACGGGTATAAAGAAACGCCTGGATAATGCCAAAGGTCTTTGGGCCGAAAACCTTCCGCAAGTTCTATGGGCTTATCGCACGACACCGCATACCTCTACCGGAGAGACCCCATACAGCCTAACTTACGGCTCCGAAGCAGTTATTCCAGCGGAAGTCAGCGTACCAAGCCCCCGCCTCATCACATTGATTCCCGAGGATAATGACGAAGCTCTCCGCGCAAATCTGGATGAGTTCGAATATCGTCGTGATCAATCATTCATCCAGCAGGCCAGGTGTAAACAACGTGCAGCCCAGTATCATCACCTCCGGGTTCGAGGCACTCAATTCAATGTCGGGGACCTAGTACTTTGACTCAATTCAGCCAGCAAAGCTGCCCCCGAGGGGAAATTACATGCTTCGTGGGAGGGTCCTTATCGCATCGTTGCTGCGCACGATTCCGGATCCTATCAGTTAGAGCATCTCGATGGAACCTCAATTCCCCGAAGCTGGCATGTTACCAACTTGAGACGCTTCTATCTGTGAATGCCAAAATGACAAGTATCATCTTATCTTTATGCTCTTTGTACGCTTCTTTTATGTTGTTATCTTTCTTTGTATCCTCCAATTTGCTCCGGCACTTGTCATTGAATAAATACTCTTTATTTACGCATCTTGCTGTGTTTTCTTTTACGTTACGGGGACGCCCTAACGCAATCATGTTATTATTATTCGTCTCCGGACAATTAAATCTCTCTCTCGGTCCATCCGAGGAGATTCACATTTCGTCCCCGGACTTGTGTCACTCTCTCACCTGTTTAACCGGAGAAGTGTTTACTCCCGCCTGATCCGTCCGGGGAAATTTTACTCCCGCCCGATCCGTCCGGGGAGATTTACATTGGAGTTATCCATATTGTGTTCCCGAACACCCGATTAAAACAGTTATTACTTTTGGTTAATAACTTGTTGTTTTCCTTAACACATCCATGCACACCAAAACGATTTTATTATCTTCCGAATAATACAATGCCAAAAAATTTTTTTACATAAGACTTCAAAAAAAAAAAAAAAAAACACAAAAACACAAAAACAAGCAATTATCTACGGCCCCCGAGCCAGTATTCAGCGCCCCGGCGTTGAGGCCTACTCCTAGACCTACGTTGCGTCCTCCGGGATCTTGTCGTTCTTCGGCCTCGGGCTCCGGCTCTTTCCCCCCCGTGGGCTTCCCGACGCCGTGGACTTGTTCTTGGCGCTTGTCTGGGAACTTCGTCTCTTGTATGAGCACGGCTACTTGGCTGTGGAGCAGACCTCGGGGTTTCGGCCCATTGCACAGGGTCTCATTCCTCGGGGACCATCACCTCGATTTCTCTCGCCAGTTCCTCGACTGCCTCTTCGACAACAACGGCGGCCTCTTCTTCGATCGTAGTCACTGGAACTGGCTCTCGAATAACAATGCCTGTGCTCTTTACCTCGGGCTTCTTTTTACCCTTCCGAGGGGCTTTTGAAGTACCTTGGCTTTGGCTTGTACTAGCAATAAATTCCTCGGCAGAAGGCCTCCACCTGCCTCGGCCCTTCAGTCCTTCATACATGTTGAGGAGCAACTCCAACACCTCTCGCTTTCTTACGAGCTCCGAGGACTCGGCCGGGCTCCTCGCCATAACCGCTGAAATCTCATCCTGAATTTCTACGACCCGAGCCTCAACTTCCTCAAATGTCAGTAAGCCGAACTCGGTCAATATTCGGTCATACTCCCTTTGATGGATGAGGACTCGGTCCATTTCAGCAACTTTTGCCAGATACTTCAACTCCTGATCAAAGGCTTTCTCCTCGGCCTCCTTCGCCTTTCTCTCTGCCGCGGCCACCTGCTTTTCTAGCCTTGGCACTACGTGCATTTGCAGATTGTTATTCTCTTCGCGGAACCACTCAAGTGATCGCATAAGCTTCTTCATCGTCTCATGCAATTCTGCGGTATTCTAAACAGACAAAAGAATCAACGGGAACAATCAATCTCAACATACAATGAGCGTGAATTCAGTTCACAAACAAGATTTATATTCAACAAAATCGAAGTACATTATCCATGATTCAGTACAAAGTTTACATATGCTCCTATTATCTACAACTTTAAATTTGAGGGGAACGACTGACCTCCCGCTCGGTCCCCTCAGTATCCTCGGGCAACACCTCTCGCCGGCCCTCCGACACTTCAGCTTCTTCCTCCTCATTAGCTGCGGCCGCTTCATCCGCAGCTATGGCATCAACCTCCATCCGAGGGGGGGGTTCTTTGTTTCGGGGCTTGGAGACAAGCTCACCTCGGCGGAATGCCAGAAACTCCTGGTCCTGCTCCACCTCACAGTTAGCAATCTCCTCGGCCTTCAGAATTTGTTTCTTCTCAGCTAGGGCCTTCAACAGAGGCCACTCCGGCAGATTTGCTAATGCTGTGTAGTAGGCCTTCTCCACCCCGGCCACTGCATCAAAGTCGTACCCGAATTCTGGACGATATACATCCACATTCGGGTAGACCTCCTTGATCTGCTCCAGCAGCACAGATCGCGTGGCCTGGTCCCCTATTGCAACAAAGTCGGTCTGAAAGTCAAGAAACGTGCTGGTTTGGAACAGTTTCTCAGCGAATGCTTTCAGCATCGCTTCTTGACCTTCGACTATGGCAGCCTCCCGAGCCTCCATCTCTGCCCGCAGCTGCAGTATTTCTCCCCGGAGGACACCAGCTTCTGCCTCCACTCCGCGCAGCCGCGCAACCTCATTTTCGACCAAGGCCGCCCTCTTACGCACCTCGGTCAGGTCTTGTGTTAACCTGTCGTTGCGCGCCCGAAGCTCTCTAGCCACTTCGGCTAGCTCCTCCTTGCCTTCCTTCTCGCTCTTACGACCGAGGTCCATGATTCCTCGCGCCAAGCGCAGAAGTTCTTCGGCATCAGCCCCCTCCAACCCCAACAGACTTGAGGGCCCCTGCTCCTTCAACTGCCACCAGTAGCAGCACACAGAAATCAGCACAGATAAATGTACACTGCATTTGCGTTAACAGTATCTAACAGAACTTCCTGGATTTACCTCCATGCTCTCCCCGGTGCGGAGTCTTTTTGTTGTTGCTGGAGGAGTCCCAGATGGCTCCGGCCTCTTTTTGGATACAGGGGTAGGCCTTGCCGCTCCTACCTGCTCATCGGACCCAGTGCTGGGCCTCGCACCAGGTGACATCTTCCCCCGGGGAGATGCCTCAGCAGTTTTCCCTTTCTTTTTGGCCGCTGCAGCCACCGCGGGGCTTCCAGTCGGCTCTTTTCCAAAGCATCCCACTGCATCCAAAGTTTGAAGTTAGTTATGTACAAAACAACAGTTTGTAAAAAGCATAACATGAGAACTCCTACCCTCCTCAGCAACCGCATCGCCCGAATAATACGGGCTCAGTCCGGCCCCCTCCAGTTCCTCCTCAGTACAGAGGGTCTTGAAAGTCCCCACTGACTGGAATGAATGTACGACTTCGGCCTCCGGATTCTCCACCGGGGCAGTATCGAGTACCTCATCCCTCCTCCACTTCGGGAGAGCTACTCCGATCTTCACAAAAATAAACCTCTCCTTCCATCCCTCTACCTTACTCGGGTTTTGCACCTGGAACCCACCTCGGGCTCGGGGACTGAAGGAGTACCATCCCTTGGATTTACCGAAGGCTTTCAGTTGGTAAAAAAACCTAAATAGCTCTACGGTTGGTTCTACCCCGGCATTTTTGCACACTACGGTGAATCCGACTACTTGCCTCACCGCATTTGGCGCTAGTTGGCTTAAGGCAATGTTATAGTAACTCAGTAACCGGACCACAATGTCCCACAGGGGCAATCTCAAGCCTATTCTCAGGAAATCTATATACACACTAATGAAACCCTGCGGCGGGTAGCAGGCCCTATCACCGGGGTCCGGTACTATGTATTCTAAATTAAAGGGAAGGTAAAATGAGGGGATTTCTCTCTCAATCTGCACTCGCGTCATACGTAACGCTACAGTGGACACTTCAAAGTCCTCCTCCGCGCATTCATAGAAACCGACCATCTTGACATTGGTTTCCCTGCCATCGACTCGATCCACAGTCCTAACCTCATTCCTCTCTGGAATTAGGACTCGCAGAGGTGGCACATCTAACGGGGCGTTCTTAGTCCCTACTTCCCGAACAGAAGAAGAAGATGAAGAAGAAGGCATACTTACTTGGTTTGAGTTTGAGAAGTTTTTTATTCGAGATGATTCACACGCGAACAGGTTTCACCTTTTTTTCCCGCTTTCTAAAGATGGCAAATCACAAGGAAGAAGATGAATGGAACTGTGCTATTATTCCCAATATATACTTGAAAGAATCAACGGTCCAGATGTAGCCTATTCAAATTCCATGTTTCAGATCTGGACGTGCTAGGCACGCGCTTTGCGGTTCCCAAGGCGCGTGGGGAACAGCTTTATTGGGGATTGCAGAGCGTGTCACTTCACATCCCTCTCTCTCATGATGGCGCCGCCAATCACATCAACCCCATCCTTGCCCATGAAGATTTGGACTACACTCCGGTGCTCCCTTCACCTCGGCCAGACTATTACATTCCGGTGATCCCTTCACCTCGGCCAGATCATTATCAACTTCCGATACCATTTCTTGCTTTTGGAGGACTCGCTATCATCCCGGCGTAGTTCGGCCTAGTTCGATTCAGCTTCCACGGACTACACTGTGGAGCACCTTCGACACGGAGCAGTCTTGGCCATCCAGAAACACCCCGGTTACAACCGAAGCTCCTTCCTCGCTCCGGCTGCGGGGGGGCATCTGATAGGGATGGCCCGGTCACTTCGGGTCGGCCCAGAACCTCGGCCCGTTAACCGGCCCAGAAGGTCCAGAGGTGCGCGTCCCAGATAACGCGTGTGGCGCGGCCCAACTTATGACTTGTTCCGCGACTCAAGGCCCACGATCCGTTCCCAACAGCCATGCAGCGGAAAAGAGGCGTGATAATAGGGAGTTAGTTAGGGTTCAGTAGGGTTTAGTATAAATTGAAGAAAAGAACTCTGAATTAGGGTTCGCATTCTGTATTCTGAAATTACTACGTGTAAACTCAAAGATCTAGTAAAAGAAACACCTCGGCAGGTGCTATTTCGTGCCCGTGGACGTAGATCTCCGGATCGAACCACGTAAATCTTGTGTTTTTTTCATATTGCTTACGTAGGTTTTCGCTAAGTTTCTTGGATATCAGATTGTGCATTATCAGTTGGCAAGTCCACCATACGCTAGTTGACGAATAGCCACCGTGCACTTTTGTAGTGGGGAGAACCCTTTTTTTCCAGCTGCATCGACCCTCCACCGGAAATAGTCATAGTTGGACTCCAATGCATTCACTATCCGCAAGAACAACTCTTTGGACATACGGAAACGCCGACGAAATACATCACTTCCGTATATCGGATCTTCAGTGAAGTAATCAAGGTAGAGTCTTGCATGACCCGCCTCACGACCTCTTTCCACATACGTTCTATTTTTTTCTAACTCTGCTAGCATAACTCCCAGCACCGCCAAGTAACTCCTGTGTCTTTTGAAGCAACGACTGTATCTCTATCTCATTCGTGTCATCAGTTAAGAATTCAAGAAGGTTCTCACTATCACTTTCCTCGGATAATGAGTGAGAAGACGAAGACAGTTTTGATAGAGGAATATAAACTCAATGGAAGAAGTACTAGTGAAGTGTAACGGTTTGAGATGAGAGCTGCAACAATCCGAATGGAGTCTATTTATAGAAAAGGAAAGCACACAACGGCTAGTTTTATAACGGCTAGTTTTACAACGGCTAGTTTTATAACGGCTAGTTTTACAACGGCTAGTTTTACAAAGGCTATTTTTATAACGGCTAGGTTTACAAAGGCTAGTTTTATAACGACTAGTTTTATAACGGCTACTTTTACAACGACTACTTTTAACAATGAAACATAAGCAAGAACCGTAGATTAACAACGAAGGCAAACAACAGATAGATTAAAAAACGCAAGTACAAAACAACTAATTTAACAACGACTAGGCACACAACAGATAATTTTCAAACCTACAGCCCCCAATTCTTCTTGATTTTATCACACATGTGGAGATGGATACGAAGTTGTTCTTCCATCATCTTCGGGGTATCCTTCATGAGTATTTTGTACTCACGCGTGGCGGCAAGACTCATTAGCCCTTCAAGTTTTTTCTTGTTCTGTTCTTCCAGGACCCGAAGCCTTTGCTTTATCTTGTCCTTGTTATCTTCAGAAGATGTGCTTGCTTTTCCTTTACCCTTACCCATCCTCTTTGCCGCTTTCTGGCCCATAGGACGGGTGTGTTCTACTCTGAATTCCTCCCCAGCGCTTGAATCAATGTTGGAAGACGTCACATACTCTCCAGAAGCAGAGATTTTTGTTTTCTTAGGTCCACGAACATCACCGTCTGGATCGACAAACTTCGGATTTCCTTTCAAGACATTCCAAGCACCCATATGCCTAAACTCAGCCCCCTCGTTTGTTGCTTTGTACTGAGCCTTCGCCTTCTCTATGATATCCGCATCACTACAGCCACTTCCCCAAGCCTTCTTCGCCTGATTGAAACTGCAACAGAACGTTTTCACCTGTTTCTGTTGTGTATAGTAATGTGTCTTCAACACATCATGACTCCTAAACAACATGTTGTTGGGACGATTCCGGTTGTACGCCTCACCGATTCGGACCCACATTTGTTCCAACTTTTGTGAGTTGCCTACCACAGAGTCTGTACTAATATCAAGCCAACAGCTTGCAAGAAGAATATTTTATGCATCAGAGTAAGTTTTCTTCTTTACAGCTGGAACTCTTGGTGAATCATCGGCGGTTTCAAAGTTGCTAGAGAGATTTATCCGCTCAAGCCCTATTGGAGAGAATTGAGAATGTTGTTGATTCTAAAAGTCTATTGTCATCAGAAGATGGGGAAGATAGATGACATAGACTCCGGGACTGACGATCTATCTTTGCCTCAACACGAGGTACTAATTCATTCTATGTTTTAAATGCAGTCCAGTCATAGTTAACAGGAGAGCCGAGAAGGGAGGCGAACGTTGAGAAGTTGGAGTTGGAGTGTTTCTGTATGTATCCGACCCATCAGTGTTGGGTCTTCTTGATGAATTTGCGCCCATTGTCGGACGAAATCCGTATTGAGGAACTGACATGTAGGAAATTTGATTTGGATTCCCGTAGAATGATGCTCCAGGTGAATTGAGCGGATTGAATTGAGCATTATCACCTTTCGAAAATTTTGGAAAATTTGGAAAATAGGCTGGATAATTTTGGGGATGAAAAATTGGATTTTCAGGATGGTAGTTGGTGATCGGAGGACAAAAATTCATATTTGGAGGAGTTGCATTTTCTCATAATTTGAAGAATTGACCATTGATTCCATGAATCTTTATCCATTTTTTCATATGAGAATGGTGAAATTTTGCTAGAAGATTGAAATTTTAATAATAGTAGAGTATGAATAAAATGGTGAATTGATGAACATATATTTATAGGAAAAAATTTAATATTTAAAAAAAAAAAAAAAAACTAAAATCTAAATATGGCCGTTAGATTGATAATAAAAAAAAAAAAAAAAAGAAGAAGAAGAAGAAGAGACAGTCGTTGCCAACGGCTATTTTATTGTCAAATTGATGTTCCTAAAACTAATAAAAATAAAGCCAAAATAAAATAAAAATAAAGGTGGGGGATAGGTCTGGCGCTGCGGGCCCCACCTAGCGCGCCGCCCACGCGCCCAACCTTCCCCCTCTTTTCCTGCGCGCGTTCCCCCCAGCCCCAAATTTCCCACGCCCCTCCAAATTTTTCAAATCCATTATTTGGCAAAAAACTCATACAATATTTGTAAAATTCAATTTTTTACTTTAAAGTTTAAACTAACAATTTATATTTTTTATTAAATAAAATAATATTTATCTACATCTAAATTAACCGAACAATTTTTTTTCCAATTATATATATACACACATATATACATATTATGTATTTTATATCCCAAAAAATTATTGGGAGCATTTCATTGGAGATAAAAGAAAAAAATTAAAAAAAATTAAAAAAATTAAAAAAAAAATATTATGAGTATTTTATTGGAGAACAAGAGGAAGAGATAGCGATAGGGTGAAGAGAAGAAGAGAGAGAGAGAGAGAGAGAGAGAGAGAGAGAGAGAGTAAGGAGGGATTTGTAAATGATTACATTTTTCAAATGATTTGAAATTCACCCAAATATAATGTAAAATGGAGAATCTCAAATCCTGTATTTCTAGATGGGTTGATTTAAAAATCTGGATTTAAAAATCCACTCATTTAGTATTTTATCCAAACACATGGAGTGAATTTGACAATAGATTTATAAATCAATAGCACAAATTTCTCCATCCAAATGGAGCCTTAGTGTCTTCTGCTAAACCATACAGTGCTAAATTTGGTTATTTGCTTTCTAATAATTAGATCGTTGAGTTTTCTCCCAAAGCCATTAATGATTTCCTTCATACTCCTATTGTCCCTGATTCTTCCCTTGATTTATTTCCCTCTAACTTTGATGTCCAAGAAATTACATGTGGCATTTATTTTTCTCAGCACGGTCGGTTGACTGCCAATAATTTGGTAATGCCATATGCGACCCTTCATAAGCTTTTTGTTTCTAATTGGACACCGGCTATATGTGCGTCAGCTTTGGTCTTGCCACGGGCACAGGTTTGTACTATGTTGGCAAGGGCCTCCCCGTGGACTTTTGGGACGGATGAATATTCTTACATTCTCAACATGCTGAGTCTCCCACTCCTAATTCCTATCCAAATATACTTCTGATACACGTAGTGTATGCATGCATTTAGGCCGATTTATTCTAGTATTTTTGGTAGCATTTGCATACATATTCGGTGATTTTGTGCCTATATTGATTATCTTGAACCGAATAACGTGTTTGCTAGTATTTGTAGTATAAAGGTATTATTTAAGGTTTAAAAAGTCCATTTGGACAAAGTCCGGATTAAGAAACGAGCAAGGAAATAACAAAAACGGTGAAGAAACGAGGGAATTGGGCAATGAACTCAATCCAGTCGGATAGGTGTTCCAAACCTATCGGACCATATTTGGCGAGGAAAATAGTTGGAGTCTAGAGGACCTGATCTGGCCGGACGAGTTATTGCAATCCGGCCAGATCCATCAGCGAAGGACAAAGCATTATTACAGACCGGACAATCTGGCCGGATCACTTCCTGGAATTCGGTCGGTCCGGTTAAGGTGGTTTACGCGTTTTCACGCGTTTTAGACCATTTTTTGCCCGTTTCGACTTCAATCCTTCCCAACATATAAATAGGAGCACTCCAAGTTCGAAAATCATCATCATTCATCATAAAATTCACCTTGGAGGCTTGAATAGAAGAGCAAGAAGCGCGAAGCGAAGAAGATCGAGATTGAAGGCTCCGAGTTTAGTCATTTTTATTTATTTTCAATTTCTTCTTATGTTTGTCTTTGAACATATGTTTGATTTTGTTATGGATATGAGTAGCTAAACAAGTATGTTCTAGGGCTATAAAGTAGGTTCATCGTTTGACTATGTTTTAATTATTGTTTTTATTCTAAACTTCGTTCATTCTTATCGTATGTGTTGATTTTATTTTATGAGTTGCGAATTGATCACTTGTTTGACTCTAGTTTCTTAATAACTCAACGTTCGATAGGAGAAGGTCGTAAATAGGCATACAACACATAGCATAGGTATCAATAGTCGTCTGAGAGGAGTGAGATGATTTTAGGATCCATTTGGAGTTACATACGTGATAGCTAGTCCGAGAGAGAGTAATTATTCGTATGTAATCAATTATCATCGTTTGAGAGGAGGGTTAACTAGAGTGGTGCCGCCTAATAAGAATTTGAATTCAGTTTAAAATTCTAGAAAAATACGATAATTGAACATAGGAGAACATAACCAAAAGTGAACCTTAGAATATGTTCTTCCATCTGATTTACTCCTTCGTGATTGCTTTTCTGCTTCTTTTGAGCATTTTATTTAATTTATTTAGTGTTTTATGCACTTTTGTTTAATAATCGATCAACCACCTTTATTCGAGAGTCTAGATAGGGTTGACCATTACAATTGGGGTATTAATGGACATAGGTGAATAGTCCTTGCAGATCAACATTGCTCACTACTAGCTATAATTGCATTATGCACTTGCGGTAACAATAGGGGTTAGAAAAAGTGTTGTCACTTTCCTTATCTTATATATAATCTGCTTGTGTCTGAAAAGGTCATTCCTCGACGGGGTGATATTTCCAAGGGTAATGGCAAGCCGCTTATCTTATCCATGAAAATTTGTTAGATTGTCCAACGGGCTGCAAAAAGGGTTGTTGCTGGTCCATTGCACTCTTTTTTCATTCCCAATATTCCTACGGTTCTTCCTGATTCAGTCCCATCTGTCACTCAGCTTTGTCCATATGATGCAGCCTTCCTTGGATGAACTTAGGCGTTTTGGAGAACATCTATTAGTTGCTCATTGTTTGTCAAAAAAAAGGGGGAGAAAGGTGCTAGTAGCAAGAAGAAGGAAAAGGCTTCGGCTAAGGGGGATTCTCATATTGAGGGGGAGTCCAAGTACGATGACGATGATGATGATGATGATGATGATGATTAGTGTTGATTAGTTGTTGATGATGTTTTTAGAATGTTTTAAGTCTTTTATTGTGATTGGAACATGTTTTGTTTTGTAAAATGGAAGATGCTTATTTTGTTGCCTTTTTCTTAAAGTATGCTTATTATATTTCGTTGTTTTCTTTGTGTTGGATATATACAGTTGGTCACTTATGTTTGACAATTGCATCAAATGGGGAGTCTACTAAAGATAAAGGGAAGTATAATTTGGTTTTCTGTAATGAATTTGAGTATGTGATATTTTTTACAAAATTATCCAAAAAGGGAGATTGTAGAAGATATTAACTTTGGGCTACTGTCAAAATATATGCTACCTTCATCCCGGCTAATTTTGCACTGGGAGGGTTGGCACAAGTATTAAGAAAAGTTATTTTTTGGGATTTTTTTGACTTTTCAAAGGTGAATTGAGGGTGGAGATTTTGAGTGTGGAGATTGTGTTATAACTTTCCTTTTTAAGGGGTGTGCAAGTTCACCTTTATATTAATTTCAATATTGGAATGAATAAATATTAATGGGCTAGAATAATTTTGATGGCTCAATATTGATATCTAGGTCCATTAGGAGACTCAATCATATTTCTCCTAAAGGCCCTTGAGTAGCCCAATAGAAGTCCATTAACTAAGAGGATAAGGATTAGTTATGAACTAGGAGACAGGAAATAAAAGATATGGAAAAATCTAATTCCAAAGGGGATAGAATTTTATCCATATTTTCCTCTCCCAAGTGGGAGAGGATTTCGATCCCTCTCCTAAAGGGGGCCAAAGTCTCGGCCCCTCCCTTGTTATAAATAGGGGATCAATTTTGGTCCCCATATGCATAATAGAGTGGATGTTTTATGAAAAAATAATCCTTCCTCGAGTATTAAAGAGTTCGTTTGATTTCCCCACCGAATTGGCCAACTTGGGCTTAGGGAATACTCAAGAAGATCTTTGGGTTGAAAGAATAATTATTCTCAACGGTGTCTCCGATTCGAAGGTAAATACGATAATAATTTTGTTACACATGTTTAGGGCTTATTGTATGATTTATTTTTATTCAATTACATGAATTGCATGATTTGATTGTTTCAAATTATAGTTATTTGATTTATGAAAGTGATATTCAAATTACATCCTGAATAGATTCTTGGTACAAAACTCCGATTCCCCAACATCAGTAGTCATATCAGTGAGATTTTGTATTTGAGAGATATTATTGGTGAGGATCAGTATCAAGTTTATTGGGTCAGTATTAGCAAGTTGGTAGTGTTATAACATAGTTGTTCAGTCGAAGTATCTTCGGAATAAATTGCTTCAAGGCGGCTCGGGGGAGTTCGGACCTTCGTTGGTGTGTCATGTCAGTGTCGAAGAAGTCGATGAGAATCGTCAGACATTATTAGCGGTAGAATTTGTTAGGTATAGAAGAGTCAAGTCTTCTTGTAACAATATATTACTGTAAAAGGTGAAACAAATTTAGATCTCCTTAAATTATATAAAATGAAAAATTAACCTAGAAGTAAAAGTATTTCATAAAATATGTGGTCCATAAATCATATCAAAACTCGAAGAATATTTCAAGAATCTTTTTAAAAGATTATGAAAAGTAATGATAATTATTTTAATAAATAATAAACATATTTTTAGAAATGAATTACTAATTTAAAAATCCATTAATTATATTAAATAATCCAAATATGAAAACCAACCATTTTGATTGAAGGTTTAGCAAATTAGTTCCTTGTAAATATGATACAAACTAATAATATTTGAAAATTAGCATCTTTGTCCTTTCAATAAATGTCTTTAGTATGTTTAACAATCATACATACCTTTGTACTTTTTGTGTGTCAAGGCGATCATGTCACAACCCGAATATATTAAGATTCACTAGCTTCTAATATGATGATATATGATTCGAAAGTCTAAATTTAGACACATTACAACTCAGAAGTTGTTGCTTCAAATTTCTCATGGATTGTTCGTTATCTTTACAATATAATTTAATACACAGACACCCTTTATTTTAAATCAGTGTCTCCAAATTATGCACATTACGATGTACATGTTTGAAATTTAGTAGCTCGTTTAGATATAATATTATAATTCTTGCACTCCTATCAATAATCTCAATGGACATGATATGGATATTTTGTGTTTGTACATGATGAACGTAAAAAAATTCATTTTTCTTGCACTTTTCACGTTCATATTTTGTAGGGAATTACATGTAATTGCTATGTTCACGTGTGATTTTGTGTTTTATTATATTTTTGGGTTGATTTTCTCTTTTAATATGATTTGATGCGCTTTTGGTTGTTTTTTAGTCGTATTTTGAAGGTTATGAAACTAAGAAGAATTTAGAAGATCGCTTGCGTCCATTTTCATACTGTTAGGTTTGAGAACACTTACAACACACAAACAACAAGTTCAATCCAGAAATGAACGAAAACCAGATTGAAAATCAAACACTAAAAACCGAACGCAAAATCAGAAAATAAAATGAAGAACACCAAGCTTTTACGTGGTTCGATCAAGGTGATCTACATCCACGGAGGCTCTATACACCTCAATTCACTCAACTAAACAATCAATTACAAGAAATAACCCAGAAAACTAGAAGCCCCAATTCACAATCCGAATTGAGCTCAAGAACCCTAGCTCTCAAATTCTAATGATTGATTAGCTCAAGAAGCCCCGGTTCCTGATCCTACTCAACCTCTACTACAAGACATGCTCACTTGAAGAAATTGAATTGACACCTACAAATCTCCACCTCAATGAATTCAAGTGCACTTCATCACCTCTCACTGTCTTCTCTTCTCCAGGTTTTAATCACATTGTTCAAGCCAGATCAGGCTTGAGCAATGTACCATCTTACTCCTAGGAACTGCCTTAGTCAAGAAATCTGCCGCATTGTCCAATGTATGCACTTTCTTTACTTCAACAGATCCAGCTTCAATGATATCCCTTAAAAAATGAAGTCTAACATCAATGTGCTGAGACCTTTCATGAAAAGCTTGATGCTTCACCAAATGAAGAGCACTCTGATTGTCACCCTGAATAGTAACACAGCCTTGTTTTATTCCCAAGTCCTTGAGGATTCCTTCGAGCAATAAAGCTTCTTTGATTGCCTCAGTTAATGCAATGAACTCTGCTTCTGTTGTTGACAAGGCAACCACTGACTGTTGCACACTCTTCCAACTCACTGTTGTACCATACAAAGTAAAGACATACCCTGTAATGGATTTTCTAGTATCCAAATTCCCAGCAAAGTCTGCATCAACATATCCTACCAAAGGTATGGTATTTGCTTCTTGTCTCTGGAACTTCAATCCCATACTGACAGACCCCTTCAGATATCTAAACACCTGCTTTAAAGCTTCCCAATGTGATTCCCCAGGATTTGACATATATCTGCTTACAAGAGACACACTGTAGGCCAAGTCTGGCCTGCTACATATCATTCCATACATTAAACTGCCAACACCACTGGCATATGGAACATTCTTCATGTGAATCTCCTCAGCTGCAGTCTTAGGGCACTGATCCTTGGATAACTTTGTCTGTAGATTAACTGGAATACTCACTAGTCTGGATTCATGCATGTGGAATCTCTCCACAACCTTCTGCAGATACTGCTTCTGTGAAAGCCATAATGTTCCAGTCTCTCTTCTTCTAATGATGTCCATTCCCAGAATCTTCCTAGCTTCCCCTAGATCCTTCATGTCAAATTCTGAGTTCAACTTTCCTTTTAGCTGTTGTATCTTATCCCTGCTCTTACTGGCTATGAGCATGTCATCCACATATAACAACAGAAACACTTGTTCAGTTCTTGAACCTCTGTTAAAGTATACACAACTGTCATATAAGCTTCTTATGAATCCTGCACTTATCATGAACTCATTGAACTTCTTATTCCATTGTCTGGGGCTTTGTTTCAACCCATAGAGTGACTTCCTGAGAAAACAGACCTTCTCTTCATTTCCTGGAATCACAAAGCCCTCAGGTTGCTTCATGTATATCTTTTCAACCAGATCTCCATGCAGGAATGTTGTCTTGAATCTAACTGTTGTAGTTCTAAGTCTTCTTGAGTAACCTTTGATAGAAGTAACCTGATAGAGCAATGCTTCACTACTGGAGAAAATACTTCATTATAATCAATGCCTTCCCTTTGAGTGAAGCCTCTGGCAACCAACCTTGCCTTGTACCTGATCTTATCAGCTTTTCCAGCCTCCACCTTTTTCTTGAAAATCCATTTTGAGCTAACTAGCTTCTGCCCTTTTGGTTTGCCTACAAACTTCCAGGTTTGGTTTCTCTCTAAGGATTCCATTTCCTCCATCATGGCCCCTATCCAGTTTACACTCTCACTGCAACCTACTGCTTCCTTGAAACTACTAGGTTCTTGAAACTCCAAGTCTTCTGCTACACTCAGTGCAGAAAACACACTGCCAGCTAATCCATAGAAATCAGGTCTTTGGATTTGTCTTCTTGGCCTGTCTCTTCCTATGCTATAGGTTCTGAGATTTGCAATCTCAGTTTGACCTTCTTCCTCTTCTGATGAACTGTCTTCTTCTTGCTGAGCTTGTGTATTCTCCTCTGGTGGTATCTGCTCCTTATTAGGCTCCACCTGAACAGAAATTCTTTCAGGTTCCACAGCTCCATCAGCTTCCTCTTGGCTTCCAGTAGAGTTGTATCCCATTACATCTTCATTGAACTTTACATCTCTACTTATTAGGAGCTTCTGGTTTCCCTGTTCTAAGCACCATAACCTGTAGCCTTTTATGCCCTCAGGATATCCTAGAAATACACATCTCTGTGCTCTTGCATCAAGTTTATCTTGCCTAATGTGAGCATAGGCTAAACAACCAAACACTCTTAAGTCATGGTAGTTTGGTGTCTTTCCACTCCACACTTCTTCTGGAGTTTTAAATCTTAGAGTTGATGATGGTGACCTGTTAATCAAATAGCATGCAGTATTCATTGTCTCTCCCCAGAAGGATTTAGGTAATCCAGCATCAATCAACATACATCTAACTCTTTCCAGCACAGTTCTGTTAAATCTTTCAGCAACTCCATTCTGTTGGGGGTTTAGAGGGACAGTTCTGTGCCTTGTAATGCCCTTCTCTTCACAAAATCCTGTGAATTCAGTTGATAGATATTCCAAGCCATTATCTGTCCTAAGATGTTTTAATTTCTTTCCTCTTAGTTTCTCCACCTGATTTAACCATGTTTTAAACTTGAGGAATGCATCACTCTTGCTTCTCAAAACATATATCTAGGTTTTTCTGCTGTAATCATCAATGATGGACATGAAATACCTTCCCCCTCCATGTGTTTTTGTTCTTGCAGGCCCCCAAATATCAGAGTGGACATAATCCAGGGGTTCTTGAGTGGAATGAATCCCTTTAACATAAGACAGTTTCTTTGCCTTCCCCATAGCACACTTGTCACAGAAATCCAGTGTTCTATTTCCCATTTCACCAATGATCCCTGGATAGTTCCTTCAACTCTTTCTCTCCAATATGACCCAGTCTTCTATGCCACGTCATGACATCTTCTCTGCTTATCACAGACTCAGCACATCCTATCACAGGTGATCCAATCAAAATAAACAGGCCATTGTGTTGCCTTCCTTTGATTACCAGCTTATTGTGTTTAGTAATGTGAAGATGACCATCTAAGGAATTGTACTGACAGCCATTTGCCACAAGAGAACCAAGGGATAATAGATTTCTTTTCAACCCAGGGACATACCTCACTTGAGAAATAGTTCTGATGACTCCATCATACATTTTAATTTGAACTGATCCTGTGCCTTTGACTCTGCAGGAGTGATCATTTCCTAGCAGTACACATCCACCATCTTCCTTCTTTAGGTCCTTGAACCAGGATTCATTGGGACACATGTGAAATGAGCATCCAGTATCAAGTACCCATTCCTTTTCCATTCTGGTGTCTGTGATGTTTAAGACTTCTGGGATGTCTTCTTGATGCTCTGTCATTGCCACCTCTGCCCTCTGAGTCTCCTGCTTCTTCTTCTTTTGTGGACAGTCCTTCTTTAGGTGTCTTGTTTGCTTGCATTTGAAACACTTCCTAGTTTCAATCCAGTCACCTTGTTTCTTTGCATTCTGAGTTCCAGATTTGTTATCTTTAACTCCCTGGAACTTCTTCTTTTGGAAATTCTTTTTGAACTTAATGTTCAAGCCTTCTCCAGCTTGGGTAGAACCCTTTTCTCCCTGATTTTGAAAGCACTTGGTCTTCAATGCTGACAAGATGGATTCATAACTGATTTTTCCATCTCTTCCAAACATCAGTGCATCTTTGAAGCTTTCCATGGATTTTGGAAGAACATTTAACACCATCAGAGCCTTATCATCATCCTCCAAATTTACTCCTAGATCTTCCAGCTCTTCAATCATCTTGACAAACTCATCAAGATGATCAGAAATAACTTTATCATCAGAGATTTTGAAAGACATTAACTTCTGCTTCATAAACAATTTGTTGGATATAGACTTTGATTGATAAAGTTCCTCCAATTTTCCCCATGCCTCCACTGCATTCTTGTACCTCGAAACCTCCCTCAAAGGTTTATCACCCAGGCATAAAAATATCAAACTCAGAGCCTTCTTATCCAATTCTGGAAACTTGGATTTCTCAGCATCAGGCCATTGACCAACAGGAAGAAGTGCAGAGTCTAAGCCATTTTGAATCAGCACCGCATTCATTTTAATCTTCCAGAGTGAGAAGTCATTCTTACCAGAGAACTTCTCCACATCCATCTTTACTCCAGCCATTCTTCTTCTTCTTTGAGTTTGTGTGTATGTTTCCCACAGACCGCGCCACTTGTAAAGTTTGAGCACACTTACAACACACAAACAACAAGTTCAATCCAGAAATGAACGAAAACCAGATTGAAAATCAAACACTAAAAATCGAACGCAAAATCAGAAAATAAAATGAATAACACCAAGCTTTTACGTGGTTCGATCAAGGTGATCTACATCCACGGAGGCTCTATACACCTCAATTCACTCAACTAAACAATCAATTACAAGAAATAACCTAGAAAACTAGAAGCCCCAATTCACAATCCGAATTGAGCTCAAGAACCCTAGCTCTCAAATTCTAATGATTGATTAGTGTTTTACAGAGGGAAAATACGTGTATCAACTCGTCTTTACAAGTAGAACAAACTTATATAAAGAGCTAAGCTCGAACCAAGAAACTTTGGGAGCTGGAATCAAAATCAGTTGCAACTGCTATTCAAACTGTTACGAGTCTTCAACAACGGTTTTTCATGCGTCAGTCTAAAACCGTTGCGTATTTCTGTTATAACCGTCGCCAACCCGGTTCTCCAATAACTTCCAAAGCTGAACTGAAATTATCCCGGTTCTCCGGCCCGGTTCTTCCCAACCCAAACCCGGTTCCTGATCCTACTCAACCTCTACTACAAGACATGCTCACTTGAAGAAATTGAATTGACACCTACACATACCCCGGCCCACACCCCAAGGCCCAAACATGCTCAAATTGAGTTAGGGTTAGGTCTGAATTGAAGATCGTCAAGTCACGAGTAAAATTCATGAAGGAGTCAAGCCGAGAAAATGGATGAAAAAGCCTCAAATTGGAGAAAGGAAGAAGAAGAGGTCAATCGCACATATACCACATTCCAGCCTGCAAATCGAGGCCCAAACGAACCCGATCGGATCTAACAAGAGCCCATCGAAATTCGTCGAGTCATGAACAAAAGTCATGAAGGGGTCAGGTTGAGAAAATGAGAGGAAAGGCTCCGAAACGGCAACGGAAGACAGAGGCGCAAAGCAAGGGCTGGAATAAACCAACCCGCCGCAGCACCTACCGGAACGGTTGCCGGACCGGAAGGTCGATGGCAGTTGGTCCAGAACTGGCCTAGGAAGACAACCACCTATACTACCGGCCCACCTGCCTGCGGCAGCGGTCCGGCGGTTCCCCCGCGCGTCTAGTTTTCAGCATGTTGTTTTCGTATTTCAGCCGCAACTTCTCGTCCGAGCTCTGATTTGAGTGATTCAAGTTGTCACATGTAGCTGAGACAAATAACTACGAATTTGTAGTTGAAGTCAAAGGCTAATTCCGGATGAAGTTTTCCCAGATAACACGAGAATGACGAGTCGAGCGCGCACAAGGGGTTCGACTCAACAACTTAAAGGACCAAGTACCCCCTTTTTGTATTTTTACATTGTTGCCCTTACTAGGGCTAATTTTTCAGCATATTTTGAGGGTTGTGGGGACCTATATATATCCCCTCCCCTCTCATTTGTGAAGACAACAATTCTTGCCTCCTTTTGAAATCTTCCTCTACACTCTTTTTCTCTCTTTTCTTTACATTTTCATATTTTAGCTTAGAAAAGTTAGGGTTTCTTCCTCCTTAAAGAGGAGGAAGCCGTCTTTGGAGGAAAACTCGGGAATTACTCGCAGGCTTGTGACACACGACTATTTTATTAAAGGATTTCGAGGGTTTCTTCAATACATTAAGCATTTTCTATCTCTTCTCTTTATTTTCAGTTTTTATTATTTTTATTGCTTGATGTTGATGATGCATTTTATTGCTTTGATGATTTATGAGTGATTTTCGTATTTTTCGAAGCCCATGAGTAGCCCAAGCTTCGGGGTTGATGATCAGCTAATTGGATTTGTTGTGAGTTGTGGTAACCTAGGGTTTGGATTTGGTTGATTTATTATGATTTTCATATGAAATTAGGGCTTTGGTTATAGGCTTGACTCGGTGGCTTGAGCTTTCGATAACGTAGCCTTATTTTGTATGATTGTGCATTTGAGAAGGGATAATTGGAACCTAGGCTAGGGCTTGCCACCCTTTCGAGGAAATTCGATTTGATTTTAAATGAGCTTAGGATTGAATTTATATGCCTTAGATTGTTAGGGAAGGGAAAGTTAATCCAGGAACGTAAATTAATCAAGACCCAATTTATAGGACGGAGACTTATGGAGGAGAAGACCTACCGAAAGGCGGAGTAGAGCCTAGGGAGTCTTGGCTAGGATGGACGAAATTAGGTTTAGTCGCATGTATAGGAACTACACCTCTACGTCGGTCTTTAGCGTAGGAGAAGTCGAGCTAACCTCTTCTAGTCTTCCATAGTTGGTAACCCGGGGCCCGGGATTGAATTTGTATATCTCATTCGTATAGGTAGTTTATATTAAACCCTGATTACTTACCTACCTTAGGGGAATATGACACCTCAACTGTATTCTAGAATTATCACCCAATTAGGATATCGATTGGGTTGAGAATTCAACCACGTAGAACTCATACTTGTTTCCTTTAATCGTCTTCGAATTATAAATTTCATCTTGCTTGTGTGAAATCGAGCTTTAGGAATATCTCCCCATCGATCGGTTCCCTCCTTGCTTTATTTAATTTCTTATGTTGTTTAGTTTAATTAAAACTCTCAATTTGCATTTGATCTAACTTGCTCGAACGTGCTTAAGCCGATTCTCACGGAAAATTCTCAAACGGTATCTTTTATACTACCTCTGTCACAAATCGTGCGCTTACGGTTTGAGAAGGTCGTTCTAATCACATCGATTTAGAGCAACTTTCAGGACAAGTTCAGTACACAAATTCATTCTCGAGAAAGATTTCACTGTTTAATCTAACTTGACAATATTAGCTCGACCTTGAGAACATATAGTTCAAGGGAGATAAGCTTAGCCTCGGAAATGTGATATCCAAGGAAAGTAAATATATGATCACATATTTCAACACAATAAACATAACTTCATTGAATATGTAATTCGAGAAAAATAATTTTATTATTGATACAAACATCTCAATCACAGGAAAACATATCATCTAGGAGAGGTAATTTAAATGCATTGCATTTCTCAATATTGGGAACTTTTCATTCGAAAGAGGTACAATCAATTCAACATGTCTTGCCCTTATCACGATATCTTTGCATAATATTTTTTATTAAGATCGGATATTAATCTTGAAAGGAATATTCACATCCGTCACGATCACCCATATTTTATTTGAGGAGGATCACTATACCTTCATATGTGTCCATAATCTCTCAATTGGCCTTTATCTTTGCTGGAATTTCAAAGTGCTCTAGGCACAATGTGGGACCTCATAAGGCCACGAACCATTATATTTAAATAGTATTCATCACTTTCCTTTATAATAAACATAAAGCAAATCTGGATTTATTTTTCTTCAAGCGTTTTCAGATACTACTGCTAGAGTACCATATTCACAACATACATGCTATATGAAGAATATCATATCCTTTCACTTTTAAATAATTGCATTTCGTGTTTTTGGCATTATGTAGCACCTTCGTTTAGCATCGATTTTATTGGAGTTGTTAATATATTGAACTTCTACTGTGCACTTTTTATTTCAAGGTACCAAGAGATATAGTTACTTCAGGTAACATACATTTCAAATAACGTTGATATCACTAAGCTCTTCTAGAGCAATATAATTATCCCTATAGGTGATAATATAACGAATAAATAAATGAAGCAAATTAAAATGCAGTACAGGACATGTAAATGAAATCGTTACGTTATTGGTGGTAAAATTACAATAAAGCGAAATCAATCATTCTTGTAATTATGCAAAATAAGGTTAGCACAAATATATGCAAATAAACGGAACTTACGTCACTAATCTTTTCATGGGTAGCCTGTTTGCCCGTCTTACAAGATGTGACGCACAGACACTCTTCGTATCAATTTCAATGAGAGTCTATAAAGTATAGTCATTCAAACATACTCCCTCCGTCCCGGCTTAATTTGCCTACATGCCTATTTGGTTTGTCCCAAATAACTTTGCCAGCTCAAAAAAAGAAATTTCTCTCACAATCTCCACCTTTGAAAAAATCAAAGATTTCAAAAAATCTGCTTTTTCTTAACCTTCGTACCCGGTTAGGCAAATTAAGCTGAGACGGAGGTAGTATATCTTTAACACTTAACAAGTTTCTTTTCCATCTTCTGGATGCATTTTCAATATGAAAGATGGTATCATTTGGCAATATAATTGTTACATTTCCAGAGCCAACTATAATTTTTGGGGACCAGATTTGTTTTTTACTTTTATTTTGCACAAAGTCATACTTAGAAATATATTTTGTCGAAGAATATTGTATACGTTGTTACGCTATCAAGTAGATAATAGTCTCCATAAATATTTTCTATCTGTAATATCAATTCATGCGTAAGAATGTAACATCCGAGTTCGATAACTATTTATATCACCGCCAAGACAAAACGATCTCAACCTCGGAAAAACACACGTCTGAGGAAGGTATAAAACACGATACGTACAATGGTGCAAAAATTTATTAGTTTCCTGATAAAGTGGACTTAAGTATGAGCTTTAGGATCATGTTCTTTCAAGAAATCTAACACATCTAGTGATTTCTTGTCCTGAGTTGGGATTTAATCACGTACAATTTCAGATGTACTAGCCTTTACAATAACAAGTGGCTCAACAACCTCAACTATATCTGCTCGAACATTCTCCTTTACAATTTTTCGGGGATTGATACAATTCTACCAAGTGTGAGCAGTACAACAGATTCTTTACCAATGTCCAGTCACCCCACATCTATAACACATAATTTCATTAGATTTTCTTGCGGACATTTTAACCCGATTCTGATTTTTCTGTGAAGATTGTGCAGAGTGTGCATGTTCAATTCGATAACTGCTATTTCTAAAATAACTTGTCATATCTACGAGGACCACCACGTTTATCCTTGTAGGTCCCGAAAGTGGGTTTATACTTGTGACCTCTAGATCGTCCTAGAATTCTGCTAGAATTAACATGTGCTTCATGCACAACTATAGATCATGTAGGTTGTACATCATGATTTCTCAATAGTAGCACATTAACTTTTTTCAGCTTGACATAAATCAACTCACGGTATGTTTCAAATTGTCTTTCTCGGTACTGTTGCTGGAGTACCATATTTGGGACATACATAATAGAGAAAGTTTTCTTTAAATTTTCATATTCTAATAACTTTGTCCCGCAAAGGGCAAGTCGAGATTACGACTTTAAGTTGTAATCGCAACGGAAATATAATCGTGTAACCTTAATTGTTGTCATTCATATTGTGTTTGTAGTAGTATCACACTTTTGGCGTGATCGAATCTCTATTTGGGTCTTTTCATATTTCACATGCCCTTTGAATTTGTACATACTCATTTTTTAGATCCTCATAAAGGTGATGACAAATGAATATCAGTGTCATTTGCCTCACCCTTTTTGTTTACATGTTCTCTATCTGTATCATTCAAACTTTCAACAAGTGATGTACCTCGAAGGTGTAGTTTAACATCAACACACCATGTCAAATAATTACTACAAGTAATATCGAGGATTTGAAACTTTTTGTTTTAATACCCACAATTTACTTCAGGGAAGAAGAGAAGTGGGAAAAAGAATATCAATTCAGTATCTCCTACATTCTTGAGGAAAACTCGTGCTGATGACGTGTTAAAAATATTCGTACTAGAACTAGAACATAAGGTAAAGTAGAGATTCCAAAGAAAATTATCGTATTTTCATTCAACATATGAGCCTATTTATAGAAAAATTACAAAAGCATCGTCGTGCTTCATGGATTATCGTGCTTGCTTTGTTGTGTTTCTTGAATTGACGTACTTCTTGCACTGTCGTGCTTGCATTGTCGCGTTTCTTGTATTGTCGTGCTTCCATTGTCGCGCTTCTTGGGTTGACGTGCTTCCGCATTGTTGTGCTTCTTGCACTGTCGTACTTCCGCACTGTCATGCTTTTTACATTGTCGTGCTTCTTGCATTGATGTGTTTTCGCATCGTCGTGCTTCGACATTGTCGTACTTCTAACAATGTCGTGCTCGGACTTCTGACTCACTTTCAGATAATTGGCTAAGATGTCCACAAAATATATGAATCACTTTGTAATTTTTAACAATTATGACTTTTCTGTAATAATTTTAAATTTTACTATAATTTCTTATTTTTATATAATTTTCAATCTTTGTAAAGTCATACTCTTTTCCCTTAGATACTTCACGTTATTCATCGAAAAGGAAATTGTAAATAAATCTTTATATAACATATATACCGCACTTTACCTATTACTACCTCCGTCCCAGCTTAACCTGCCTACTTACCATTTTAGTTTGTCCTACCTTAACCTGCCTATCCCATAAATAGCAAATTTCTCTCACAATCTCCACCATCAAAATCTTCATTCTCAATCTCCACCTTTAAAAAAATCAAAGATTCCACAAAATCTGTTTTTTCTTAATCCCCGTGCCCGGTCAACCTAGGCAGGTTAAGTCGGGACGGAGGGAGTATATGAGTTGTAGGCGCTTCAAGGACTAACATGTCAAATTGTTCTAAATTCCCGGATGAATTTCATTCAGGACAATAAAAAAGACCAGAAAGCAATTTATCTTGGAGAACTGTGATTACTTTTGACGAATTGAACATGATAAAGAGATGTATAAGCAAACTTTTTATTTCTTTTTCAGTGTCTACTTTTTGAAGAGTAATGGATATGTTATTTTTTATCCATATGTTTACTTTAATAAGGTTGTAGGTTAAGATAAGATGGCATTTACTTAATTACCCCAAAATAAAATTCATGTACCAATCCTCAAGATAAAGTGGGGGTTTCTCATTTCTCCTCAAAGTTATCCAACGGGAGAGAGAATAATTATCTTGCATTTATCTGGACTGCTTGGATAACTCAGAGAAAAAATCTACAACAAAGCAGATGTCGAAAAAATTCGGATAAATAGTTGCTATCCACAGTATTTATGAAAGTAAACACGGCCTAGAAGAAAAAATCTAGTGTCCCTTATCCCCTGCAGAAGTAATAAAGTGACAGAAGATGGGAATCAGTCTGCATCTCCAATATCAAACGGCAAATTCAAGAGAAAAATCCACACAGAGAAAAGGAAGGGAGATAAATTGGTGCAGAAACACAGTTGAATTGAAGGAGTCCAGAAATCAAGCCATATATTTATATGTACACTCACTTACACTTTGATGTCATTCTCATCCTTTAAATCTGTCTGTCATAACTGGTGTTACCCGACCTAATTTTCTTCACCCTATTTAGTCCTTCATTGAGGAGATGGTCGTATCGGGAACTTGCACTCCACCTCAATATTAGGCAAGCCACTTGTCTTCACCTCCTTGGTTACCTACCTACAGAGTTAGAAGGGGGTGAGATGAACCTTGAAGATACCAAGTCTCCTAACCAGAGTTTATAGTTAGTTAGTTTATTCTTCTTGACTTACCCCAAGAGCTAGTGCCAAGCAACTCCCGGAGTGCTAGTCCTAGCCCGAGCCTCAGCCAGTGACACAGCCATAGCTAACATCATCTGCTCCTCAAAATTCTCCGGAATAATTGGGCCTGGGCCTGGGACTGGGACTGGTTGAAGCCCACACTGATTCCCATCTTCCCGTGGTACTACAGCACCATCAAATTCATCCGACCCTCCATAACTAGTACCCACCTCGCCTCTATGATCACCAACCCATTCTCCCACATTCCCACCCATTCCCAGCTGGCTATCAGGCGATACAATATTCCCACTCTCTACGCTAAAATAATTTTCCGATTCTAGCCCCTCCCGATTGGTGTACCTGCTATACCCAGGCATGTTATATGCAGACATGTCAGCATCATAGTTATTTGAGGCTTCTCCGCTCATCTGTTGGCGTTCAGCGAGGGCTGCTATTGCACAAGCAAGACCACCGGAAGGAGATGACGACGATGATGACGATGATCCTGCTAGTGGGGCCACTGCTGCTACGGAGCTGCGATCTTCTACTGAGTATTCTTCTGATGGAGAAGTATCATTGTACGGTGGATCTTGGCGCTTGCCATTTTCCTATCATAATCAACAAGGCGACCGAATTAACAAATCAAGTTATTTTGAATATGAACGTGCTGATGCTCCGATATAAAATAAAAATCATTTTGAGGATCTAGCATCTCAAATGCTACTAATTTCCACGCAATCACACAGACAGAGAATAAACTACTGTATAGTTTATGTAATGAAGACATTACGTGTTCCATCTAAATATGATTCTCTTTTTTAACCATTTTCATTGAGAATTATGGTTCTAAACATGTTTCATTCCCATTGATGAATCTCCGTAGTTGCATTGGTCCAAAACGAATGGTTATACGACTTATTTTTATAAAAAATAACCATCTCATGTCCACTTGTCCATAGAAAACCATATCTCAAACCTATAATTTCAAAATTTAGCCAGGACAAAATCTACCAATATGTATTCCAAAATAACCATTGCCCGCTACTTGACATCATTAATTAACACATAGCGTGTATCAGAACTAATGGAACACAAGATGAAATACAAATTGGAATAGATAATCCAATCTGCTATGCTATACGATGAATAATTTGAGATTTATTAGTGAGTATATTCTGTGATAGAGTTAAAAAAAAAAACATTTCTTTTGGGTTTATAAAATCATGGGGAAATTAATTAAGCATGATTTTAGAATTATTAACTGAGGCAGAAGAATCAGCATATCATTTGTGGACATAATATTAGCATACTAATTAAGGCAAAATAATAGGACCAAAATATTATACAAATAAGGCTGTGGAACGTGAGGAGGGAAAGAGAAAATTAGTTTGTATTCAGCCTTTGGCTGGGCAGCTTCTCGCCTGGTGGGAATCATCCCAGGTTCTCTTTTTCGTCCAAATATATATTATCTTTTATTAAATTGTATGCTTCGAGTAGCGTCATCTTCATGGTTCAAGTAGTGCCGTCTTCATGATTTGCATAGAGCAAGTCTACTTCATAATTTTAATCACGATGTAGGTTTACAAGTATATTAATCAAACAACACTAATCGATTGTACGCTAATCGGTGAAATACAATGATAACTGAAACAATTGGTCTAAAAATTGCAAAGAAGTCCTTTTGGATGGATGAGAACATCATATAGGGCACTTAAATGGGACTAAAGACTAATCAGAGGTACTAATAGTATAAATTTTATCAAACCCTGATGGAAAAAGAAACGAGCTCTAAGATCTAAGGCTTATCCAGATTCAAACAATCCGCTAAATGCATAGAAAATCGACAAATATGATACTGAAGAACTTCAACACATTTCAAACTAATCATAAATAAAAATATCTGATTCGGCAAATCGATACCTGAATAGACAACCAAATGGCTTCCATAACCATTATATCCTCAAGATCAAGGTCAAACTCTTCATCCCTGCATTCAGATTTTGCGTAATGGAATCAATAATCATTATCAAGTTTACATTTAATATTATACATAATGGAAGACGGAAAGGTGGATGTGAGAGGAGAAAGCAAGATACGCCAACAGTAGACATTATCCAAGTCCAACAAAGAAGTTCTGGACAAATGTTAACCACTGTGTAATTAATCCCATCAAACCTTTTGTACTGAGAAGTACCAAAAATGGCGTACTTACCCTCTGCTATAATTATTGTGTAGAACCTTATGCATGATGCTCCTCTAACTTCTCATTTATGATTTCAGCCACTGAAGACTCATTTTTCAGACGTGACAAAATATACTCAGATACCAATATTAAGGCCATTTTTGGCATTTATATGATTTTATTTTTCATTTCTAGATAAAGATTTTATTAATTGAATTTAACATTTAAGTTTTCATTTTCTCTTTTATATACTACTTCCATCCCACAATAAGAGTCTTGTTTCACAAAGATACATTTTTCTACTTTTTTTTGCCAATTAGATAAAAGTACATATTGCTAAAAACCTTTCAATCATATTTTTTTTGTTTTTTATTTGACTTATTCAATCATATCTAACTTATTCGTGAATTTAAATAATTTATTCTTTACTTTAGACTGATAAGAAAAACAATAACTGTTGAAACGGACTCACATTTTGGGGGAAAAAGCTTCTAAAGATAGGAGTCACAGTATGGGAGAAAAAGAGCATAATTTTATCTGACAATTTTATTTGTCTTTTTATTTAGAGAAAATGACGAGACACAAATAATAACAAAAATTATAGCAAATCACGAAATAAATTACTTGATAAGATGTAAATTAATATTGTATTTAATTATTTTAATTTTTAATGTTAAAGTGTGAACATACAAAAACATTGTTTAATTAAGTACAAAGGTTTAATATTAGTGCAATAAAATAAGAAGGCATATTCTGAGAATATCCATTTTGTTCACCAATTTGGTGCTAAAAGGTTGGACATAACTTGTTTGCATGAAATTTTGTAATTAACTTATGTTAATAATGTAAATTTGCACCAAAATTGGTGCTCACGGTTGGAGATGGCCCAAGTACAGTGCCTCTCACACAGAAAATATTGGAAGAAACTCAGAAATAAGATAACCGTGGTCATGAAATCATCAGAACTTGCCCACAAATACACAGCTCTAAAACTAGAAAGGGAATGGAACTTGACGACATAAAAAGAAACAGAGTACATATCAATATTTACACAATTTGTAAGAGAAAGAGTTTCAACTCCTTTATAATAAGAAATTAACGTTTGCAGTGTAAAAGGAGATCCAAAAACACAGTAGCTTTACAGTTCTACAGAAAATCGTAGCTCTAAAGTACCATAATTATATCCTCGTCTAACTAAAATCATTTTGTCTATATTTTAAGTTTGTTGAATTAATTTATTTTGCTTCAAAAAAATTAATTGATTACATCAAGCCAACCTACTGTGGTTTTTCTACCTTATACCTTTTCTGGGTATTATTATTATTATTATTATCATTTTCTTTCTGTTTTGCTAGCCCTAATTGATATGTTATCAATTCTAATCAGGAGGCGGAAGATAAACCTTCAATCTAATTCTCAAGAATAGCTGGTAGTAAATGATCGATTAGAAATTATTATCATTCACAGAATTCCTCGGAACAGCTACTTAAGTTGAGTAGATAACTAAGGTTGCATTTGGATGGAGGTATTTGGCTATAAATTTGAATTTCACAAACAAATCCACTCAATTTGTTTTGCAAAAAAATCAAATAACGGATTTTAAATCTCTACTTTTTCTCAAGTTCATTTTTTATGGATTTAAAATCCTTCCAACAACCTAGTCATTTGAAATCCATCCGCACTCTCTCATATATACATATATATAACCACATAATCACACACCCGATACACACTAGAACACTTACACACACACACACACACACACTCTCTCTCTCTTCACATGCACACGCTACGCACACACATATTTCACACGCGCGCACACACTTCACATGCGCGCACGCACACTTCACACGCATACCCACTACACACTTCAATTATCATCATTTTATAAAAAATAGAAAGTAAAAACAAGTTCAAACAATTCAAATCCACTCATTAGAATTCAAACATCCAAACCGGATTTAAAATGAGTAGATTTCCAAGCACAAAGGATTTAGAATCAATTCATTTGCAATCACCTTGATTTTCAAATCCATCCATCCTAACGGCAACCTATAAGATTTTATTCCATTAATATCAATTGACACGCAGTCACAAATTCCTTCTTTTATAATTTTGATTTTGCTCCCGTATCTGATTTTATGTGGATTTTGTCATTATACTACACAGCCATTATTCTTGTCTTCATCATAGCTCGAAGATCGAAAACCATGGTGATGTCACTGAATTGGTGAAAGTACACTGTCAATGAGCAGTAAAAGTTGATCCATTATTGTTCTATAGAACTCTATCTCGACTGATAGATATTGAAAGAACTAAAAATTTCGATAATATAATCACAAAAGCTCATATTACATCAGACTTCAGGCCCATGACGCCCCCTTTTAAGGTATTTGTGGAGGTATTATCATCAATCTTAAACCTAATAGGACGTCATTGCAAGTTCTTCCCTTAAATTAAAATGCAACGTAGATAAATTCTCTCCAATTCATAACATGCAACAGATTAAAGCAAATTCGCCACTGTGACCATCTTAAATACAAAAACCCAAGAAAAAGCAGTGCTCTTTAAGTGGGCATTAGATGGCCGCAAGTCTGCACACAGTTCCATTAAATGGCAAAACAAAAACTTTTTGCTGGTCACAGAGCAAAAAGTCAATGTTGCTACTCAAGACCACATGTTATTCCATCTAACCATGTAATGCAGATACGTAAGCTAAAACCCTTTGCATAACGAGAACGTGTTCGAAATTCCAAGTAATAACTACACGGAATTCTAGACAGATCGTAACGAAAACAGTTATAGTTGAAAACAAAGCAGAATTATTACCACAATTCTGCTTCAATTTAATTTCTCCTTAAACCCTGCTCCAGAGGTTAATAAATCCAGCAAAAGTGAGCCACTAAGTGCCAGGGCCACCACTAATCACGAACGAAACAAGCGTGGATTTACTTTACCTATACTGAACCTTCCACAAAAATTTTGACTCGAGAAGCACTCAATTTTTCTCCAAAAACCCTAGTGCCTGGGGATTCAACGCAATCTCAACCGTGACAATGCATTTCATATCTCTATAATAAATCTTATGAGAAAGTTATGCAAAAATCAAAGGATCCTCTTATGCTAAATCTCTGGCCAACCATATGCATTCCAACAAACATTATAGGCAATAGATGGAGCTGAGAAAAAAAAAATATTTGACACTCCCTCCATCCCAATGCCAACAAAATGAGTCCTATTCCAAAATCATTTCTTGTCACAAAAAAGAGTCCGGTTTCAAAAGGTAATGTCTCCTTTTATTAGTTAAAACTTACAATTTTAATTCCACGAATACGTTACATATGGTTAAATAAGTCAAATCAACAAATAAAAGAAGTCGTATAAACGAAAATTCATAGTTTTTGAACATCTATACCTTCATCAAATTAGCCAAAAATGAAAAGTTACCGCAAAAGAAGATGACATTTTTATGAACAAAGGGAGTATAAGTTTCTTCACAAATTTATAAACAGGCAGACTGATCCACACTCAGAAAAATAGGACTATGCTAACAATAATAGCAACATGTTTCAAAATAGAAAAGCCAACAAGACGAAAAACAATTGACCTTGTTTGCCTTTGGCGTCGGGATGGTCTTACTGCTGAATTAGCATCGGGCTCATGTGAAGCAACAATTTCTTCACTTTCAATAGTAGATACAAAAGATGGCACTGCATATGGAGAGGGAAATGAGTTACGAGCAAGAACACAAAAGCTGTTGACGCAGGCTTAAAGCAGTTACATCTAATGTTTTTCTTTTCTTTTCGTTTCCCTTTTTTCTTTTCTGTTTTAGATAAGAAACAGATCAATTACCTCTAGTTGAGCAATAATCAACCTCGGTTGGTGGTCTCATACTGCTAGACGAGCTGATTTCTCTTTGTTTAGACATCCTTTCCTCTTCGTCCTGAAGCTCTTGCTGCCTCATCCTTATTTTGGCTTCTATTACTCGTTGTTCTTCCTACAGATTTTTAAGTCAACATACAAGTTTCAGCAATGAGAATATAATCCAGGACATGTAAATGGTGACAAATTAGTATAATGTAATAAGAGAAAGTCACGCACAAGTTGCTCCAGGCCTTTCTCCTCCTTCGTCTTAACACCTCTATACTCCACTGCATAATTTGACGTTTTGCAGAAAGGACACCTTTTCGTGTTAAGATAATCAGAAGTAAAATGCAATGGGACCACAACATAGATGGTGATATGTGATAAAGTTTGTACGTATGTGTGTAAATTAACGCAGACGATTGTGTTGATCAAAATCAATTCCATGGAATCAAGGATACTGTGTGGGCCGGGTAGAATTGGGTGTCTTCATCTGCAAAAAGCATTCTAAAATGGGAGCAATTAAATAGAGTCACAAATAAAAACCAGAATAATGAATAAACGAAAGATTCATAACAACTATGAAATAGCAAGATGTATACCAGTACAAATGCCTTTCATGCAACATCTCGACCGATTAAGACTTGGATAGTACTGAAAAAATCCATACAAAGAACGGTAAAATATCAGATGAAGCGGAAGTTGCAAACAAGTGCAAATTTGGTCATCAAGAACCAAAAGAAGTTTTCTGTTTATTCCAATCAGATAGTTCTTCTTGTTCTAGCCCAAAGAACAGATATAATGAGGCAAACTGAATGATGTACAGTCAAGACAAAAGATATAATCAACTACTTGCTCTGATTCATAACGAACCGATACAGGAAAACCCGAGTATCAAACATTTCAAGTAAAATAAGGTAAATGCTGTATAATGGGTTAGAGAAACCTTTGTCCTAGTCTTGCAGAAAATAACAAAGGCAGAAATTCCATTAAGACGGATAAGTTAACGAGTAATATATTGACCGGGTTGATCATCTTTTGTGCATATTCCAATTCCGTCTTACCCTAAGACCATCTTACAAGAGATCATCTCTCCAGCAAATTGTGGTCATGTAATTTGGGTCATGTAATTTGAATTCCATTACTCCAGAATCAGAAACCAACATAAAAACTTAACTTCTTGTTAAGAATTCTATGGAGAGAATAGTTGGTTTTAGTTGTACCATAATGTAGTAGCATACACGCCAAGGGATTGTCATAACATTACAGTAGTGAAGATGTATATCTACATATATGCTTAAAAATGGAAAAAAGGGAAGACATACCAAGAAGCAAATAGGGCATTCCTCAAGGTCACAGGCACAATCATCATCGCCAGGGTAACAAGGTGCAAGTTTAGAGTCCAGAATCAGCTTCCTTAGCTTCTTATGATCAACATCTTTGTTTTGGTACAACCCTTGAGGCCTAGTGTACTTCTCGTCCACAACCTGCCTCCGACGCCCCAACTTATTCCCCATCCAATGAAAACCCCACAACTCTCTCTCTCTCTCTCTCTCTCTCTCTCTCTCTCTCGAAAGGTTATAAACCCCCAACCAATACCTCACAATTTTATCGAGATTCCTCCGCAAAGCAACAAACTTGTCACTATTTCATTACAAGACTGAAGTGAATTTGCACATCGCAACATCCTGCAAAACAGTGGGATGAGACAAAAACCATCAGTTTTCTGAGAAATAACAGAGGCCCACTAATTATCCTCGAGAAAAATAGAAACCCACCAAAAAAAGAAAGGGGATTTGAAGAAATAGATTCGGGCCGGGTGGAATTTTCAAGATGGCAACAGATTACTAAATACAAGAATTGTGCATTTATGCAGGTGAAAATGTGTGTTTATGTGTATGTTCTGAGACGAAGAGAGAGAAAGGGAGGAGAGAAGGAGGGAGATGGAACAAGATCAGAACTTTCTCTGTGTTATTTTGCGTGTGTACATCGATATATACGTGGCTTGCGTGTGTGTATTTATTTACTAGATTCGGTGTGCCCAAAATAAATAAATTGAAATACTGCTGCAAGAAGAACATAAACGGCGACATTAATTTGATTGTTTCATTTTCATTATCTGCTTTTCTTTTGTTTTCTTTTGGATTTTGGATCTTTCCTTCGCAGTCCTCTGTTTGTTCATCAGATTCAGACCAAAAGTTTTGTGCAAGGAAAAACTAATATCAACCCTTTTCCCCAAGACAAAACAAGGAATTTTGGATTTGCATCTAATCAACCTTATTAATAAATACCCACCCCATTCCGGTTAACTTGTCATAGTCGATCGGGCACGAATGTTAAGAAAAAACAGATTTTATGGAATTTTTTATTTTTTTAAAGTTGGAGATTGAATGTGGATATTTTGAGGGTGGAGATTGTTGTCTTTAATTGTCATTTATGTGTGTGACAAATTAAGTGGGACGGATCGAAATGAAAAGTAGGACAAGTTAACTGGGACGGAGGGAGTAAAATTTATCATTTTGAAATAGGTATAATAGTACTATGTTATTACTATAATTTTTGTTTTATCACAATTTTATTAGCCGTAGGATATTCACAGTCCACTAAATTTCTCAACGCAACCCATTTATTAATACGGTCCATCTATATTTATAAAAATGCATCAATTTTCTCAATACAGCTCACACAATTTCAATATTGGTCCTATTATTAAATTAAATAAATTTCATAGAAAAGTACAAATAAAACAAAAGAAAAGAACAAGAAAAAAAATTGACAGGAGATTACAAGAGATAGAAAACATTTAATGGGAATTTGCAAATTCCATTGACAAAAACTTTGAACTTTCAATGATTATCTTTACAAAAAATAATGGAGAATTTGCATATGCCATTGTCAAAAAAATTCAACTTTCAATGATTATTTTCTGGGAGAAGAATGAATCAGATTTGATTTTGCAGGCGTTGATATCTTCAACCATTCTTTTTTTTTTCGCTATTTTAATCTGTAATTGAGTTGCTTGTTATGAATTTTATGATCTTACGAGTTTATGTCAATTGAAATTTATTTGTATTTGTTGCAATGATTTAATCGCATATTCAATAAACCTGATATCATTGTTTACCCCTCACAAAACTAGGGTTTACGATGTCATGGAAGAGGATTGGGAGAGAAATGTAGAGTTTTCTCGGTAGTTTTTTTTTTTTTTTTTCGTTTTTATGATTTTTTAAGTTTTTTTTAATAATTTATGTTTTGTTATCTTAAGGGTATTTTAGTCCTTGAATAAGTAATTTTTAATATTAAAAAGGAGTTGGTTGCGTTAAGAATATTTGTGAGTTGCAAAAAGTCCACACCTTATTATTATTACTAATCTTGTGATTGTGATTTTTTTGTACATATTTTTTCTTTGTTTATTTTGAAAACTTTTGCCAAATAACTAAAAAAAAAAAAAGATAATTTTGTTTCTTGTCATTTTTAAAAAATTTTAAGTATAATAATATCACATTGATCATCTTTTCACAATTTTTTGTTTACACACAGTATTGCATATTTTGAAATATAAGATATTGGATTTGCAAATTGCAATTGCTTATATGTTGATTATTTGCGCTAGAATTTTGAATTTGTTATAGAAATCACTCGTAATAGTTTTGGGCTACAAATGAAATTATAAAAATAATTGTAAAAAATAATTAAATATTTTGAAGGATTTTTTAAATAATAATCAATTTATTTTTTAATATTAATTATAGGGATAATAACAAAATGGCCGCGGAACTATAAACACTTCGTCATATAAACTATTAACATTGACTAAACTGCCGTCAACCTATTTGAATATTACTACTCGAAAGCTACCGCCAAAATACCGCCCAAATTCTGTCCAAAAATGTGGTTTTGCAAAACCGGGCGTGCAATGAATTTTGGCAGTATTATGGTCGGCAGTTTTCGAGTAGTGATATTTAAATAGATTGCCGGCGATTTAGTCAATGTTAATAGTTTATATGCCGAAGTGAAAAGTGGTAATAGTTCGACGGTCATTTTGTAATTATCCCTTAATTATATTATATATAAAGTATTTTTACTAAATTCCCGTCATATTTTAGTTTGGAGATAGTATTCTCTTTATTGTTTTGTTTTTTGAGGTAATCCCATTTCATTCATACTTATCAATTAGGCTACATCCTGAAGCTCTCTTACATGAATATCAAAGGAGATTCCGTCAATCAAAATCCTACTGTCACCTAGGTCAAACTTACAATGAGCTAGAGCATACGCAACAGAGTTAGCGTCTCTAGGTACAAACTAAAAACATGTACAATGAAAACATTTAGCAAATACATAGATGTCATCAATGATAAGCCCGTAGTAGTCACAATGTGTTAGCCAGAGTTTGCAAAAAGTGTTTTATTATCAACTTCTATCATAACATTGTCAATGTCCGTCTCCCAAATCACTATCAAGGTGAAACGTAGGGCGAGAGAGCTTCCAATAGCGAGGTCATACCAGTGGCTCGGTGTAACGCCCCGTAAATTATTTAATTATTATTATATTTCAATATCTATTTTGTCCAATGAGAAATATTTATTTTTCGTAAATTATGGAAATTATTTTAAGTTATGGATAAAAGTATATTCCATGTTATTATACTTTTAAATATTTAATTTGGATACTAGCCCATGCATTAGTCAAGCCCAAATTAGTCCATGATTTTTACTTAGGGAACAAGAAAATAAGTTCCTAGTCTAATTAGGAATTCTAAACCCTAGAAATACAATCTATAAATGAGGGATTCATGTTATAAATTAAAATCACAACCCACATAATCTATTTTTCTTAGAATTTTCGTCCAAACCATAGTAGGGACCTTCGGGAAGTCGACATCATCGTCCGAACCTTATTTTCCTCTTTCACTCTAATTTCAGGTATCTTCTTTATTAAATTTGAAAACTATATCTTATACACATTATTTTTCAATGAATTTTTATTATGTTATTCCATGATATGTTCTAAACCTACAGTAAAATTTTCAACTCCATATGAGTCTTATTTTATTTTATATAAATTTTCTATCTTCGCTGATCTAGACTGTAAATATTATGTTATTCCATCTAGAAAATTCATGATATATATTTATATGAATTCAAATATTATGATTTTCGGATATATTGTTCTATAGTATGTATTTTATATATTGTACAAATTTAGAAATGATCCATCAAGTAATTATTTAATTATGAATATTTTCTCACGGCTGCACAGAATCTGAGAACTTCCCTATTCTATTTTATAAAATTCGAAATATATATTTAAAGTACTTCAAAAATTCGAATTTTTGGATATGTATTCTATATACATGTCTTCTATTTTATTGTATAATTTCAAAGATATCCATTGAATAATGTTCGAGTTATAAAGGTTTTCTCATTGCCGCGTAGAATTTACTGTTGCAACTACTCCGGTTTCAACAATTCAAAAATCATATTTTTACTTCTTATAAATTTATAATATTTAAATATGGTATTCATATATGAATTAAATATTCATATTCGAAATTGTAGATTTTTCCTTCTTATATGTTTTGAGATATTAAATATTTATTCACTACTACGCACTATATATATAAGTATTAGAACTTTTATTTTCTTTCAAAATAATTCCACACATTTTTAAAATCATGTCCAAGCTCTAAAATTCCTATTTATTTATTCCTTAGAGGGTGTTTGGCTAAGCTTATTTTAAACATCTTATAAGTTGTTTCAAGAGCTTATAAGATGTAATTTTTAAGAAGCTTATAAGTTAACAAAGTGTTTGGATAAAAGAGCTTATAAGCTTGCAATTGAACATAGTGATTTAACTATAAATTTGGGGTCTAATTTAAGGTTAATATTAGACACACATTTTGATTAATGTGTGAAATGTCTGTAATGTGTGAAATGTGTGTAGTGTGTGAAATGTTGTGTGTAGTGTGTGAAGTGTGTGTGTAGTGTGTGAAGTGTGTGTAATGTGTGTAGTGTGTGAAATATGTGTAGTGTGTGTAGTGTGTGAAATGTGTGTAGTGTGTGTAAGTGTGAATTGTGTGTGAAATTTGAGTGTAATAATTAAGATCTTAAAAAATAAGATGGAAATAAGTTGGGGTATAGCAACTTATATTTTTTAGATCTTATAAGTTCTTAGAGCTTATTTTTGTGTCTTATAAGCTCCTAAACATCTTTTTTTGTCAAACACTTTGCAAGAGCTAATAAGCTCCTAAACATCTTATAAGATGTTTTTAAGAGCTTATAAGCTCAGCCAAACACCCTTTTAGTCCAACCTATGAAAAGATATATATTATATTAATATTATGACGACGATATGGAGGCACGAAGGATTAGAATCATAATCTGCATAAGCTCATCCACATGAAATCCTCGATGTGCATTCACGCATCACGTTACAGGTGGGGGTTTACTTTTTAAGTCAATTATATGCTTAATTAATTGTGTAGTTTATAGTTGTTATATTTACAAGATACAAGTGTAAATTTATTTGGATATGCCAATTCCGTGAGTACATGGATTACAAGTTACAAGGTTATATTCAATTTATTGAATATAATATTCAAGTTACACGTTATGACTGCTTATATTTTATGCTTTTAATTTTGTATATAATTGTTATAAATTATGATCCTCCACGAGCTGAAGGAAGCTCACCCCAACCCACTATTGAGCCTTTCAGGTTAACTTGAAGCGAGTGGATGGAGTAAGAGGCGGGACCGAGAGCATATGACATATTAGGACGTAATTCTATTCCTCAAGTATTTGATTGTTGAAATATTAATGTTCATTTATGTTAGTTGACTACCTCGTTTTGAATTATGTTATCATTGTGCTTTAGTTTAAATTCAATAATCTCTTTTCATTATGGAAAGTACTGGTATATATTTAAATTATTTGTTGGCTTGTACATGAATTTAACTAAGGATAATCATGTTAGTCTAGTGGCATGATTAGGAGATGTGATTGACTTTGTGCATAATATGATCATTTGAATTTTTATGTGGTACTGTGCGAATAACATAGAAGTGTTTTGGTGCAATATGCTATGTTTAAAAAGTATGATTTATTTGTGAGCATGTGATTATATGTTATGTTTATTAGGTTTTCATGGATAAGAATGATTTATATTTAATTTGGGATGCATTAATAAGTTCAATTAGAAAATTATTTCTTATTTTCCGCTGCTCCAAAAATTAAGGTTTATGAAATTGGATGTTATGATTTTTATTTTGCTTGTGTGGAAAAAATTACTATTTGTATATTTGTTATGAAATTATCTATGCTCAAAATTTTTCTAACGGCCTAATTTATGAATACTCTTATATTAAAATAAATGATTTTCATTGATAATATTATTTGTCTTTTAAAATGCTTTGAAAAAAGAGTTTTATGAAAATCGGGTCGTTACACTCGGATACGAAGAGACCCAGCAAGGAGTGGCTCTCCATTCTCATCCCGAACAATAAAGCCCAGCCCAACTTATTTTTCATCAAAGACATCATCAAAATTCAAATTTCTTGTCGTACTCAGGGGGGCCTGCAATGCAGCCACTGGTCGCGATCTGTGATCATCACCTTGAGGTTCGGGTCATTTCATCGAATTCGTCTAAAAAATTTATTGCTACTTGTAGTACTTGCGAGAGACTAAATGGCTTTCCTTAAAAGTAATAGTGATTAACCGCAATCCAAATCTGCCACAAAATAGATGAGAGTAGTAGGGTACCTTCAGGAGGCAGCGAATTCATCCCAAAACTCAACACAAAATGGTCTTAGATCTCGCTCCATCACATGCAGCGGATCGGACTCCTCTACCAAACTTGACATATAGTATCGCCATTGGGAAAAGAGATGAGAGGTTGTCTCCTCTGATTCACCGCACAAGGGAAATACAGGTCATTGGCCATATGTTGTCGAACGAGGTTGGAAGCTTTATGGGGGCCGGGAAGCTACTCCAATCCTCATTCGATTGACAGATTGAAGGACCAAACTCTCATCTCTTCTCTATACTAAAATTTGAAACGACCATAATTTCCGAAATCAACTCAACCGTTAACTATGATAGCGTATGAAAATTCTTGAACTAGTCTGTCGACTGTAGCTCAGCTCATCTGGGATGACCAAGCTCCATGGAGGTTTTCTTGATTACATGGTGGGGTCCAAGCTAACCCTTCTCTACTACCAAAACATAGATCTTCTAGAGAAGACAAAAGTGAATGAGCACACTCGACTCGCGTCTCATAGACTAATGCACAAAAGGAGTCGCTTAAGGAAAGATTCACTGAATTCACAACATTAGCCAGCCGCTTAGACACTAAACCCTAATACAACAGACTCCTTATTTAAATATTTTAGAAAGAGTTGATGGACTCTTCTTGTCTCCCGATCACCGAGGGTGACAGCTTGCACAATGAGCTCTTTCTCTTCGTTAAGTAGGGCCCTCCTCCTATCTTTCAGACCGTGAATGCGGTGCCGGATCGATCTCTATCATCCTCGTTTTCTCGTTGCGACTACGGTTTGCCACATTATGCATCTAACTGTCTTACCACATCCTAGAATGTTCTCTTTGACCACATTTTTGTTCCCCGTCTTGAACAGGAAAAATCTCATTTATTTTCTCATGTCATTTCTGAAACAAGGTAAATTGGATAAATCACCCCAAAGAAAGAAACTGGGGTGAAAAGGCTTTAACTCAACAATATGCCGAGTGGATGGACTAAAGAGAGGAAGTTAGTGGTACTACTGTTAATCAGGGGTTGGCAGACTCCACTAGTCTCGTCGACGACTACTTGTGAATGTCGGGGCTTCTATCTTAGCTCCCAAAAAAGGGAGGGAGACTTCGTGTACTTTGTAATTGCAATAGGGCCCTTTTTTTCTCCTTTTCAAAAAATTGAATGATTGAAGTGTTTCCATTTGGAATCTTGCTAGGTCTAATTCTTATTACTTTGGTTGAATTATTCGTAACTGTATATTTACAATACCGGTGTGACAGACTCATTCTCTGCCTAAGACTCCTAGCTTTTAGTTTGCTGCTAGTGTGAGTCTGACACCTACCCAGTGTTGGAAGGTCGGAAGGAGAAGTCTTAGTTGCTTTGAATGGAAACCCTGGTAAATGGCGGCAGTAACTCCAACTGTCCTAAGGTAGTGAAATTCCTTGTCGCGACCTGCACGAATGGTGTAACAAATGACCCGTTGTCTCCGACATGGACCCGGTGAAATTGAAAGGGTCATTTTTTAACTCGGAGGATCAACATCTGAGGTTCATTTGCTGATTAGTTCCAAGATTGTGTGGCACAAAAGGTGAAATAGAAATGGTGCTACCAGTTGATGAAATCGTTGTAGTTCCGATGTACGCATTTGTTGGAGAGTTGAAGCAAGTATTGGAGAATGCACTGAAGGACACGACCAAAGGTCGAGCGGCGTAAGAGAGAGACATGGCAGAAGGAAGGACGATCGGAGAAAAGTGGGAATGATTCCTTGGGCTAGAACACTGGAGCCATATCTAGGCAGTTTGAAATGTTTGATCCTTTGCAAAAGTATGTACTGGAATTCTTCCATCGCTAATTGGCAGCTACATTCTTCTAGTCCTATGGGAGATCCTAACATTCGTTTGTTCCCAGGTTAGGAATGTCGGTGCCAGTGGTTCTTGTCCAAAAGAACCCTCATAAGGGGGTTGCAACATTCGCTACATGACCTATATAGTTTATATGCATACAATTCCGGTTCAATGTATTTGTCTTTGTTTCTCGGGGTTAAACATCTAAATGATGAATTACAAAGTCAATCTCCCTCTGGAACATCTTCAACTTCTTTGCTAGCTAAGGTGCCATTAAAGAATAAAGAATAAGGCGAGGTTGGATAAAGAATCCTTTCTTTGGTCTTGACTCTGTCTCCGTTCTGATTGTCAGATTCCATAATGAAGATGAAAGAGAAGGTCTGCATGCAGGTTGTTCACTCTTTCTTGTACCTAGCAGTAGGAATTATCCTTCTTAAACTAAACTGCATATTCAACTCTCACTTTAAGACGTAAAGCCTCAACACAAGCTCTCCATAAAAAGTGATGGATCTTCGGATGGTTGGAAAATTCCATAATTTCTTCCATGTCATTGTGGGATTACTCAAACTTGGAAAATTTGTACCAAGTTCAGAAAAGAGGCGAATCGCCAAGTGATAAGCAGATTTCACCGTAAAGTGGTCATTTTCCATTAATTTCCAATAAAGTCTATCACTTGGCCACCATGAACTCAACGGTATAGCCAAGATCTTCTATACGTCATCTGGGTCAAACATCGCATTAACCTTGTTCATATCTTGTCATTTTGACCTACATCCAAAAAAGCAGAGGCATTCGTCTTAGAGGGAATATGATCAATATTACCGGAAGGAGGCTGTGGATCATCAAGGCCGATCCAATTATCCATTCACCCATCAATACGTGACCCATCACCAACGCGCCACACTATTGCATATTTAATCAAATTTCTCGCTTGCAAGATACTTCACCAAGTAAAGCTCGGATTGTGTCCCACCTGTGCCAAATTAAGAGATGTATGAAAAAAATATTTAGCTTTAAGTAGACATGACACAAGTGTAGAAAATTAAAAATTCTCCAATATTGTTTCGAGACCATAGCCAGATTCAAAAAGAATATCTCTCGAAACCCCAATCCACCAAAGCGCTTAGATTTGGTTGTCTTTTTTCCAACTAGCCCAATGGCACTTTCCCTCAGCTTCAGTGGAGCCCCAATAAAATCTAGCAACTATCTTTTCAATTTTTTTAGAATCTGGAACTCACACGGTGTTTCAACACTAGGTGTTGTACATAGTGTAAACCACACCAGTATTTAATCTTTTATAAAGTTTTCACCTTGCTGAATTCTTTTATATATATGCATATATCGTATTTTTATTATTGTATAAATATATTGTTATTCAATGTATATTAGATAAGATTGGATAAGGATTGAAACTAAACCTTATCCAAACTTAATTATTTCTAAATGTTTTAAATTAACCAACTTCCAAGGGAAGTTTGTTAGGTATTTCTCTCTCATCTCTTTTCCCACAGGTAATTGTCGAGACATCAAATATAAAAGGGAAAATTAGAGTCAGGATGAGTGAAGAGAAAGATACAAAGAAAAATATTGAAGTGTGATCATTCAAAGAGTTGAAAGCTTTTCTTATGTACTTACTCACTTGTATCTTGTGAGACTTTGAGAGAATTTGTTCTACATAATTTTCATTTTAGTGTGTTAGATTAGTTTAGAGAAAAGAAGGAGCGAAAGATTGTCTTGTTCATTCAATCCGTTTGTTTTGAAGTGTAATGTACAAAACTATGTTTTCTGCTGTGAGTGAAAAGAAAGTTGCTTAGGCTTTTGTGTGTCTGAGTTTTGATTGAATTCTTACTATGATCGAATTTCTTTAAGTTTTGTGTTGTATTTGAATCAAATTTGAATGGTTCGTTGAAAACACCTTGTGCAACACTGGTTAAATTAGGGGTATAAATTCTTTCAATTGGTATCACAACCTTAGCTTGACGGCATTAAGTGTGATCCTAAACTGAAGAATTGGATGTCCCTGGAATGGCAGTTATGCAACCACCCATCATGGATGGAATAAATTATTCAATCTGGAAAATCAAGATGCAGGCCTATATAAAGTCCCTTGATGAACGAGCATGGAGATCAATAGTGGTTGGTTGGACACCACCCCGCAAGGAGAATGAAGATGGCAATATTGTTTCCAAATCTGAGACAGATTGGACAAATGATGAGTTTTTCCTCTCATATTACAACTCCAAGGCAATAAATGTAATTTTTAGATCAGAGTACTTATCCTTGATTAGGATGATTCAAAATTGTGTTTCAGTAAAGGAGGCATGGGAAACAATGCATCGACAGTGTGAAGGATCAGAGAGTGTTAGAAAGTCAAAGTTGAGGATGATTGCATCACGTTTTGAAACACTGAAGATAGATGAAACGAAAATAATATCATCTTACAATGCTAGACTAGGGCTGGGCAACTACTTTTAAAAACCGCCCGAACCGCCCAAGCCGCACCATATCGCACCGCTATACATGTTTTTTTAAGATAAACCGTGGTTAATTATTTCAAGTAAAATCGCACCGCAAAGGCGGTGCAATTGAAAATTTGGTACATAACCGCACCGACCAAACCGCCAAACCGCCGAATGGTCACATAGTACTTACTAGTATAAGTTATAGTATTCGACATACTATCAATAAATTATGTTATTCCACTTAATTAGTTATAATATTTTTTTCCAAGTTTTGAGTGGTAAATTATATTATTTCTATCCAAGTGAGAACTCAGGCTACTAGTTTTCATTTTTTGGACACTAAATTTATTTTATTAGGTTGGTGTTTATGAAAATGGAATTGGATTTTGTTAACATTTACTTAAACCGCCAAACCGCCCCAAACTGCCCCGAACCATTTCAAACCATACAATTAATTTTCTTTGATAAACCGCGGTTGAAGATATAGATAATTAACATTTATGAAAAAAATCACGTAACTGCACCATGAGCACCCCTATGCTAGACTATGTGAATTAGCAAATTAATCACATGATCTTGGTGTTCCTATCAGCAATGAAAAGTTAGTGAACAAGGTATTGCGAACTCGTCCGGAAATATTCAACATTAAAGTATATCCGTTAGAAGATTCACGTGATGCATCTAAAATGTCCTTAGATGAACTCATAGAAATTCTTCAGACTTTTGAGCTAAACTTGAATCAACAACAACAAATAAGAATAAGTAATAAATCAATTGCTTTTCCCTCTCAATCTGAAGAATTAAGTTCAAAACAAAAGGTTGACAGTATACTTTTAAATGAGAATCCTAATGATCTCATTGCTTATATAACCAAAAGATATCAAAGGTTCTTCTTTAAAATAAAAAGAAAAATGTTCCAAAGGTGTTTTTAACCCTGTTACAAAATGTTTTGAAGGACAAAGTATGGGAAAGGAACAGTTTAACAAGTCTAGTGGTTAGAATCAACATTTGAGTTTCAGTAACTCAAATTGAAATTCATATGCTCCCAAGGATTTGAAGAATATTCAACGTAGAGCATGTTCAGGTTTTGGCCACTATGTTAATCAATGTGCCAATAACCTGATGGAAAGATGCACAAATCTTGTTGTTACTTAAGCAAAGAAGAGACTGATGATGAAGAAATTCATGATTCTTAAGAGGTTTCAGCACTAATGGCAAAAGTGGATGAACTGAGTATTGCTCAAAGTGTTGAAACACTTGATGAAACAATGAATTTGAGTGATGATAATTCTGAAGTTGCCGAATATGAATTACTTCTGCAAGCTTTTAGAGAAATGCATGGTGAACACTCAAGTAAGTCAAGTCAGCAATGTCAACCTCAAGGCAAAAATTAGTCACTTAGAAAAGAGTTTTTCCTAAAAGGACAAAACTCTTGAAGAGGTAATTTCTTACTCAAATAGGAAATCACAAAGCTTAAAACGTTTCAATTCTGGAACATCTAAGTTGAATGAAATCCTATCAGTTTAACAATTTGGTCAGTCAGGAATAGGATATGCTGGTCCTAGTCAAAGTCTTTTTGGTTCATCAACAGAAAATTGTAAAACCCCTATTTTCACAAGAGACATTCATCGGTTTCAGGATATGTCACTTGACAAATCATGTCCTAAAAGATTGGAATTTGAATATGCAATATTAAATCTCACTGAAAAACTAGGAAACTGAAAAATTCATATTCTACTTCAATTGTTCCTTATGTCAAATTTTATAACTCGACTTGTGAAAATTCAGGTTTCTCAACTGGAGTAAAAAGACTTAGGACAAAAACTGAGTCAAATGAAAAGCATTTTGCTTGTTTTGTTTGTGATTTATGTTCTGTTTCTAGACACATAAGACCTTTCTATTTTAGAAGAAAAAGAAAAATCTTTCGGAGAAAACTTTCAAAGATGTCTAAAGTTGTGTTGCAACACCATTCATCATGTTGTACCAAGCCTAGAACAACTTCATCGTCTGATGAAAAATTTAATGTTGATGAATGTTGCAATATGATTTATTCTTCCTTGAGTGCAGATGTGTCTGGCGTTTGGTACTTTGATAGTGGTTGTTCTCGTCATATGACGGGAACAAAATCTTTTTTAAAGGATTATGAAAGTGTTAATGGTGGTAAAGTGACCTTTGGTGGTGGTGCTAAAGGAAAAATAATTGGAAAAGGGACCTTGAATGTTTCCGGTCTTCCAAATCTTGGTAATGTATTTCATGTTCAAGGACTAATGGATAATTTAATTAGCACTGGCCAACTATGTGATGAGAACTTACATGTCAAGTTTGAAAGGGTTTTGTACAGGGTATTTAACCATGGAAATGAGTGCATAATGACAGGATCAAGGGCTTCAAACAATTGCTACTCAATTGAAGAGGGAGTAGACTACCAGAAACCTCAAATTGATGAAGTTGAACTATGGCATCAGAAGTTAGGGCATGTTAATTTCCAACAGTTGAAGAAACTAGCAAACTTGGAGGTTGTAAAAGGTCTACCTAAGTTAACTGGTAAAATTGAGAAAGTGTGAAAATCATATGCCAAAGGTGTGCATAAAGTGTTGCAACACTTAGGCACTTCTCACTATTTTGAACTTTGTCATATGGATTTGATGGGTCCAATCGAGATTGATAGTTTGGGAGGAAAGAGGTATGTTTGTGTGTGTAGATGATTTCTCAAGATTTACATGAGTATTCTTTCTTAAAGAAAAATCTGACACATTTATCTCCTTTAAAAATCTTGCCGCACAAATTCATAGTTCTCAAGTTCTCATGGAGTTTGGTTAAAACCGGATTAGGAGTGATCATGAGAGAGAGTTTGAAAACATTTCATTCTCAAAGTTTTATGCTATAAAGGGGGGAGAAAACATGAATTTTCAGCTCCTAAAACGCCCCAACAAAATGGGGGTAGCCGAAAGAAATAATGGATTGCTTCAAGAAATGGCACATGTTATGTTGTGTGCAAAGAATCTTTCAAAAAGATTTTAGGCTGAAGCAGTTAATATTGCATGTCACATTTCAAATCGAGTCTACGTAAGACCTGGAAGTACTATGACACCTTATGAAATACTTTAAGGCAAAATACCAAATCTTAAGTATTTCCATGTTTTTGAGTGTATATGCTACATTTTGAATGACAGGGATCCATTAGGTAAATTTGTTCCAAAGAGTGACAATGGATTATTTCTTGGTTATTCTTCTAATAGTCATGCATTTCGAATTTTTAATTTGAGAACATGAATTATTCAAGAGTGTAAATGTTGTATTTGATGATTTCTCAGACATTGTAGGAAAAAAGGATGAAGATCAAATACAAGATTTATTGGAGCAGAAAGAATGTCCAAGCCTGGAACTAAATAAGGAGAGTGTTAGAGAAGGTGATGCAACTCCTCCGGAAACCCATGATCAAACTGAACAGATTTTTTCCAGAATGTTGGAGAGTGTTCATGAGCCTGAATCCTCAGAAAACCAATACTTCTCATGAAGAATCATAGGTAATAAGAGATCCACCTGGCAAAATACGAAGGAATCATCCCATTTCTCAAGTAATAGGTAATGTCAATGATAATCTTCGTACTCGTACCAAGGAACGAAGGGATTAGATCCTTACAAGCCTGATCATTTTTTCAAATTGGAAAAAAGGCTTTGTATGGATTGAAGCAAGCTCCTAAAGCGTGGTATGATCGATTGACTGATTTTTTATTTTTATTTTTATATATTTGGCTTTGAGTGTGGGAGTGTTGACAAATAGCTTTTCATCCAAAGGAATGTGTCTCATATCACCATTGCTCAAATATATGTTGATGATATTGTGTTTGGTGCGTCATGTGAAAAATAATTGCAAAATTTTGTTCAAAAGATGTCATCAACATTTGAAATGACCCTTGTTGGTGAATTGGAATTTTTCTAGGTCTTCAAATTAAACAACTTGAACATGTACATTATTGTATAAGCTATCATGCGATGCAATGTTCATTACCACAAATGTGATTATTTTCATGTAATCTCCTGGTGAACCTTACACAGTTTATAGCAAGTTGTCATTTAAACATCATGTATGAAAGCTATTAGTTACATCGGTAAATCAGGGTCGATTTCACTCGCATCATTATTCCCCTCTTGCTTGACCACTTGAAGTTTGTCATTTTGTTTATTCTTCTCTTCCTCCATCCTATCTTCCCAAACAACACTCCCATAGCCATATACTGCAATGTCTTTTTCAGGAACTACAGACTGAGGTTGCACTGTATATTGGAACTACACTTCTTAAAAATTGCATGCAAGTTGAAGAGAATCGTCTAGAATTCAAAGAATTGTAAGAGAGATCCAACATATAATTTGTCGATATCTCGGGAAGATTACGATGAATTCTATTCCCATGACCCTCAATGAGGTACTAAGATAGCATGCCCATGGCCATATATCTGAGTGTCCTAGGGCACTCGGAAGACAATAGTTACAGACCATGCAGAACACACACACTCACAATGGAGGGTTTGAGGATAATACTTTGATTACCTCTTCACCATTTGTTAAAAGGGAAATTTCAATATCTTGTGAAGAATAAGATGAGTCATGCTTTCAGGTTGTGGCAAATCCAGTTGAACTAGTGTGAGTCTTGAAGCCTCACTTCATAATCGAACTCATGCTCTAAATCATCGATTTCATTTTCTTCCTTGCCACCTTCCACTCTAGGACTACCGACAATTTAGATGGATCAACAACTACTTGTTAGCTCAAGGAGAAACATATGAACTTCATTATTTTCCTTCCAAGAGAAATATACTCACTTCTTCATCAACTACTACTCTCATTATAACTGTATATATCGCATAATCGTAAAATAAACAAATAGCGAAGTTCACCAGAAATAAGGAAAATTACCTATGGTATAAGGACATAGATGCACTTCCAACCAAAAAAAAAAAAAAAAAAAAAAAAAGAGCATGTGAAAATGAAATCAAAATTGAAAAAAAATCAAAAAGTCATAAATCTATCAAAATAGCCAAAAAAAAATTGAACATCATTTAGAAGAAAATGTATAAACATCTTGGAAAAAATTATGCACTATGAAAATCACAGACTGATAAAAACACCAGAAATGAAGAAATAAGATACTTGTTAAAAGGACTGAAGCTACTAGAATATGGATTTTCAAATTGCAAAACAGAGGTCCCACATAATATTTTTATTCCAATATATTTATTTGTTTGTCTGCTTTCTCAACTTATTGAAATAATTATCATTTTACACACAATAGTTTGATTAAAACCCAATTTATTGAAAGAATTTGGTAAAACTATCATTAAGAATTCAATATATTTATAAAATGGTTTAAAATTACTTAATTTTACATATTCTTTTAAATCATAGAAATTTAGATGATACATGTCTAATATGTATAAATCATTAATTCTAGTATATTAGGATTAAGAAAATATTATAATTTCTTTTATGTACGCAATATGGTCTTGAATATTTTTTTTTTAAAAGTAAATTAGTTTATTATATTATGCATTATGAAAAAAATATGAAAACAAATTGTATATTTTTAATCTTTTTTTAAAATAAGTTAATTTATATTATGCCTTTGAACATTACTATTTGATAATTTGAAAAAGGAAAACTGGTCTAAACATTCTGTAATTAAACGTCCTTGCCGTCCTTTATTTGTCACCAAATCAAAATCGTCTTGTAACACGTAATTTTTTTACAAAAGTGTTCTTTTACCGTCAGTACGTAGCAGGTTAAACAACCAGTCATTGTTGATGTGGACCTTTTTCTAATGTTGTGGCATTCTTTTTAAGCTGAAATGGACCTAGTTGCTTACTTGGGCTATTATTAGAGGGAAGTAAGTAATCTTTTGTCAAAAAAATTAAAATTAAAAAAAATAAAATCTAAGAAAAGTGTTACAAGATGGCAACAAAATGGATAAAGAGGTCACTAATATTAACTGTAAATACTGAAACTTCACCGTGAACAATAGTTTTAACGACATGATAAAACTTTATCGCTACAATTATTAGAATTTAAATATAAAATAAAAATATTATTTAATTTTGATTTCTTTTAATTTGCTACGATATTTAAGTCATTTGTCGTTGGATGTTAGCAGCAAAATTGGATATTAACTATTTGATATATAATTTACAGAAAAATTGGAATTAACTATTTATTTCAAATAAAATTTTATTTGCGACAAAGTTATTTACATTTTCATCGCTAAATTTAGTGACATAATATTCCGTAACAAAATAAACAAAGCGAGAAAATGAGTAGCTAATATTAGCGGCCACTACTGAAAGTTCGTCACAAACAACATTTTTAGTGATGTAATAGAACTTTGTTGCTAAAATTATTAGAATTTAAATACACTAAAAATATAATTTATTTATTAGTTTTTTTTTTTTTTTTTTTGGTGATTGAGACGATATGCAAGTTATTTTTTGCGGATTTAGTGGTAAAAGTGGATATTTAACCGCTATTTGATATTGGTACGTGTCGAATGTCGCACCAAATTAAATAGTATATATATATATAGAGATGAATATATATATATATATACACACTAAACCTTAACGTAAAACTCTAACCAGTAGCGCGATAAGTAAGGGTCGATCCCACGAGGAACGACAGTCTAATATTGTTTTAATATGTCAAGCAATTGTAAAATTCAAATAAGAACAAACGCAAACAACGAAAGCAATAAAGGTGGGGGGTTTT